>JACDQD010000008.1:12080040-12583086 GCA_019843655.1 Lethocerus indicus
TAAAACATTCTTATATAGTAATGTGTCTAATTCGCGATATCTACCTTTATTTCCTGCTTACATAATAAAGGAAAACTCAAAGAGCAGACAAAGGCTTGAATGACGATGCTCAAAATCATTGACAACGCAATTAATAATTATATATATATATATATATATATATATATATATATATATATATATATATATATATACAAGCACGGACGCGCACGCACATACACACACATACATATAAAAATTTTATTACTAAAACAGTTACAGTAATCAATTTACACATTCCTTAAGGTAGGCACATGTTGAAAACCTTTACTGAATATTGCAAACGGCAATATTATTTGTTCCTTACAATGGTTTATTTAACAATTTTGGTTAATAAAGAACATATTCCACCTCCAATACAAGGACTTGCCCAACCTCTTGGGAATCCGGAAATATGTCCCCCGTGTCAGAATGGGGAAGGGTGCGCCTTCGGTTAGATAATTAGGGTGTTCGGTGATTGTAAAGTGCTGGTGTTGCCGACCAATTCTGGCTCGGTGGTGGATGCACGACTTAACCGCGGAAATCGAGAAGTACAGTTCTCAATAAAAGGTTCTTCGTCTCACTATTCGTTCGAGTTCGAACAGTTATATTCCAAATAATTCTTTAACCGCAAGCCTCGACAGAATCGGTGACCGAGAACTCGAGAAAAGTCATACCAGTCAAAATTTGTGGAGCGAAATTAATTTAGATTAACGCACGTAGATTTCGTGTGTTTCTGTCTCCTCTCGCTGGTTCGGTCTTTTGCCAGACCGGTATTTTTTCGCTTATTATGTTGCTTTGTTCTTGAATTATGAAATTGTTTGTTATGAAATTATCGTTTGTAACTAAAGTTCGTTGGGTGCACGAGCATCGTGACGCTAGCGCCCCACTGAAAATAAAAACAACAACAAAATTAGCGTATATGAACGCGATTTTGGGCCTTTTTATCATTTTCTGGCCTTTATAACCGTGTTTTTCAGCGTATTTTTGCTAAATTATAAATTCCGATTGCAACACTTCCGATATTAATATTAATGTTTTTACTTATGTTAATTCAAATTTTACACATATATATTCGCAGGCTGCTCGGCCTGTCTGTAACTCCAGAACGATGTATAGAATTAAGATAATTCCCCCCACAGTTTTGAGCGGTGACAGAAGTCCAGTTTATTTCGCTGTCAAGGCTTCGAAAATTAATTGAAAAGCTGCAAAAAACTAAATAGACGTGTAAATAACAGAAGTGGGCGGGAAGCCGCAGAATGGTGTCGACCGTGATACACGTTTCCCGTCCAAAGCGAGAGGAGCCGACCGCGAGGTTTTTCCCAGAACCAGGCCAGAAATGAAATCACCATCTGAACTTGCACTAGTATCTCAATAGCGGGCTCTATTAGCAAGATATTTACCTCTGCCAAAGATATTTATCCCCGCCGCAGTTAGGCAAGGACGCCCGGAGAAAGTGCGCCGCCTCCGTTTTGCTATTGCAGGAAGCTGCCACCCGATTCCCCTGAACTCACTATCCTAACCGGAAAGCCAACTGTGTTTGAACTTTAAACACGAAAAAGGGTCAATGTTAACTCTCAGTTAACAAACTCAGTGTAATGAAAACTCGTTTTTATAACTCCGTGGACATAATATAAAAATGGATCCACTTATCGGAGTTTTAGTTATCTAGCAAAAATATCTAATCCAGTTTCTTGCCATTTTTCTTTTGCTTATTAATGATTATCAATGTATTTGTTCCATTTGGATTTGTTATGAAATGTAACTTAGCAGTAATGTAACTGTAGAAAGGTAATTTCTAAGGAGCGAAGCTAAACCAAAAATTGTTTATTTGTAGAAATAAGCTGGTGTAGAGTGCTGAGCTTAAAATACATTTAAAAATATATACGCGCAAACAAATATACAAACATAAACACACGCTCGAATGTCTAGATTATGACGTATTGGAAGTCACGGAGGGGAATAATTATTTCATTGTTTCCTCTAACCGGTGGTGTATTGCGACTCTAAACCTCGATTAGTCAGTCGGAAATGTAAATTTCGTTACTGTTTCTGCGCGTCACGCTTGTTGTGATTTTTTGATGAAAAAATAATTTATCATATTTAGTATCGTTTCGCACCTTATTACAAGCCGTACGCTCTCATACGATGCAGAAATATTTAGATAAAAATATTCATTTTGTTTATTCCTTCAAACATTAAAATGAGACTCGTGTCCGAATTCCAACCTAACGTTGGATATCTGTTCTTTGGAAATAAACGTAATGAATCCTACAATTGTCGGTCGCTTTGGGCCTAAAGAATTAGACCGTTACTCTCTTTAATTCTTATTGAACCATCATACGCATCGCGTTTGGTATCCAACAACCGGCCAGGGAGACCGATGGTCTTTATTTAGGTATTCAGTTATCCCTAGGGATATTAGTTATGGTACTTGCAAAAGGCAACTTTGATTGTAATGGCGAGATTAAACTATAGGAAACGCGAAGGCCTTGCTGAGGGGCCCGGAAGGCCACCCGAACTTGGGAAATACCCCTCACGCCGAACGACCCCCACGGAGCCGAAATCCGACACGTTTACAGCTAGCTATTCAGCGGAGTTAGCACAACGGCTACGGGTAGAGTCCCATGACTGTACGTGCTAAATATAAATTGGGACCGGACCGAAAAGCCGTATCCGCCTTTACGAAGGCGTTCCGAGACTTTCTTGGGCGTTGGGAACTACCGGTTGGAATAATGACATAGAAAAGGCGCGTTATAAAGGGACGTCAGAACTGCATAAAATACTTATTTTTGAACAGGGTGTAGGATGGGGTGTTCTGCAATAATCGTTATTATTTAATGAGGTGGGTCGAGTGATTTCCTTAAATATTTACCCGCACTAATTTCTTTATAATACGCTCAATCGTTCATTTAGATCGGCTATTTTCATTATGCAGAGAATTCAGGGCAAACCTACAGTTAACCACGAAACAGGATCTAATCATCATATGCTATAGTAAATACGTGGAACGCATTATGAATTATTCAATTTAAACTTACTGCCCTCTAACGGGGACAATTAGCTCTTCGGCGTTGCCGATAATGCATGCATAACAAAGTAGTAGGGATCCATTTGTCCACTACTGAATCAGCATTAATTTCTTTAGGCTCCTGTAGCCTTCGTTTCTGAGGCGGAAAAGTTTTCACGCCGAAAAGAGTTTCATTCCCATCTTGTATACCTTTTGGAAGCCAGGAGGCACTTTCAGGAGGAATTTTCAATGCAAGACACTCATACCGAACGTCTATTTAATTAATATATTTTCTTGCTGGAAATGGAGAATCACATAATTCGTAAGTCCCGCTATTATACCGGCGTAGTAACGCCGTTATTACGCAACCAGCTATATCTTAACCAAAAGGAAATATTGTACGTCCGCGCTGTTTATTTTTAGAGCACCATTCAAGAAGTCGGATGTAATATGTAGCACTTAAATTGTGATTGAAATCGGTTATTGAGTTTTACCTCAAAAAAAGTGGATGAAATTATTAATCCTCATCGAAGGATTTTATGTACAGCATACAAACATTCACCTCAATCGGACTGAAATATTGAATTGTATATTTGACCAATCGGAAAAAATGGGTTATTATTATATTAAAATAGCTCCTCTGGGGATGTGATAGAAAATAAATGAAAACACCAATTTATTTAACTTAAATAAAACTTAAAAAATTTTTAATTTATTTAACTCAAAAAACATCTAAGAGATCGTTTTTTTAATAGTCATTCTGAGTTGATGATGATTGATGCTGTTGTCAACGTTTAGTTGCAATTAGATTAGAAACGCTTTTCTAAAATACATCAGAACTACTTAAAATACATAAAAAGTTTAATATGTTGCTTTGAAAGAGACATTTTAAGTCGAGAAAGGGACGCCTGCGCTCGATTATTTCACTACCTCAGTAAACTGAGATTATTCTCTCTTCGAAAGTCCTTAACCGTGAGTAAGCCTTCTGCCAAAGGCACTAATAATAAAACTGCGGCTGTACAAATAATGAGTATACTCACATGTTGACAACACTTCGAAGGTCAAGGAGTGGTCAATGTAACTCTTTATTCTCGCAGTGTTTGCACTTGTTGCGAAATGAAGCTTGTTTCTTATTCTGAATAGAAATCGTTTCGGCCTTTTCCCCTTCCTAATAACCTTTGGATGTCATTTTATCAAACAGAAGTATGGCTCGCAGTTACGAGTCTTTTTGGCCTGAAGAATAAGGAGGAAGCACGGTCTTTTCAGAGACAAATTACGCAGAAATGTTCGTAACAGGTTATTGTACAAGGAAAGATTTGAGGCTTCATCAACGACTAACGCATCTGCTATGGACATTTTTCGCAACTAACGTCAACGCTTATAGGAATTAACGTCCCACTTACAGGAATCGGACTCAATATACTTGCTTCTTGTAAGAATATTTTAGTAATCGGACATCGATATTTATATAGCCCCTGAGAAATATATCTTATGCTGCAGTATAAGATAAAACAATGTATTTTAATACTATTATTCTTGCGATTTCTGAATCCACCCGCGGATTTATTCTTGCTGTGACATCATCAGTAGACGTCCGTCATAAGATTAATGAGGAACCTCAACACGTCGATTGCTGGTATAGTGTCCTATCTTCACAGTTAATGGAAATTAAAATCATTCAACATTTATTTTGAGCGGGCACCTCCTTATCTAAGGAGGTAACTGAACCTGCATTCTATCAACCTCCCTTAACTCACGCTTGTTTCGTTGACTGACGTTTTGTGTTAAAAATCCATTATAATTGTATCGAATGTATTCTTGTGCAAAATTATATTTTCCTAACTAACGCTAATTGTTAAAGGAAAAAATTGATTGTTCCACGTTAATAAGAAGAAATCGTTTTGCGTAAGGTAAACATTCATTCCGTAAAATATATTAATGTTGATAATTGATTTGTTCATCTTTTTTATTCCGAAGGATTGCTTGTGACTGTTGTTGATCCATATGCGTTTCAAAAATGACCAATGTGAGTCTATGCCTATGTGGAAGCGAAATGTGCAAGTTTAACCGAATATATAACGACCAACCGGTGTCATTTTAATAATTTTGAAATTTGATAAAAAAAGGTGTAGGGGGTGAGAAGGCGACTTGAGAATTTTGGTGAATTCGTATTCTGGTCTAAATATTCTGTGTATGTTCACATGCACTATAACAGTGCCTAAATAATAAAGTATATTTATTTCATTTTATGTACTTCATTTTCAGTGCACCATGAAGTCTTTATCTGAATTGGCATTCCCTGTTGAAGCCGTCCTTACATTACCAGCTCTTCCTCCTCCCTTCTTAAAATGTATAACGAGAGATGAATGTACAAAAGAAATCGGAGAAAAGGTAATGTGAAAAATGCAGTTTTATTGGTTAGAATTATTGCAGCGTTAGAAGTGGATATTTTAAATATGAATGACACTTTAAAAATATGTATGTGTTATAGGATTTGGATAGTACTCCCCAAAATGGTGCTCCATTACCATTTGCAATAAGTTCCATTATTATGGCAAATATTGATTCGGCTAAGTGCCACACCAAAGGTGAAGATGTTAAGACAGTGTTTGAACTTCAAATTGATATAAAGGTAATTCGTTTTGCAATATACAATACCAAATTTCAGTTCTGCAATATACAGTAATTCAAGTACAGTATGTGAGATAAAACAAATGAAAATAATATACATAATTATGAACTTTTATATCAATAAATTTAGACAATGTACTTAAAAATCATCAATACTTTACATTTCATACTTATGGATTTATAATTTTTTGTATTCTTTTCTATGAGCACTGGCATACTACTGTAGCATAAATAAGTTATTACAGGAGTAATAAATTTGTAGTACTGTTGATCATGATTTTGAATTATCAAGATATTTTTATATATGATTCAGGAATTGAATCCAAATTACTTACCTGGAGACACAATTGGGATATTGCCAAAAAATTCAGAAACTGAAATCACTTCATTGCTGAAGCGACTGGGACTTTTTAATAGTGCAAACGAACTACTGAAAACTGTTTTGAGGAAGGAAACTACCAAAAAGAAAGCATCTGTCCCAAATTATATACCACCGGTTTCAACTGTCTTTGAGATATTAGAAAGTTGTGTAGATATCAGAGCAGTTCCAAAGAAGGTATTCAATAAATTCTATTATATATTCCAAAGTGTAGACATTTTCTTAATTGTATTCTTCTGAAGTTGGCAGTTAATTAAATAACATTTGAATTCTGGTAAGAAAAAGATGATAGGGGGAAAAGTGCAACATACTTCATGTGGGAAGTGGAAGACATATTCATATACCTAACGTATTTTTGTTAAGATTTGTACTTTTTTGAATTTAATATTTCAGGAATGAGATGAAGCAACATGTTTGCAGGAGCAATAGGTAAACCTTTTGTAATGTACACTTTGTAGCCATGCTGTAAAATTGTTCTAATATGAAATATTTATTTAAATTTCTTATTTTAGCTTTTCCTAAGATCATTATGTGACCATACTGAAGATCCAAAAGAAAAAAGGCGTTTAGAGGAGCTTTGTTCACGGGAAGGAATGGCTGAGTACAACAAATATTTCATCGATAATGGATGCACTCTAATGGACTTGCTTCAAGTTTTCAGCTCTTGTAATCCACCTTTTTCACTGTTGTTAGAACACCTCCCCCGCCTTCAAGTGAGGAGACTCTCAGCTTTTATGTCTGCTATATAACCATCATATCGTGAATCATTCAGTTTACATTTTTGAAGCATAACACAGTCATTTATTAATTTGTAAGAGGTATTTATGATCATAAGTTGCTAAACTTTTAATATATTTGGAAATAAACAATATTTTGATTACTATTGAGTAATTGAGGTTGTCCAATAATTTGTATTTCATATGAACACAAATATTTATTTGGATAGACTCATTGGCTCAGATCCCCATTGACTGAGTAGCTTTGTATTATTAAATTGATGATTTGAATTGATTGTGGGTGTAGATCTTATAACTGTATGCTACCTGTAAACTGTAGAAATGCTACTACTATTAATTCACTGAAAACCTGTCCATAAATACTTTAATCTTTGAATTGTGTTTTTCAGCCAAGAGCTTATTCAATAGCTTCATCCCCTCTTGAAAATCCAAACAAAATTAGTATTGTTTTGAACATATTTGAGGGACCACGAGGAAGGAAAGGTGTCTGTTCAAGTTGGTTGTACAAAATCTGTCAGCCCCTCATAGATTTGTCGGCCAAATTTGAAAATCTCCAACTTTCAAGGGATGTATCAAAAATCAAGGTAAAAAATTTTTTTAGTCAATTTCTAATCCTAATAAACTTCTACTAAAGTATAATTTAATAAAGCATTAAGGAAATGATTACAAAGCATAAAGGAATTGATTAAAACCATGAGTATTTCGATAGATATTTTAATAACAAACTGAAAAACATTTGAAAAAATAATATGAACATTTATTTTACTAGCTTTCAAACAAGGCTTTTTCTATGTGTGAAAATATAAGTACTGCTTAAATATTTTGTTGTTCATTATATGTGGACTTATTACATTATCAAATAATCTAGTTCTTAAACCTCATTTTTGTAATTCCGTCAATCATATTAGAGAATTAAAATTTGTTTTCAACTTTTAACAGAATACTTTTTGTAATAAACTAAAATATTTTAAATTACTGAATAAAACATATATTGCATTTTTTAATGATTGATAACTTGTAATTTAGGTTCCATTGTATCTTCGAAAACCAACAAGTTTTCGCATCCCAGATTGTATATCAACTCCTCTGTTGATGGTTGGTCCTGGAACAGGAGTGGCACCATTTATTGGTAATAAATGTTATCTGTTTATTTATGAATTCATTTAATTTATAGATTATGAGGTGTGTTTCTTCTGTGAAAATGGGGGATTGTTTTCTATCATTATTTTTAATTTGTTTATTTATAGGTTTTTTACAGCACAGAAAGTTCCAGTATATCAATTTCAAGGGCGATAAAGGTGATAACTGGCTATTTTTTGGTTGCCGCTATAGTGATAGAGATTTCATTTTTAAGTAAGATATTTATTCTGCTTTCTCAGAGGACAATAAAATAATATTCTCAAGAAAAAATCAATGCATTTGCTTACATTGATATATTTATTTAATATAAGTTAACTTCCTGGTTTAAATATTTCAGGAAGGAATTAGATTGTCTAGTTGAAAATGGAACACTTTTGAAGTTATCAACTTCTTTTTCTAGAGATTCTCCATCATCATCATGCCCAAAATATGTACAGGTAAGATAAAGTGGAAATGATACTATCTGCAATGTTTGCTTTTATTTATTTTGTTTTTTATTTATTATGTTTATGTATTAAATTTGTTTTATTTTATGATGCCAACTAACCCACCCTTTATTTGCATACCCTTATGTTTTTTTGAGTTATTTTTGTATTGAGTATCCCCAAGGTGTTCATAATGTCCTTGAGGACTCTACATTGTGCTGTCTCTTGATACTTACCACTACATACATAACAGACAAAACTACTTTGTTTTTATTTGTGTATTGAATTACATTTTCAATATGAAAAAGAATAATAATAATAATAAGACAAAATAGTTTTATTTGTTATACAGACAACAATGGTTCAATATTGAATTGATCCCATCAGAAAATGCATGCAATTTCTGGATTCTTTGTAGGTAATTTCAATTGTAATCAATATTCCTTTTCGCACAGAGAATAATAATGATAATATTAATTATTCACAATTGTAGAAGATGGGATTAAGAAAATAAGAAATAAGAAAATTACAAGCAAAATTAAAATATCTAATTTTAACATTTAATTTTTATTTCTTTTTCCAATAATTTTGGTTAATGTAATGTATATCATTTTACATTATGTAATATAAAATTATATTATATTTCTGATAGTCAGATCAGTCACAGAAATTATATTTAATTATTTGTTGTACGAACTTTATTCATTTTTCTGTTTTTCTCTCTTACATATTGCAGGATAACATAAGAAATCACAAAGAGGAATTTTTGGACAATTTGTTGAACAAGGGATCTCATTTGTTCATATGTGGAGATATGAAGGGTATGGTCAGAGATGTGGAAGAAATGATATTACATTGCATTATGGAAGTTAAAGGTAAGCCAAATGTGAACTCAGCGCAATCGGTTTGGCCAATGGGTCATTTATGATTTGTTTTAATTGTATTTCAGGAAAAACTGAAACTGAGGCAAAGGAATTATACAGTGAACTAGAAAAGAATGGTTTTATACAAAAGGATATTTGGTTATAACCATCCGGAATGGTGAAAATATAATTGAATGAATGACAGATATTGTACACATTTGGATATGTATTTTACTAAATAAATTATATTATTTCAATTGAGTATATTTATTGAATAAATTAAAGTACAAAATCAGCTTTCTAAATCACAATCTAAATATAATCACAATATATTTTCGGAAGTCATAAAAAAAATCTTTAATAATATGTTACTTAAAATAGCGTTTATTATTGAAGTAAAAAATCACAGCTATAACTAATATCAGATTAGAAGTTGACCAGCACAAGACTAATCTGTTTAGTCCTTCTTCAAAATAATTACAATTGTAGTAATTAGTATTTCAGCTAGCCATAATAAAAATATTTGAAGATGATTAAGGTTTTATATTACGTTCTTCATTAATTTCTGTTGATAATTTTAAAGCTACCTCCTTCGGTGTTGTCAACACAAATGCATGTAAATATTCATTGAATATAACAGCGGTGACTGATGGATAATTTTTCTTCATATTTTCATAATGTGACATGGGAGCCCAACCATCAGTAGGACTGTAATAACAATTCACTTTGTTGCCATGTTTCTTTAATACCTAAAGAAATTGAACAGTTCATGAATACTAATATACATTAAAGATAACAAAATTAATGTTAGCATATAATACACTCATATTCTATTAGTATTATTTAAAAAAGTATAATATGAACTTATGAATCCTCCAGACAACAATTTCAAAAAAGTGGTACAATTTACAGCCAAGGTCCAAATTTTAATACGTCAAAATTATGTATTATCAATAGAATTAATTATTATTTCAAATTGAGAAAGTAGTTGATATAACATGTGTATGAACATTTATCTGCCTTTTTTATATAGTACAGCATGAAATAATTTTGTTTGTCAATACTAGTAAATAGCTACTTACATCATCATCAAGTTCTTTTATTTTATACATTTCATCCATTGCTAAGAAAAATACACCACGTAATGGTTTTGGCTGTACTAATTTATAGCATCCCATCAGGCAGCAATTATCAACATTTGATTTTTTAGTTAGTAGAAAATACAGCCGAAATAAGTGCATTCTGATAAAGACAGGTAGTAAACAGAATATCTGAAACAAATATCAATAAAAAAATACAAAATTATATTTGATTTGAAATTTATATGCTGTATGAAATATGCATTGAAATAATAATAGTAACTTACACATGTCAAATATAAGACTAGAGGAATGAAATGTCGCAAAAATCTCATGACGAACTTGCCATTCCTGGATTCAGCAATGTGCTCCAGGGTTGGGAAAAGAAGATAAGTTTTTTGCACTTGAGAGGATATTCCTTCATCCTTAAGTAGCTCGATTACAATTTTACCACCGACTGAATGGCCAATCATGAAAATTTTTTTGTTTTCAGGGATGAATTTTTTTATAAATTCATATTTATGTTTTATTTGGCCTGAGAGGTCGTAAAGGTGGTTATTGCGTTTTAGCGATGGAAGTGATGATGCATCTTTTGGAATTTCACATCCTAAACCAAACTTAAGTTTAATTTTGAAGCACCTGAGGTACACTGGATATTGACAACTGAAGAATTATTTTATATTAAAATGTTTATGACTAATTTAAATATAAATAAATTATAATAAACTGTCAAAAAAAATTGGTGGACCCCTACACTGTTTTGTTATAGATAAAAGAGAAAATGTTTTCAAATTAAAATTTTCAGATGTACAGATTATCACCATGAGCAGGTCTTGATCCTTAGCTCACCAGATTCTCATCTGACTCTGTTATCATTTGAACTAGAGAGCACAATTCGAAAAAAGTCATGATATGATTCTATATCAATCTGTGCCATTTCCTCACCTCGTACTGTAATTAAGTTGGGTATTTTATTTTACCATTACTCCTAATTCGAAATTCAGGAAGTTTGGTATGCTGTTGGCCAAACATTTCCAACATCTGATCTATATCTAAAGGCCATACTGGCATTCTTTAAAAAAACAAAAACAACCCACTTTACTTATTGCCAGTCATTCAGCTGTGAGCATCAAAGCAACAAATTTTGTATACTACCTGCACACTTGTTTCGCATTTCGTTGTTGCATTTTTCTTATGGTAAAAGGTAACAAAATATATTTTTAAAAATGTCTATCATGTAAAAATATGAATATTTAATATGAATTAATTTAAAGAATGCACACTTTTTTGCAGCATAAATATACTTCGATATTAGTAGCATAATATACTTAGATTACCTGCAAAATTGATTACCCACACTGGCATATCAATTAGGGGCTGAAGGGAAGAAAGAAATGTCTCATAGAAGTCTATAATTCCAGGATTCCCAGTGACACATAAAAGGACAGAATCTCCTTTTATTTCCTCTTCGATCCAACCACCCCATGTAACAACATGAGTGGGAACGTTGTTAATTGTAATCCAACCTTCTTTCATGATTTTCATATTGAATTAGTCTTCCTACAGCAATGCAGATTAATTTTATTTAAAATATGAGTTTGATAATAAAATTACATACATAAAATAATTACTACCACCTACTATTACAAAAACCATTCAAATGAATGTAATTGAATAATTGTTTCAAAGTCCTAACAAACAAAGTGGTATACAGTTGCAGTAACTCTATATTTACGGTTATATTTGTGCTGATCAACCTGTATATTCGACTACTTTAAAGTTTTCATTATAGCAATACAATAACCGTCAACTGTGAATAGAGCAATTGGATCACTTAAAGAACCATAAATACGTACCGGTCCTTAACACTTAGGAATCGTCTTACCCTCTCAAGAAACTGAGGAACACTGAAGATTTAAATATACTAAGAATCACTGGAAGAGATAATGTTAAGTAAAGCTCCGGTAGAGGAAACCGGTGAGTCGACTGACATGAGATAGGAAAGTGTTCAAGAGCTGTTACAGAGCAATCGATTTTTAAGCTCGACTCTTATAATTGCTCTACATTTTTACCAGTTTATTCAGGTTCCCTTGGTTCTTCCAGCAATGCCTCGCCAAAGGGAATAGGGCCGTATGTTGTAAAGCCCGAATTCGATACAACTTTTAAAAAGAAGGTACGAAAGAAAATTTATCTACAGATGATAATCAGAATCGTCTCGTTTGATCAGTATCGATATATGAATTTATTTCGATGTATCGGTTACATTTAGAATAGAGTTTATCTGTCCATATTTTTTCATGGGTTGTTACAATTTTGTCGAAAAAAGGCATACAATTGAATTTGATGAACTGTATTTAAATATACGTTACAAATGTTCCAAATAAGTAAATATCCACTGGGTAGTGCTACTTGTACCTACTGTACATAATTTAAAAAATCTGTGGTCTAATGTAATTACCATTAGAATTGAACTCCCTACTTCCAGATTAAGCACCAACAAATAATTTAGAAATAATCTAATCTTTTTATATGCTCTGGAAAGCATATAAATGGAAAGTTAATATAAAGAAAATAATTTTGCCTGGGTTCTATCTGCCAATAATCTGTAATTATCTAGTGAATATTTATAGAAATATTAGGGAGTACTTCTAATTTTTAAGTTTCATATTGTAAGGAACCAAGCCTTAACCTTCACTTTTGAAAGCATAACTGAGTTTTAAACATAAATTAGAAAAATAAAATATTTAAATAATCTAATCAATTGTACAGCTTTTATATCTCACTTACTCTCTTGAAATGTTTATAGGAAGACTGTAAAAAAGAAAGCAGATAAAGGCTGAACCAAATAATTAATTATAAAAAGAATATAATCATAAAAACATTGACATTTATAGGTATAAGTTTGTGTTAGTTTTTACACCCTTGAATACTATGAATTATCATAATACATAATTCCATCATAACTGAAAATATAATTTAAATAAACCAACAGGAATGTTACATTTTATTGATAACACATAAAAGTGAACTAATTCACATGAAAGCAGCTGTCACTTTCTCCATATTAACATAACTCAAATATTAGGAATGTCATTCACTCAATTTTTATTTCAAACCCAAAATCATTGCATACATAACTTATAACAGTTCTAATGTTTTGTTCTCTTTACTACTGTTTTCTCTTGTTGATTATAGGTTATAATGATAGACATTTTGAAAAATATATTTTACACACTTACACCTAAGAAACAATGAAATGTCCCCCTAACATTATTTATGCCCCAGAAGAGGAGGCTTTTTTCTGATTCTAATAACTCACCGGTGACTCACCAAAGTTCAGATTGATTAACCCATCTATCAAGTGGACTTTGTTATAGACCCAGAAGTCTTTATTCTTTATTAAAAACAAATATAGTTGCATAAGAGATAGATGGAAGGTATTTTAAAATATAATAATAATAATATACCTTTAATAATCCGATTTTAAGATTTAAATATTTTCTTATAAACATATTTGTACGTATACATATTAAATATGAAGCACGCATAAATAAATGTCCCTTAGTCTTATAATTTGGTACAATAAATAATAATATTATAGATAATAATAACAACATTATCAAATAATAACAGATTATATTTTCTTTGGAACATAACTGTATCCTTACATAATTAGTGTTCAGCTATTCTGATAGTAACATAATTCTGAACCAATAAACAAGGTGGAAAATAGGTATTAATTAATGTATTTTTATACTAATATAAAATATTAAACTTTATAAATAACTTCTCTTCCCTTGTTTACTGCATCTTATATACCAAGTATTCTGTATTTATGAGTTTTGGGCACTCTGTTAATGAGCAAACGGCCGTCGTAGCTGAGTGAAGCAAAACACCACGGATCCACAGGAGACCATTCAACACAGTAGACAGAGTCCTCGTGATGGTCATATGAGACTAGGACGCCATCCTGGGTTCTCGACTGTTCTGACATTGGTTCGGATGCTATGGAAGCCACAGAGGCGAGTACGACGCGTGCATCGCTCGATGCAGACACGACCAGCTGGTCGTGGCAAGCGTTGTACCTCAGGCACCAGACCCAGTGCGAATGGTGTGTCAACGTCACCACTGGCAAAGAAGTTTTACGCACGTCCCAGAACCTGCACGCCCCATCATCACCGCATGTACCAACAAAATATTGACGGTTTCTGTTGTAGTCGATGTCACTGTAAAGTTAATAATAATGAAATAGACATTCGAAACATAACAAGTAGTATTTTAGTCGTGGCAATGATTACTCCCTTAAGGATGATTACTTTCAACTATGATTATTCAACAATGATTACTTTCACCTGGAGAGGATTGATAACCATCGTGGGGGGGTTTGAAATAAAAAATTACCTTATGATAACTACAAAAAAATACTTTTTTTAACCAACCCACAGCATGGTAAAAGTGTCTCCAATCTACTACCTCAAAGTACTGACTCAGTGTACCTTTTCTGATAATAATGTACTGCAATTCAGTGAGTCATGTCATCTAAGAAATGTCTGAGGTAAGGATAACAATTTAGGTAGGCGCAAAATCTGTATGGTATGTGTGTGTTTATATGAATTATTTATGAAAACAATTACCAAATTGTAGAAATATATTATGGTATTGCAAAATAATATAGCAAAAGTGACCATAAATTAATAATTCGATATTTATAGGAATAATCAACTAAACTAATTGAAATGATATTCTTTAAATATATCACAGGTTGAAATTGAAATATTGAATTACCGGACGAGTTGTGAATGAGCCTGGTCAATATACCAAGCAGCTTTGTTGAAACCCCTTAAGTCCCAACCTCTCACACTTCCATCTTGAACAGTTGCCAATTGAGATGAGCTCTCCTGTGGATTCCATTTGCCCGTAGTCATTTTCTGGTGTCCTATAAATAGCAGTACATTTTTATTGTAATAGTAATATAAGTATACTCTTATTTATAATGGTAATATAAACATAGACAAGTTTCATTAAAAATCAGTATACTTATTTATTTTTCACAGTTGCTTATATAGCAAAATTGGGTTGCTGTGACCTTGGTGGTGGTGTGTTTTGTGAAGAAGAGTATGTTTAAAATTATCCATAAGTTCAAAAAAACTTTATTTTTGCCCTTGTACAATTTAATCAAAAATTAATTTTTACCTTAACCTTAAACCCTTTGTTTTAAAAAGCTTGTAGTTGTAGTCAAATCATTCACTTACTGAAAAATGGACATCAATCAACAAATTTTAATTGATTTATAATCAATAATACCAATTTTCATTAATGTTTCAAATTTTGTTCAAATTGATGAATATTATTTTTGTTGTGACATGATTTGCACTTATTCAGTCACCTAAAATCATTGTACTCCAATAAAATATATTTAATATAAACATGATTTCCCATGAAAAACACCCAAAACTGTACAAGTAAATTTAATAAAAAAAGCAATAAAACACCGGTGAATCACCATATAAATTAAACCTGGCTATTGTGTAGTAGATAAGATTACAAATTTATTTTATATAGTTCATCATTGAAATCTAGCTATTTAATAGCTAATTTAACTAATACACAATAGCTTCACATAATAGCTTAATGTCAAAAATTAAGAGTGAGTTTTAGGAAAAAACAGATAACTTCATAATATTACTGGCTACTAAATACATATTAATTCTATAAATTGACTGAAAGCAAATACGGTATGTGAAGAATACCCAACATTTAGGAACAATATACTGATCTTTCAGTAACTAACAGCTATAAAAGCATTTATGAAAATGAGAATGTGGTGTTTAACAACTTGCCCTTTCCCTCCAGAGCACCAGTTGTAGTCACAAGAGGATCTCCTTTTCCAAAATCCCATACAACAAATTTGTTCTCAGCAATTGTAGCAGCAACCATCTCTTCAGTTGGGTGAAATGTAGTAGTCTACAAACCACTGTATAATGGTTCAATGTATACAATAAAATTTCTGTTCATATTTTATATAACACAGAACAAATCTATTTACTTTTGACCATTTCATTTTTTGTACATCATTTTAAATATAATGTTGTTTGTTCACAACTGAATTAAGAAAAGAGGCACATTTTTGAAATATGACTGTAAATACTGACAATATTTCTTCCCACTTCTCTTTTTGTAAGTTGAATAATAAATATTTAATGGACATCTCTTTATGGCTAAAACAGACTAAGGCAAGAAAATGCCAAAAATCAGAAAATGTTACTTGTGCTACATTCCAGTATAAGGGACTGCTCTCCCTGATTTGAAATTACTGATACAGCTATTCATTCAATAACATAATAATTTCCATAATTTCATTTAATATAAATTTGAATACAACATTACACTTAATATGATTAAATATTTAATCATACATGATTAAATAGTGCTTATAATGCTTGGTAAAATAAAGAAGCTAGTGAGAAGGCATAGGTGCAATATGTAAATCTTGTTTGCTCAAATGAAAAGATATCTTCTTATATTTGCTTTAAAGAATGAATAATTAGGCATGAGTAATACATAATTTGAATTTCAAAACTAATATTTAAAGCTTATTGTAAATTTTTTTCACTTCACTTTAGGACCTAAAATATGTTTTAAATTAAATTTAAATTTTATATTCACTACCTTGATGTTACCGTATTCACTGGGCACAGGCAAGAGGCAAACATTTTCTAATTCTTGAGACTCAACATCTTCAGGAAGTTTCCAAATTGCTGATTTCATCTCACATCCAGAATCAGTCAATGTATTATACACTGAAGAAAACAGTTTAGGATCATGAGGCGACCAGTGAAGCCACCAAACTTCACCCACCCCATGGTTATAAACCTTTAAATGTAGAAAGTTTTATAAACAATAAACAAATATACATTTTTTGTGTGATAAATAGCATTAAAATTTGTTTCATAAATTAAAACTCCTATTAATAATGGCCATAAATCAACCATCTTAAACAGCCAACTGTGATTCTTGTTATTACAAAACAATGTAGTTACCTGAGTGTATAAGGCTCCAGTCTCATCATTGAGTTCCACAACATGTATTTGATTATTGGACATTTTTAGTGACTGTGTACCGACCATAAATCTTGTTGTTTCAGTTTCAGCTAACTGAGCTGCTAAAGCTCTTGCCTAAGGAGTAATAAACAGCCATAAATCCATAGTTGCATAAAAACTAGGTTTAATGTGATACACTAAGATCGCATTAGGTTGAAAAGTTAAATGTACCAACTGATTTACGAATTTAACTTATTAATATTACACTTGTAATGCACAGAATAATAATCGAAATTCCTTAAAATTAAACTGAGGTTGTAAAGTAGACAAAAAGGATTCAATCAGTAACAAGAACAATGGAATAATTTACCTGAAATTCTAATCCATAGATTAGAGGTGCGTCGTCGTCGCCGGTAGTAGACATTTCTTATTAGAAACAGAAACTAATTAATTAGTATAATATTATTATGTAATTAATACTAAGTTAAATGTCAGCCATGTAACATAAAAACGGACATCAAGGAAGGTTATTCTACGGTTACAACAATCTTATCGAGACTAATTCCACAAAATATGACAATTATAAAGCTGGGTGGAACTGCACAACTGGGAGGACCCCACTAGTAACCTATTCCGCGACCTAATATCCCAATATCTGGTTCATTTGTTATGGTTACGTACGCGGTATTTGTACCTGTATTCTCGTTCCTTTGTATTCTATTTTTCACTCATCAGTATTCAATTATAATTTTTACAGTACTTATTTATTTTAAATCTTGTATTAAGAAGACCTCAGAAATAATCAAATTCAAATTTTCAGGCAGAAAATCCAGCCATGCTATCGTCTGCCAAATTGGAGGGAATACAACCAAAGGCAATATTCTGTACAACAACAGTATTAAATTATTTCCATACGAATTGTTTCAAATGTTATTCAACAATATTCCATTTTTATTTTATTTATCAATTCAAAATTGTTTTCAATGAGTTCAATAATAGAAGTATAATTCCTGAATACAAGACAACATTAGAAACAGCTACTAATTACATAAGATTAACATTCCAATATTGGATTTTTGTAGCAAAAGCTTTCCCCACACATTTCTAAATGTTAATTCAAAGTAAATAATATTCAACATTGAAACATCCAACATGATATTCAGTGTTTACTTCAGCCATTTTCATTTTGATTTATTCCTTTATCTTTAATTAAAACCCATTTAAAGTTTTAAATTCTTGTTCTATTTATCAGTTGAAGCTAACCACAGTGCATGCAGCCTAAGCAATTCAAAAGTAATATTCAATGAGAATTGTAACAGAAGTTTAATTCCTATAATAAAAAATAGTTTTTAAATTTAAAAATACAGTGATCAAATATTACTATGATTCATGAAATATATTTAAGTTTACACCCAACAGTTTATTTTTCCATGTAATAATTGTAAGTTAATTGAGGTATCTGTAGGTGCAAATATTTTGGATTGATAGTTAAATGCATAATTCTACTTTTCTTTTTTAAAGTAACAATATAAAAAAAAATAATCTAAATAAATATTTATTTAAAAATACTTTTTAGATTTGGTCAATATAATTCCCTTAATCACTGCTTTATTACTTGTCTACTCCAAGTATGAAGTATTCCACATTGTTTGATAAAAATAACCTTCAGATCTGTATTATCTGTTTGAGAAGTACTCTGAAACATTTGATTACAACTTGTACAGACAACTTTTAAAGGCTTATTATACTGTATATATAAATTTATTTATGTATGTATGCAAGAGAATGGTATGT
This sequence comes from Lethocerus indicus, assembly GCA_019843655.1. Lineage (NCBI taxonomy): Eukaryota > Metazoa > Arthropoda > Insecta > Hemiptera > Belostomatidae > Lethocerus > Lethocerus indicus. The sequence continues at coordinate 12,099,157 of JACDQD010000008.1, forward strand.
GTGTGTGTTTGTGTGGCACAATTTTCCTTACCGCTTCATAATTTGGTTTTTTATTTTCTGTTTTATATATATTTTTAATAATAGTTTCTAGCTTCTCTGTTTTTTCTCTCTCTTTCTCTAATTCATCAGATAGTCTCTTTTCACATTTGGTAGCTTTATCTAATTTTATTTTAAGGGCCTGGAAAGTAAAATAAAGCATTTATAGTTTATTCATGTAAGTATTATAAAACCTAGCTAATTATTCAATAAAGTGCGGTTAAAATATTATAAACATGGTATACCTTACAAAAATTATCAAATACATGATTCTATGTTATATGAATGGCATTATTGTTATAAGATATAAAACTATTTATATGTACATTATAACATTAAAAGAAAGCTAGCCTACAACATTTAAATGTTGTCCATCATGAAATAATATATTTGTGGATGATTTCTTACGGCAAGTGAAGATTCAAGTTGCTTTAAATCTTTCTGGTCTGCCAAAGTGTTTTCCAATTGTAACTTTATAGAATAATATTTTGCCCGTTCAGTTTCAGCCAGTTCTCTGAAACATACAAATGATATTATTTATAATATAAGACTTGTCAGAACAAAACAATATATAATCACAATCAACACATTTCTGTTCCTCTGGCTTGCTTGATCTTGTACTAATTTGGTTATTGCTTTATCCCATCATTAGTTATAATTGATTTGTATAATAGTGGTTATAATTATTTTGGCATCCAGGAATCATGTTAGTACTGTCACTGTATCTGTGTGTAATTACCCAAGTATGTATCAAGTTACTCTACTATACTTTGCTAATAGAATTACTAATAATAATAAATGAGAAACATTGCAGTAGTAGTGATAAAAACATGCACTTGCAATAACAACTTCACTGTCTACTAATAGACGGTGTACAATTGGACCTAACTCTAAAATAAACAAGTTAGAGGATTTTTTATTTCTTCCATTCCATTTGGCATATCTTAGACTTTCCCTAGGGCTGATTTCTAAGTGTCTCAACATGAAAAGACATTTTCAGTGCAATCACCTCCTTATCACAGGTGGAAAGGTTATGTTGGTGATCAATCGTTCTTCATTAAGTACGCAACTAATGTGAATTGTATATGTGTACACCTCTGGTCAGGGAAGGCAGGTAAGTACAGAGGGCTGTTAAGTACCTTTTCAGTCCCTTTTGTAAATGTTAAATTTAATATATTATAGATTTAATTTACACTGCTTCGTGCATCCGTTTTTCGAGAGTTGCAGCATGTCTTTGCAGAGTATCTCTTTCTGATTGAAGCATTTCTGCCCTCTCAAATTCAATTCCAAGTCTTCTTTGAACTTCAGAACTGTGTTTTAATTCAAAATCTAGCAGTGATGAAACTTCCACATATTTCATCTGTTCTTCCTTAATCCTTTTTTCCATTATTGAAACTAAAAGTTTTTATTAAATGAATATTATAATTGTATTATTTGTACTGTAAAATATTTAAATCAAGTTGTTTTCCAGAAATATTTTTACCATTTTTATCAAGATCATGTTTACTCATTAGGAGTTGAGTTTCAAGTTCTGCGATTCGATTTAACAGGTAACTTTTGTTCCACAAAAGTGAAGTTTTAAGTGGGTCATCAAAGTCCACACTGTGGATTCCCCTCAATGGCATTATTTCAAGCAACTTATCATGTTCTTTTTTGGATGTCTGAAAATTATGGCTCAATTGGTTTCAATACTTTGATTTTATGAAGCCTTCTATTAATTATTAAATTCAATATTAATTAGAACAATAATTATTTTGTTTAATGCATAATTTATAATACTGTATCTGACATATATGCTCCCATTAATAAATTCTGATAAGATTCTTTTACATTGATATCCAGTGTTGCTTGATCTACACATGTGGTTGTATCTAACTTTTCTAAAATCATGTTATCCAATTCAATTGAGGTACAAATTTCATTTTTAACATTTTGCGTTAATTGGTCAATTGAACAGCAGTCTACAAATTAAATTATAATGCATTAAATTCCAATGTATTGTAAAACAAACAATAATAATGAGTCTGTAAACAGCTTTTACATTGACTAATGCATACAACTTCAATAAAAAGTATGAAATACCTTTAATAGGAAGGTCCAGTACTTCAAATTGTTCTGTTCTAGTAATAGTTAGAGCATTAATCTTCTTTTTACGAATTTCATTTTTCCTTTCAGTTTCATATTGAGAAATGAATTTGCATTTTATTTTCTCAATGTTATTTTTATGTTGTTCATTTGATCGTTTAATGTACTGCTTACATCTTAGTTTCATGTTATCAATAGTTGTGGTCATTTTCTCCTGCAAAGTATTATTTTCAGAGTCTTTATCTGAAATTATTTTCTCCAATTGCTGTTTCAGTATTTCTTTCTCATTTTTTAAATATGTTTCTTGCTCCTTCAGTTTTTCATTATACTCATCTTGTAATTTTTCTATTTTCAGGTTGTATTCATTTGAAAAAAAATTTTCTAGTTCCTCTCTTAACAATTGTTTTTCATGTTCTTTAACTTCTTCCTGCTCCCGTAATTTTTCATTGTAATTATTGTTTAGAATTTCTAATTTCATATTGTAGCTTTCTTCAAGAGAAGCACTGTTAACTTTTCTTTCATCTTTTATTTCTCTTAAGTACTGCATTTCTTCTTCATGTAACAATTGTAATTTTGCCAAATTTTCAGAATGTGTTCTTTTTAACCTATTTATATCTCGCTCATAGGTCTCTTTCAGAGTATTTAAATTAATTATATATTGCTTGTTAATGTCTTCTTTCTCTTCAAAATTCGTATTTTTCAAATCTTCTATTTTTAACTCATAATCATTCTTTATATTGCTTATTATATCCATATATTTTTCTTCTAAATAATCATTAGAGTTCACTTGAACACACATATTTCTACTTTCCATTTGTTGTTTTGTGTCCATTGGTACCTGAACTTGAGGGACCAGGTAGAGTTCATTCAGTTTACTAGTTAGCACCAAATTTATTTTTGTAAGCTGTATCACATTTTGCTTCAATGTTATAATTTCATCTTTGCCCCTAGCTTTATTTTCTTCTTCCACTGATAAAGACTGCTTATATTTTTGCAGTTTTCTCATTACTTTTGACAATGCTTTTTCTAGTTTTTCTTTTTCATCAGTGTATTCTATATCTTTGATTTCTTGCATTTCCAAATTAGTCCCCAATTCAGAAATTTTTACTCCAAGGTTTTCAACTTCACTTGATAAATAATTATTTTCTGCTATGAGATTTTCATTCTCTTTCATTAAATTTGTATTCAATAGTTGTAGGTGGTGTTTATTATTATGACTAGCTTGAAGTGCTTGTTGCAAATTCGTAATAAATTTCTTAATTCTTCTTATATTAGCCCTTAATTGGATTACCTTCTGTTTCAAATCTGTGTTCTGTATCTTATTATTCCTGTGTAACCTTTTCAAATATTTATTTGAATTAATCAATGATTTTCTTTGTGCAGTCAAGAAATTATTTTGTTCTACATTTTCTTTTAGGATAACATTTTGATATAAAATTATTTTTGACATTTTAGTTATTTGTTGTATTTCTTTATCATCATGTGTGGTTTCAAGTATTTTATACTCACTATTTATTTTTTTATTCATGCTTGTTAGTAAATGTTCAAATTTATTTGTGATAGCTTCAGTATCTAGTAATTTCTCTTTAAAACTGTTATATTTATTTTCCTTCATTGAATTTTCTGCCTCATAAATGGATAATTTATTTATTAGAGCGGTATTTATTGTCTTTTCTTTATTTAAAGCACTGGAATAGCTTTCCAGTTTTGTTTTTAGGTTATTTATGATAATTGAAGAAGTACTCATTTCTGTTTTTACATATAAATTCAGTTCTTCAATTTTATTTTCTTTAATGTTAATATAATTTTCCAATGTCTGTAAATATTTGTTATATTCAGTTAATGTATTCTCTAATGTTTCCTCAAACAATTGACTTGTAGATTCACGAGCACTTATATCCTTGTGAATCTCATTAAGTGCTGTAGCCAATAACTGATCTGTATCTTTAAGTTCTTCATTTAATTGAGCAATTTTCTCTTCCAGTCTTTGATTGATATTATTTAGATTTTCAATATCAGATTCACATACAGCCTTTGCTTGTATGCACTTTATAAGCTTATCTTCTAATAAATGATATTTATGTTGTTCATTAAAGATATTATTTTGTAAAGTGCTGATATTGTTTGTAAGTTGATCAATTTTCTGTAAAGATTCATTATATTTCTTTGTCAGTACATCAGGATTAGTTTGAACAAATTTGTCTTCATTTGTAATTATTTCAGACTGTGATTCTTTGTCATTATTTTCAGTCATTGTTTGTATCTGGGCATCACAAATTTCAAATGTTGTTGGGATTTCTTTATCTTCCCAAATATCAATTTTGAGGTGTGACAGTATATGCTTTAAAGAATTGATAAATTCTTTCACATGATCTGGGTCTGATTCAACAGTTATATTAGTTTTTTTAAGTAAACCATTCAATTGTGCAAAATAAACAACTGTTTTTGCCGACTGAGGAAAAGCTGAGAGTTTTTGTATTTTAGCATCTTTTTTTAACATATCATTCTGCAATTCCTTAAGTTTAGCAATCATTTTTAAATTTATTCTGGAAACTGTATCAAATTGATGTCGATAATAATTTTTGTTTTCAGTGAGGCTGGCATTTGTGATTCGAAACTGATTTCCTAATGCTTGAAGTTCTTTTATTAACATTTCTCGACTCTCAAGTTTGATTTCACAGTCTAGTAACTTTTCAGCTTTCTTCTGTGCAATATTTTTTAATTCTTTCAAGCTCTCCAAGAGTCTAGCCTAAAATCACAATGAAGACAGTATTCTGATTGATTATCATTACAAATTGCATGTAGTATTATTATTTTAAACATGGACCTATTCATGTACCTAAGTGTTGATAATGTTTTGGATGAAAATGCTATAAATAATTGAATTGACAATATTTACCTCTTTTGATGAAAAGGTTTGTGTTAAGTTTTGTAATTGCCATGTGAGATCATGAATTTGCTTTTCTTGATCTTCAATAAATGTTGATAAAATATTTATCTTCTCTTCCCTTGAATTCACTTTTTTAAATAGAATATCCCTCTCAGCTACTGCAGTTGTAATATAAGTCCTTTGTTCTTTGAGGGTATTTAGTTTTTCTTTTTCTTCTTTTATTTGATTTTCAAGATTAGAATTTGATTTTTGGAGGTCATTCAATGATGCGTTTAATTCTTTACATTCTGTCTTCAAAACTGCATGACTCTCCTTTAGCATATTGTACTGAAAAATGCATATACTAATACATGTTTGAAGATAAGACATTTAAGAACAATCTTCAACTTGAAACTTTTCTAAAATGTAAATATTAATCGAAACTGATATATTATTTTAAATTAAATGTTTAAGTATATTATCTTTTACCTTTTCTACTAAACCTTGACAAGCATCCAATTCTGTGGCTAAATGATTATTTTCAGCTAATGCATCAGACAGCTGCTGCTTAATATCTACCTCCAATTCACTTCTCAGAGTTATGTTTTCAGCCTTAATATTTTCCAGATGAAATATTTGTTCTCTTAAATCTCTGACTAGATTTTTCAAGTTATTCAGTTCTTCGGATTCATTTTTCAAGATTTGCACATCAATTTGATCCATCTGCAAATGGACAGCATAAATTACTCCATTTATATTAAAACAAAATTAAGATACACACACACATATATACAAATAATTTTCAAATGAGAAGCAGGTTTATGAAATTAGGGGACAAAAATATAGATACAAATTATGGACATACAAATGTATGGATATTATGGCATTGAATTAAATGTTATTGCCATACATACATTATCTGATTCTGTGTTGGTTGACATGTCAACTTTATCTTGTTTTAATTCTGAGACATTTTCAGATTGGTTATATTCCTTCAACTGAAATAAAATACAATATTTAGGTTTGTTTTTATAAATTCTATACTTATTTATTTCCAATTATTTTTTCACTATTTACCAAGAATTGTTTGGGAATCTTCCATTTGTCTTTAAGTAGTTCTTTTATTATTTTATCTTTTCTCTGCATAAGAATGTCAATAATTGCATCCGGTGGGACAAATGTATTACTATCAATATTCTGAAAAAATGTAAATGTTGTTAAAATATTTACTAAATGTTTTTATTGTTGTTTGATATAGCAAATACTCAGTAATCAATAAATAATATTGATATTTTGTTTACTATATTTGACATTGTTTCTAAAAAGAATGTTCGCTTGTCATCGTCATCTAAAGACCAGGATCTCAAATCGGTACATGGATTTACTGTGGTACATCTTCTCTTTTCTTTTTTCAATAATATTCCATCATTTCTTCTGTTAAAAACTCGTTCTTTATGTTTTATGTAAGACATTTTGTATTTATGATGAAGAACATGCAAAATTTCATATATAAAGAATTAATCAATTTAGGATAATGTGATTGTTGTTTTTGAATCAAATAGCAATTAGTCTTCTAATACTTTTTGTTATTAATAATTATTCCATATGCAGTAAACAGCTTTGCAACACACCTGTATCATGTGGAAATCACATTTAATTAATGAATTCAATTTGTAGAGTGAATTATTAAATTTACTGATACACTTTGATGTTAATATTTCAAAATAAAGGCGTCATTTTATGCTTATTACTAATTGAAACATAATATATACTAAAAATATATATGTTAAATATATTCAACTTTATAACATTTTCACAGCTGAAATTGAATCAAAATCTGTACTGAATTAGATAGAAATAGAAATCATCAATATCAGCAAAATATCAAAATAGAAATGCTGATTAAAAAGAAAATCAAAATTGATTGTTAATTTGTTTATAAAAAAATATTTATCTGCATAGGAAAAGAAATAAATAACAATTTAATAATGCACAGGATGATATAAGAAAATCACACTAATAGATTATGTAATGATATAATGCATTAAATTGTAGGGATTCAATTTTGAATAATATTAACTTTGAATTAACATTTAGAAATATTAAGGGAATCTCATTCCAAACTGTTCCTGATATTTGAATCTCCTTAATTAATTAAATGCCTAATAACTGATGTTCCTACCTAACTGAGAAACCTCTAATAAAAAAAAATTAGGCTGATTCACAATCTGTAAGTACACCTAGGTCTGCTTAAGTTGGATTATATAAAATATAACTAAAATTAGTTCTTTTCTCCATATATTTGTATTCCTGCTCTTCACCTCCTTTCTCACTTTATTGTTTGTGGTGTGAATTGATTAGGAACATGGGTCAAAACTATATGTCAAATGGGAGAATGCCTGGGTGTGTTGATTGTGATTTTATCTTCAATTATAATTGTCACTGAAAAATAAAATATTGAAACCTACCATAAGTACTGTAGACTTGTAGACTTCTTGTGTATTAATATGGCAGGTTAATGTGAAAATTGTAATGAAATAACTGTATATTAAACTTTACTGAGTATGAGTGGTTATGAAAAACCAATATTTATATTTCTTTCAGTCTCCTTTTTTTAATCATTCACTACTTACAGAACAAATGCACATCATTTTAAGCAATACTCCCAAAAAATAATGATTCTCAAAATGTAACTGTAGTATAATAACAAAGAATAAAGTGGTTAAAATAATTGTAACTATTTGTAAAAAAAGTATTTGTTATAATTGGTCCCCAATGTATTGCTTAAAAGAATTTATTCATTTAAATTAAAAATAAAAAGATTACATTAAAAACAAAATGAATCATAATAAATGAATTGCATAAATAATACTTGATCTTGTGCTAAAGTAGTTCGCGTATTCATCATATTGATTTATGAATCAAATAACCTATTTCAGGTAAATTGCATAAATGATGACAGGATTTGGTGATCTGTGGGAATGACAAACAAAAACCCATTTCTTCTTTTATGATGTGTAGGTTAAATATTGGTATTTCCTGTTAAAGTGAATGATAAAAATAAATATAATACACACAAATTTAGTGAAATGTGATATAGATACAATTCACAGAGAATTGCAATGTTTAAAGAGAGTAAAATTATGATTATTTACAAATTTAATAGTAAAAATATGAATTAAAAACCTATTTTTTGAAGTAATGAATAAATTCTACTTATCACACAAAAAATGACCCATTACTTCAAGTAATGAGTAAATTTTACACATCACAGCACTGATTTAGATATCAAAATCAAATTGTTGAACAATTGCGGTAAAAATATTAATAAAAATTTTCAAACAAAAAATATATACATATATATTTGCTCTTAGAAACAGGCTATAATTCTACTTGACACAACAAATGGAAATGTATAATTACTCTGTCTTTTATCACTTATGCTATACAGGTTTCTCGTGCATTAAAAAAGATCCAATTGTCCATAATTGGTGTTAAATAATCAAAATATTCCCAAAATATAACTACTGTTCTTCTGATTTAAAAGGAACTTATTATATCTAACAAAACTATAAACTAAAAAGGGAATAAAAAAATTAAGTATGAAAATAGATTAGCAATGTTTATCACATTACAGTAAACATTATGTTATAAAAACTATTACAAAACACCATAATACAGACCCCCTTCAGTACCCTGAATTTTCAACATTTAAAATCTGAAATGAGATGATAATAAACTAAGAATTTGATTTCCTTTCAAAATTATGTCCATAAATTACAAACAAAATGTTCCAATGCTTTCATGTAAGCTTGATGTGAAAAGAGGAACAAGTATTAATGTGAAATTTTAAAAAAAAATCATTCAGGTACTGTGACAATGCATGAAATCATCTCATTTCAGAGTTAATTACTGAAAAAAATAAGGTCTACATAATGAGAGTTAAAAATTAACATCAACACTACATATATTTCATATTGTTACCATGAAATTACAACTTTGCACCTCAATTTTATTACATTTATCAACTGTATATTCCCCAAGTTATGAATCAAGATGGGTGGTATTCAATAATATTAAGTACACAAAATGATAAATTTTGAAAATTAAATTATATGAAAGTCCTATCAATTTTATACAGCACATTTTCAATTCCTTATTACCCATTCCTTAATAAAAATGCTTACTTTTATTTTGTTTGTACAGACATACCAATCAGGCCCTCCTCTTTTCAATGAATTATTGTCTGACATAAACTTCCATTCCTATCAATAATTAACACAAATGCTGTTCTAGTAACTGAGGATCTGACTGTACAATTCACATAATGCACAAAAAAACCAAATGAAATCTAAAAGAAGAAAGTAATCTAACAACAGCAAGAACAACCAAAAATATTAGTAAAGAACAAACTGTTTTACACATCATAACTTAAACTTAATTGATAATTTTTATTAAACAAAATAAATATTTTCCCTAAAAAATGTTTAAATAACTGCTCAAATTTCATATTTCTATCACTTTAAACTGTGTAAAAATGATTTATAATTCAAAGCCTAATGAAGAACATTTCAATATTGATACATGAGACAATACACAAACATATACACACACGCACACACAAACATATATATATATATATATATATATATATATATATATATGTATGTATATATAATATGTGCTTTATAAGACTACATTGAAGTGGGTGACCAGAAGTTCATTTCTCTTAATTCTGATGGTTTTGCTCTGAAGGTCTTGGACATAGGTTTAGGCTCTGGTTGGAACTGAGTGTCTCCATCATTGAACGGTCGCAATTTGATCTGAGAACTTACTGTATTTGTCAGACTGACTGTTAAGTCTTCAGTTGAACTTCTTTGACTGTCTACTGCTGCATTAACAAGGCCAGCTGTTTTTTTAATTTGATTACTTTCACTATCAACAGCTTCAATTGAACCTTAAAGAAACAAGAAATGTCTTATAAGTAACTAAAATTATAGTTCATTATTAATATATCATGAGGCATGAATAATTAATATCTTAACACGTAACAAGAAAAGCTTCATCAAGTAATATTAATACAAAATTCATCTTTTTTAAACGTACACAAATTGTGCAACTGTCTTTACATTTTGAATGTACCATAGAAATAAATATGGGTTAATTCAACTCAGAAATAATTTCTTCTTTAAGTTATGTTGTAAATAGTATAACATTACAGCATTGAAACAATTAATCCAGTTGAATGAGCAAAGGTTTCCCCTACCCAAATTTGAATTATTACTACCTAACTTCCAGTCAGATGGAATAATATGTGAAGCAGGTTTTGAAACTCTATTTGTCTGAAAAGTAATGTTCTGAAACAAAAAAGTAATGTTCCTGAACTCCAGTCAGGAAGCAAATAAACAGTTCTACTGGAACTCAATCAATCAGGGACCTATCCACAATATTACACAATCTGAATGGAAGTTAGACGTAATAATTAATTCTACTATTGGGAATAACTTAAACAGATCACCAAAGAAATTTACCAAAAAGAATGTTGCTGAAATATGGGTTTTTCCTCAATAGTTTTGGAGAAGATTGTGGGCTTGCAGGGAGTGATTTACTGTTTCTGCGAAGTCTTTCATATTTGGGACAGGCTAGTGTTCCGGTTTTTTCTGTAACCAAAAGGCATAATTAATTCTCATTATAATAAAATATAATAAACAGTATTGGATGCACAAATATATTTCACAAATTAGCAAATTTCTAACAGAAACATTGAATATACTATTTAAGGAATGTAAACATAAAAAACACTGTGAATAAATGACTAATAAAGATAATATCAAGAAAAAATTTCCACACTAACAATTAACTCAATTATGTCTAAATTTACACTGCGGACCATGATAATTACCCTGTCTATTTGCAGCAGGAGGACATAACAATTATCATATAGCCTATCAAGAAACCAAAGTTAAGTTCACAATGAAATGACTTTAGATTTATTCTGACATTTGTTTTGAAAATTATAAGTTATTCAGTTGACTTATACCTAGGTGAAAATTAAGTATTAATTACTGCTTATTAATTGCTATAATTATTTTAAAAATGTAATTTGTTCGAGCCATTTAATACCTGAAAGCATTTGCTGGGCAACTGCAACAACAGAATATCCGCAAGCTGCTCCTTCACCTTTAAATCCATCGTCAGTGCCCATTGATTTAATACGGCCTAGAGATGAATCAAATGGACGTCCCAAACCAGTATCCTTTGGTGCTAAAATAAAAAGTTATGTTCTAATAAAAAAATGTCTACAGAAATTCACACAAATACAATGCAGAGCCTGGACCTTAAGAAAAAAGAACTACCACTGAAATGATATCTATGGGAACTGGCAATGCTTCTGTAAAGCCCTAACACAGTGTATAAATAGTAAATGTCAATGTCAAATGCCACTAGCCATTTTAAACAATCTTTTTGATATGTGCATTGAAATCTATTTTTTTATGGCTTTGAGATTTAATTATATCTCAAAACTTTTATTTAATATTAGTTATAAAAATGATTCTGTTTCTATGACCAATACACAAGATAAATAAAATATATATAGCATAAGAAACAACGCAAATACTCATCTTCTTGAGGATAAAAAATAATTTTATTACAGCTCTAACACATGTTTTTATTTATTAGTTACAATATTTAAAAGACAGAAAAAATAAGAACAAAAAGTAATACTAAATATTAATGTCACATTTAGCTGGTAATTTTGAATATAAATTTTTTGTGTATAAATTTCAATTTAAAATACTATGAAAATAAATGCTAGTATGACATTTTCAATAGTAGGAAGTGTCCTCATATTAAAAAACTGATCATGCAGCCTTCATGAATAAAGTGACCTTCCTCAAACAGGTCAGAGCAAATTTAATGTATCAACACTGAAAACATTCAAATTAAAATAAATTTACTTACAAAATATTCACAACTGACAAAAAAATCTCACCTAGGAATGAACTGAATGGTAACGAAAAAGATTTATTATCACCATTATTTTTACCCATTTTTTAATACAACTCTGTAACCAAGTCAAATCATTAGGGGTCTAACAGTCAATTTTAAACTAAGAGCATACTTTTATCTAATTAAATATCACAGAACCACTCTCAAAGTTATCTTGAACTTATTTTAGAGAATCAAAACAAGATGAAGGTATTGGGAGTGCTATTAATAGTCAATTCTTCATGACGACGTTCACTAACAAATTTATTTGAGCTTTAGCACAATTATAATCTATTTTATTTTTTAAGCAATATTTAACATGTTTATAAAAACAAATGTATAAATAACATGATATTTAAAAAATAAATGTCAATGATACATATATAATGACAATATATTTATAGTGATGGTAACATAAGAATTAACAGCTGAATTACTACAATTTTGTGAAATTTTATGGAAATAAAATTATTGTTATTATATATAAGTATTTCTGCGTATTGATTATTTAATTATAAATTGACTGATTGTTTTGTTCAAAACCAAAATCACTGATCCATTTTTAAACAAGCTACTTAATATCCTGTAAAGTACAGGTCATAATGTAAAGAATATTAACGGAAAACATTACATTTTTAATTAGCAAATCATTTAATTATTCCATAGCTGCTAATTGTGCCATACTATCAAAGGTAAACAACAACACTTAATTACTAAAATAAATGTATGGAAATATGTACACACATCTGGTTTCTTTAGAGGAAAATGAATGTCCGTATTATTAATTTTGCTGAAGCTAATAATGGCACCTGATTTATTAACAATTATAAGAAATAATTCAATGCAGCAAGAAATACGATAATAATAAGTGGCATTGTGGACACAATGCCCCCACAAGCAACCTATATGCCAGAATGATTCACCACCCTACTATCAAATAAGAGTTACTGAAGATGAGAACAGCCAAAACCAACTTAGCATAAATCCAAACCAGCCAGAGGCGACAAATTATTGAAAAAACTACAGTATTCCAAACCCTCACAAACCATAAAACTGATATTCCAAACTAAATATATACAATTATGGAATATATATTGTGTAGTAAAAAAATGAATAGTTCCTAAAGTAAATAAATCCCAATCAGAATAAAAATTACAATAAATGGCCACAGATGAGTTGATATTATAATTAAATCATTTCAGCAATTTATTATATTATTTTATGTTGCTATTAATAATATTTATAAATATTTTTTAGATATATCAAATTACAAAATATTAAAAGATTTCCTTAATTGTAAATATTCTAAATTTCACTATACCTAATATGATTACTGTCCTGAATTTTTAAATGAAACTTTCTGGAACTACTATGAATAATAAGTTACTTTATAAGTTTTATATACATTATAATATCCTCCACATACCTTCACAAATATCAATTATGAAAATAAACTAACACTGAGCACATTAAACACTAACTAAAAACAACTAAATACCAATTAAGGATAATTGTTGTAACATGGATTACTGATTTATCTTATCTAAGATCTTATTTACGCACAAGCATTAACAAATTTTTTGCAAAATATTCAGTATATTTGTAAACATTTTCGGAGTTTAGAATAGTGATCACTAAATGTACATTGAATTAAATTAATATCTGAAAATAAAATCAAGTGTATGATAAAATAATATAAACATATAATAAATGAAAACTTTTTTCATGTTTACATGCATGCTGAAAAAATATGGTGCATATGTAAAATAATTAGTCAAAACTATTGCTGATGCAATAATCCCTTCAGGATTTAATTAGTTCACCAATTAAGAACAATATCAACTCTATTTTACTCAACCTTCCCTTAGTAACTGTGCCTTTTAATATTTCCATAATTAGTAAATTTTTATTAGGTGATTTAAAAAACATCTTCAACTCTATGGGCCTTAAAAGAACATGGAATTATTTAAAAATAATAGAAAAATATACATACAGAAATTCTGGAAATAAAAATTAATAACATACAAGTCAGTCTCCAAATGAGGAAGAAAATTCCTGATTTTGTGTCCATAGCTGAAGAGAAAATCAAAGTGTCTCATGATACTCAATGTCGAAAATGTTCAACTGAACTGAGCAGGAAAGAATACTGGTGAGATTGACTAAAGAAAGAGAGTTTCACAAATAACCTTGAAATTCAAGTAACAGTTCTGCAAGGCCACTTATGGGATATCCACGTGCTTTCTAACGTTGGAATTTGACTGTCAATTTGACTGTTGTTTGCATCAGACCAGGTCTAAAAGATGATCAATAACGATAAAATAAAAACAAGGTCCAGGAACTTGAAGATAAAATAAATGTTATTGAACACTTCCTTATTAAAAAAATTACAAGGCTATGCAACACATCATATCTCTCTCAATTACAAAAAATGGTTGTTTCAATACTATAAAAAATAATTTAAAATATATTATTATATTAAAATATATTATATTTAAAATAATATAATTTTTAATATAAATTTGAAATATTTTTTTCTAAACCCAATAACATCTAAGGCAACATGTTTGGCAATATATTCAGAGAAATGAAATATGGCATCTATAACTCAACAAGTTAAGAAGTTTGAATTTCATATCAACACACCAATATCCAAAATAAATTTTCAAATAAAGATTGTAAAATGGTAATCCCATCCAAAATAACAATATAATAACACATTACATTAAATATTTGTAATTTATATGAACAAATCTATATTTAAAATTTGATGTATCAAATACAAAATTTTATGTATTTTATGAAATACCCCACATTAGGTACACAGTGAAAATTGATTTTCCACATAAAGGTTTAACATATTACCTGTTGTTATTTGTGGTGAAATAACTTGTTGACAAGGAACAGTGTGCTGTATGAATGTTCCTGTCTGGTCCCTATGTGATTCCAATACCTGAGTTAAGGGTGTGAAATTTGAAGCTATTACAACTTTTGGTTCTGGTTCAGCAGACTTTGCTTTCGGATAACGGATTAAAAAGAAACCATCATCATCATTAGGAGGTGAAAAGGCACTCTGTTCTAGGTCATATCTGGAAAAAATTAACACAATTATAAAAACATAAAAATTGAATAATAATGTTAATAATAAAACAAAATATTCTGATTATAATAAATAAATAAATATATATATATATATATATATATATATATATATTTATAATAATTTTTATTATAACAGATCGATCAGTTTATAAATGTATAGAATAAATTATGTTCAATAGTATATAAAGGTAGTAAATGAAGACTTATGTTTGGTTCACTTGAATTATTTCTTCACTAAAACAAATTTTTCATATACCCATTGAAACAAATTATGTTTCCTGGAAAGAAATGGTACTTAAAAATGAACTGGAAACCTCAAATTAATCAAACATTACCTGCCATAATTTTGTTTACAAATTCAAAACATTTTGTTTGTTGGAATAACTAAATAAAATGTCATATATTTAACAATTTTTAGCAGGGCTTAGAGTATAGAAATTTCATTCTAATTCTAGAATATCATGTATAATGGAGTTAGTTTGCCATAACTCATTAACAGCTAAATAAGAAACAATATTCTGGAATAAACAAATAAAAAACTACTAGATAATTATTGTTTAAGTTTTATTGTTAGCCCATATAAAATTAATTCTTGTTATTACCCAAAACACAAAACAGCTTATTTTTATGATTTGGTTATATCACCGACATTTCTTCGTGCCCCTTTTTGGATGATATATTAGCACAGTTAGTTCCATTGTTTTCTGTCTTTCACAGATATGATATTTGACTGTAATTTGTTCAGTATTGAACCTAAATAGCTTTTTTCACAAATTTTATTGTAATTTGTCCAATACTGAACTAAATAGCTGTATATAATATCATAGTACATAAATACAATTGTAGAATTCTATAATTGTAGAATGCTTATATTCATTAAAATATAAGCTACGGTCTCCCCTTGCTGACTGCCTGTAATTCTCTTAAACTCTTTCATATATTGCACTCATGAAACTAATAAGCAATATTCCAACACATAATATATTGTTGAAGAGAGTAGAAAAAGTCAGTGATGGTTATATTAAATGATAAATTAATATTAATCCCCTTATTTTTCTCATTACAACAAACAGAATATATTATAACAAAGTATCTTTTATTTGAATATTTTGTGTGTGTGTGTATATATATATATATATATATATATATATATTTATATATATATATATATATATATATATATTTCTCTTGCTAATGTATGCCAACCAATATTTCCGTAACATTTAAGGAGCAATTCTGTATTTATTGAATATGCTAAAATATAACTAAGGATAGCAAAAAAATAATAAAATTGGTTGTAGAAATATTGTCTGATAGAAATGTAATATTGTGTGAACAAATTAAAAGAAGATTAAAAACAGAGACAAAGAAAAATACAATGGCACAATAGGACATTATCAAAACATAAATACAGATACAAGTTTTGAAAAAGTGCCACACAGATCCTTGAACTTGGCATCCTGCCACCTGCTTCTGCCACCTACTTTTACTTTACCCAAAAATAAACATAAAAAACAGTATAAAGTAGAGGTAAATGGTAATATCAAACTAGTTCTGTTGAATGAAAATTTGAATATAAGGCTGGCTACTTTTCAAGAGCAAAATTGTTCATGCGATATTCAAACATAAAAAAGGGTTACAAATATTTCATCATTTTGACCTCTAGATAAGCTGTAACTAGATTATTCCAATATACAATTAGATGTAAAAAATCTAATGAACTCATACATAATTTCCAAAGAATTTAATGCAATGTTGAGAAAATAGTAACATATTATTAAAGCACTCCTACTCTAAAATGTTTAAGAAAACATAAATAAATTGTTTAGCGTTAATTTTTAAATTAACTTTTATAAATTAATTTAACATTAATAAAATATACACACAACAATCAATGCATAAAGAAAGGCAGTCAGTTAACAGTTTAATTATAATAATATATAATTCATTGCTTAAATCACAAGGGTAAATTGATTAGAAATATAAAATAAATATAAACAAATGTTAATATTCAGAATTTCTTAAGTATATCAAATTAAAATATCACTTCAAATTCTTTTGGTAAATGAATGACTTATATTAATTGTTATTGCTGGCAATAAATAAATTCAGGTAATAATGCCTAAAATAAATGCAGCATTTGTATCATTGTCTTATCTCTACCAAAATTTTAAAAATAATTATGATGAAATGTGAGTAAAGGTCACCATACTGAAATGTCTTTATCATTTAATTATATCTTATATCAGACAAACGTAGTTCATCACTCAATTATTCATGACAGTTGCACAAAGAGCGTTGGATGTAAGTGCACATTACAAACACAATATAATAAAGTTAAACATTAACAGCAATTAAAAATTAGTGGAATTAATTATATTACGATGCATAAAATATTATATAATCAAAAATGTCAACGTATACAAATAATTTTATAAACCACATATATAATTTATATGATACCTTAAAATAATCATATTGAGGTCAGGAAATAATTAACTAACCTGTCTGATATTCTGGATTTCATCCACTGAGGTAAAGAAATTCCTGCGATAGACCGATCTGGTCCTGATGAAGCCATGCCTGTTGTGACGAGTAGAATAAAATAAAAGAGACTAGATCCTGAGCACCAACACACCTTTTAAGAATAAGGTTTCGATTCCATACTAATCTGCAAAAATTAACATACACACTCTAATATAATACATATAAACATGTAAATCACATTTCCTAGAAGGGGAGGTAATAGTGTGAGACACCTGTTTCACAAGTCTGTTGATGGTTCAAAAATATTTAATCGAAACAGTGGAACATACGAACAAAAAAATATGATGCAATAGGTCAACATTTGTACAAGCTGTGTAAACCGTTTCATAACTAACTGATGCGCGAAATTCGTCCTTGCTCATACTGATGTGTCGTGAAAGAGTTTATCAGTGAAATAATTAAGAATAAATTGTTAAGTTATAATAAGAAAACTGAAAATATACTGAAAGTACTCTACACCGATACGAAAATCAAATTCAACACTTACTTTCTTTAAAATAAAATGAAAATTCAAGAGCAGATATGCAATACCCATTTTGCGCACAGTGAAAATGTCAGGCATAGTCCATTAACACGACCTTCTGTATCTATCAGTCAATATAGCAACCGGTCCAGGCATAGGTTACAAATATAATGCATTGTAACAAAAGTTATGGGTTTAAAAATGCTCTAAGTAAATTATTATAAGTTCTAATTCAGCTAATGCTTAATTTTCTGAAAGTCACGACAAACCAAAACTGAAACCAAAATAATGGCAAAATTGTCCAACATATCATTACTCAATAATTTTATAACTCCTTATAACAATCATTATCTAATAAAAATTTAATTATTTATGTTTAAAAAACGAAAATTAATTTCTTTATACTTTATCTCTGCAGATCTCAACAGTCATAATTGATGGGCACAATTATTTTTGGTGCAAATCAAGAGCGCACGGATTCAAACAGTTTTCCGTTGGTTGTGGTTTCAAATTTCGAGGTCCTTTATGCAAATGTTGGGGAGGATATTCAATGAAAATAGGCTGTACATGTGTCCCAGTTAATAGTTCACGTTTCCCTAACAGCATGTGTTTGACGAAGGAGCTTAGCTTTTTTATACATTGCGACTAATTACTACAATTATTTAGTAAATGGAGATGGCGCGTTACGGTTTGATGTACCGCGAGGTTGCGGGTGTTGAGTGATTCGTAATTGTTTTTAATTAATTTAGTTGGAATATCCTATCAATTTCTGGGTCGCATAATGTCACAGGATACGGATTTGAGTGTCAGTGAATCGAAAAAGTTGACGAAGAAATTGAAAAATGAAGACCCGGAACAGTTTCAGACGTTGGTTAGGATGCACTTATCATTTGTTTTGGACCTTAACATTGACGAGTTAGTATACATATGTTGATAAATTAAACTATATAGTATTATAAAAGCAGAATATTAATTTAATACTTTTTGTACTCCTATGGTTTATTATTTTACTTGGCTCCTTATATGAGTAAATGAAATAAAACTTAATTATTTTCATGTTTTTGATTTCTCGTTTATTATCATTATTTTTATTAGCTAGATATGAGTTTATTGACAACTTATTTGTAATAATTACTGAGAATTTTTCCGTAATTAATTTTATGAATGTCAGGAATAAGATAGTTATTATTTTGTAATATTTGATTTCATCATAACATATAATTGTATTGAATTTTGAATAATGTAATTATCAATCGAGTTATTGATTTGATTTAAAAAGGAGGAACATTTGATGGAAGACATTTTCATAATCAACTGAATATTGTTCACTGGATATCAAATATGTTTATTTGATTAATGATGGATGTGTTGCATAATAATATTATTGAAAATACCTGGTATCTTTGTTTTTAGTACTGATGGAAATGCTGAAAAAACTAAATTTCGTGCCCTCAAATGGGGATTTACACCCTTCTCGAAGAAAAACAGGTGTCCTGAGAAAATTGTAACTGAAGTAGCTCCTCTAACTCAGCATATTATTTCTCAAGTCTTTCACCTCATTAAGTTTTTGAGCAAAGAAGAAAGTAAATAACATTTATTTATCTTATCTTTTGAATGTAATTAATTTAAATTATAATGCTATGGCAATTTCCTTCTTTTTTAGATCTATTACAAGAGGGAATTTTCAGAAGGAGTGGTAAAGTGACTAGACAGCATGAGCTTAAAGCACTGTTGGCACAAGGGATCACGTTAGAATTAGATGAAGGGCAGTTTTCAGTTCACGATTGTGCTTCTGTTCTTAAAAGTTTTTTGGCTGAGTTACCAGAACCTTTACTTTTAGAAGTATATTACCCAGCATATTGTCAAATTGCAGGTACACTAAGCCTTAATCTGTGGAATCTCATGGTTTTATAAATTGGACATATTATATGTAAATTTTTTAAATTTTGGAATGCTTGTAAATTAAATTTATATCCACATTATACATCTTCATCTTATTCAAAATAAAGTGTCAACGCACTTTATTGTCAATGTTATTGCTTTAGATTCACATTATAAATTTGAATACATTAATTGTTTATTTCAGTTTTTTTAATGTATCTCTATTTAATATTTTATTTTTAAGAGTTATGCCAAACTGAGAGTGGAACTGGTAGGTTACTTCATGCTTTGCAGCTTCTCCTTCTGTTACTTCCATCTGAAAATAGAAAGCTTATGAAAGAACTCCTTCAACTGCTCAATCTTACAGCAAGTCATGAAGAGTCAAACCGTATGTCAGCCGAAAATTTAGCTACTCTTTTTACACCCCATCTTTTGTGTCCAAGAAAGGTACAATCAGAGATTACTACTTCTTAAGAAAGTATTTAACCATTATATTTTTTACTACGTATTAAATGCTATAAAGTGAAATATAATTGATGCATAATGAAATTTTATCCTCTTTAGGATAGTTAAATTAAATGTAGTTTGTGTTTTTTAAAGTTTATTATTTTTGTTTATCTTATTTAGTTGAGTCCTGAAGCCTTTCATGCAAGTGCTCAGAATTTTACTCGTGTTGTGGTATTTATGATAAAAGAAGGCCTAGAAGTGTTTGAAGTTCCCCAAACATTGGCTACTGACATCAAAGCTTATTGGGATCGAAGAAGACGTACACCAGACCATTTGGTAAATTTGATACATTTTATGTGCATTGCTTTTGTATGTTTCTTTTTTGTTGTTTCTTCTGTGAGTTATATTTTCTATTGTGTTGACCATTTATTGACACATTCATGGTTGATGAATTTTATACTTAAGAATTATTTTCTTTGTGATTAATTTTATAATACAGTTTACAGTTTAATATATAGACAATTATATCTTATACATAAAAATGCTTATAAAAGTCACTATTTAGGTGTTCATGTGCCTTTTGAAATTGTGTTTCCAACACAAGTTTCCAGTTGTATGACTCCTATATACATTATAAATTTTACCTTTTTCAATAAGATTTTGTAGTATTTTTGTTTGTATTATTGGTCATATTTGGTAGCCAGACTACCCAGAGATATTTTATTTTTCCATGTATTTATCTAATTTTAATTTTTTTAAAGCTTGAACAGAGTATTACAGAAGGTAGTGCGGCAAAAACTGTGTTTAGTTTTGTGGATCGTGAAAGGACAGCTCAGGAACACACAGACAATCCAACAGAAACTGCTTTAGCTCAGCTGTATGCACATATTCAAGGTCTTCCAGAATCAAACAAGAAGAAACGTCTAATAAAGCAGTTCAATAAAGAGAATGGACATGGTACTCCTAGGACCAAAACATTGAGTGATTCTATTAAGGTGATTTTGACATTAA
Source organism: Lethocerus indicus (assembly GCA_019843655.1). Classification (NCBI taxonomy): domain Eukaryota; kingdom Metazoa; phylum Arthropoda; class Insecta; order Hemiptera; family Belostomatidae; genus Lethocerus; species Lethocerus indicus. The sequence continues at coordinate 12,120,585 of JACDQD010000008.1, forward strand.
CTGAGGAAGAGTTGGGATTTTTCTTAGTTACTCTAAAACTCTTTTAAAAATGTGATGGCAGAAGTTTAAGATTCAATATATAAGTTTAAAATATATTTAAAAAAATAGCATAAAATGGTTCCAGTTCTCTAAAAAAATTAGATTTATACTGAACATTCAGTATATTTACATTTTATTACCATTAGTATTTAAATCACTGTAATGTAACATTTTAATGAAGGCCTACTAAAATAAAATTGTTTATAATATTTAACTTGTCATTTGCTTAGCAAAATGTTGGTTGTAACAATACATTTGAGCAAAGTTAAGCCATTGACTATTTTGGAATACCTGTTTTGTGGTCTGTGAGGGGTTGGAATATGTCTTGTTAATGCATGCTTATAAATATCACAATAACATAATGATAATAATAACTAATTTATTCTCATTTGGTATTTATTTTTTAGAAGCACATATTCCATAAAAGTCAAAAAGGAAAAGCATTTACTGATACTGGGCAGTTGAAGTTATTTGGGCCAGCAGCAGATTATGTTTTTAATGTAAGTGTAGTATTTCACTATAGTTGTATATTTTAAAATGCGTATTATTGATTATGTTATAATCAAACAAATAATTATTTCCATCCAGTGTGTCACAGTTAATTTATTTTCGTTACTTTATTATTTAACCTTATAATAACCCTTGTCTTCTAATATCTGTCTGTCTGAATTTTCTTACTTGATATGAATGAAATCAAAGTGAAAACATTCTAGAAAATGATTTCTTAACAAATTAAAATACAAATTTTTCAAATAACTGCAAAGTACTGCTTTTCACACTTTTGAAACAACCTTTCAATTTGTGAATTAATATCTATTTATCTGACTATATAACCGGGTCATATTGTTTTCCATGATGGTATGTTTAATCAAAAAAGGGTGGAACAACAATTCTTCCTCAATGTATTTTGGAATGTATTCTTTATTTATTGTTTCTAAACTAATGAACATTCTTTGCATAATCAATACTGAATTACTGGAATGATTTCTACACTTGAATAGAAACCCAGTTTAGAACATACTACTGGTAATTGATTCTTTTTTTAATTTTAACTATAAAATAAAACTGATTATAACTGATCATTATGTGATGTAATAACATCATGATATTGTGGGAGTACAAATTTTCCATTTAGTAATTTAGTGGACCAAGGCCACAAACTACCATAATAAAACACAGTATTCTTTCATTTAAATATGACACAGTATGAGCTGAGCTGTCCGGGAATCAAAACTGTAACTTACGGTATAGGATGTAGTTTATTATAACCATTCATTCACCACTGCATTTTTTTTATCAATAAAGCTTGTATATTTGTTGAATTTAAATATAAGGAGATTACACTTTTATTAACTTCATTCATTATGCAGTTTTTATTTTTGTCATTTCATAGTATGTGGAATATTGTTGCACACTAATATGCATGTTGCTTATCTATACAGAGTCCAGGGTACAAAACTCCCTTAACATCGAAGACAAAACTTAAGTTCGATACTGAAGAACAAGAAAGAAATCCTGGAAGGCTGCCATTGCTAAAAGCGAGCCTAGGCTCGAGATTGTTATGTGGGACCGATGAAGGAGAGTCACCACCGAAGATGATGCGGATCTCCCCGCCCGATCCCCAACCGCCGTCCCAAGGTAACTCCTCCTCCCCTACCATCACCATCACCACCACCACCACCACCACCACTACCACTACTCCCGATTCAGCATCTCCAGAACTGTTTTTCACGCCAATGGCTCCGGCAAAGTGGCCGGTAAGTAGCTGTCCAACTCCATCTGACTCCGACAATCATCTCCTAACCAGCACCCCAGCTCCAGGACCTTCCGCTTTTATGACCCCCTCCTCCCCTGTACTGCCACCCCCCGATGACATGTCCCCAATAACGAGGTCCGCTCAAAGAATGCCCAAAGCTATGCAGGTAAGGGCTTCATTCCAATGTTTGCACGCAAAGAAATGGGTGTGGTGTTTCACTCACTCTTTTAATGGCCCTGCTCACTGTACGTATTCCTGCATGTATCGCTTTTTCCATATGTACCTGAATAATATAGTATATTTTTTCTTAGATGTAGTGATTCGTTTTTCAAGCTCAGACACTTAAAGATGATGGAGTCTTAAAAAGTATATTACATTTTAGAAGAATGAGAAAAAATGTTTATTATTTTACTTGCCATATTCTATCCAATATATGGATTTATATTAATATACAATAAAATGGTAGTGAAATGCTGTATACATACCTTTATAATAAAAAATTCTATTGCTACTAGATGTGAAAATAAAAAATGAATAAGTTAAAGCTGTATGAGTTAGGCAACTTTAAAATAACATGATGTGGGAGAATTGTTAATACACAATTTAGCCCACTTTAGTACTCATGTTTTTGTGTCTGGAATAGTTATAGTTTACTATAATTATACTCCAAATAGTTATTATTTATCAGGAAAAGTTAGAATGCCTGGAATCACTTAAATAATGGTTTTGTAGATTGAGCATGTCTCATATTTTTATTATCTAGTTCTTTCAATTAGTGTAAGTATGAATGTAGAGTTTTTCCCTTAGACTTTAGTTAAAGTTAGTTTATGGTGAATTGTGTATCCCTTTGTAGTTTGGATAAGTTAAGAATATATTTGCAAGCTTTAGTGTTTTAGTTATGTAATTCAATGGGCCAGATTAAATTAATGGAATATTTTTCAAATTGTAAATTTTTTAATGTTTAGCATGACAAATATTTATTGAAAATATGAACAAACTATTTTTGATTTGCCCCGAGTTAGTGAACATAGCATTCAAATTTTTCCTGAACTATATTTTTTAATTGTTTTGTGGCAAATGTTGCTTTCACTGTTTACACAAATATATTTAACAATGTATTATTTTTTTAGAGTGATAGTATTTATTTCTAAACACACTATTAAAATTAAACTTTTGTTTATAATATTTGAGTTTGGTGTATTTTTATTTATAATTGTTGGCAATTCATTAATATTTTTGTTTCTATTGAGTTTTCATTTTGATATAAATAACGAACATTACTGTAATATAGAATATCATTCAATTAATTCTATTTTATAACATCAATTTCAATAAGTTTATATCCACTTTTGTTGCTGTTAAATAAACTGGTTAATTTTTAGTTCTTGATAATAGTTTGAATTTTTCAATTATGAAGAAATTGAAATAAAAATGTGTTTGCTATTAAAACTGATATTTATTAATGACGTGTGTAAACTATTCTGCTTTTAATTATAATTGACCTGTTAATTATTTTGATTATTTAAAGTTGTATTAATGGTCTCGTTTGACAATTTAGGAGGCAATGATCACACCCCGAAGTCGGAAACCAGTGGTTGCGTTGTCTGGTTCGAATCTTTGTCACTTGGGCAGTACAGCGTGGACTCTGAAGGAAATGTCTTGGGGAGAAATGGAGACAGCAGTAACCAAGAAACCTTTAGTCAGTATATTTTTATACTTTCAACCAGTAGTTTAAGTGTTCTTAGGAGGAAAATTTACAATGTTTTAAAATTGTATTTTGTGGGATCTGGTTTGATTTTAATCTTTTGGACTTAACTTCTGGACCTTTCTTTTGTTTTAACTTCTGTTAAACCTCTAAATCAGAATTGAAATAGTGAATACTTCACTGTGTTGTGGTGGTGTACACCATATGTACAAAGCACAGTTTTGAATTTTTGTCTAACATAATTCTGTTTACATAATTTATATCAGAAATGTGGAATATTAAATCAACAAAATTAATTGAAACATACAACAAACTCAAAATAGGTATTTAATATTTATGTAATTCAGAATTATTAGGTTTAACTAAAGAGTATAAATATTAATGCCTGGTGAGAAAGGAATTGCAATAATTTTTTTTAAACATGAAGATTAAACATATGTTGGGGAGTAACATTTATGAATGATTGTGTGATATGTGTAAGCATAAATCAGAAGCATAAGTTGGACCCTAAATTCCTTCTTGTAGTGGTCATGTACTCTAATAAACAAACCATAAGTCAAATGCACTCGGCTTACATAAACATAAAAATAACTCATCAGTACTTTTTCCTTTAAGTATTGAATATTTGTAGTAATTTAAATTAAAAATTATGCATTGCAATTACAGCCCTGTAGGGATGTGTGTTGTACAAGGGGTCATTATATACAATTTATTACTTATAGAATCATGGTAGAATATAAAGACTGCAAATTATGAAACACTATTTCTTCTTAAAACAATTTAAAATAAATGTTTTCTATGACTTCATTTCTTGCTGTGTGGAAATACAGTTTTGAATACTTGAGAGGAGAAGTAATAGTGATGTATTAATACTGACTGTGTTCAATTGACCGGTGAGAAGCTGTGTAGCCCATATACGTGAATGATATACAGAACCCTTGCGGACCTAATTTAAAGTAACATGTTTTAAGTGCTTGCAAACTTTTTGAAATGCCATACATACAATACATGTTTCCCACTGATTGCTTATCTTATTATATAAAAAAAATATTTTCAGGTGAATTACACGTGCCAAGAGGAAGGATCAGGGGAATCGTTGACAAGTCCATTCCGGGACTACCTGTTCAGCAGGAGTGTTCTGACAGCAAGTCCTGTCGACCTGAGCTTCTCCAGCCGTACGGGAGATTTCGACCCATGGTCGTCAGAAGACAGGCCGTTAAGCGATTCGCTCCTCTACTGTCTCGACCAAGGGAGCCCTCCATCCTCGACAAAGAATTCTGGATCTCACCCGAAGAGGGACAGGGAAAACACACCACGACATCAACCCCAAAACAAGAGGGCCTCTTTGGATCCAGAGTCTGACAACTCAGTCACTGAAACATCACTCTAAATTATCCAACATTGTTTTTGCATTGGACTGAGATTTGTCCCAATTGTTCTATGGATATTGACAAAAGCTTTAACTTCAATTTCCTGTTAGGTAAAATGTACCTATACCTTAATATACCTTAGTAATGATAATAACAATAATATTCAATAAAGCTCTATTCAAATAGAAGTCTGCAAAAATTAGATAAAAGATACATATCTAATTAATAATATTCTTAACTTTTCAAACTTAATTCCCGTATCATTTTCTTTGGCATCTAATTTATAAATTAGGTAAAATATAAATTATATTATCGCTAGGAAAACAGTGGCTGTACCTCTTCTGAATAGTACAAATTAAACCACTGATTGAAATTCACTGAATAAAATTGTTTAATTCTGCCTTGGAATGAATTTATTGTAAACAGCTTTTCCTCACCTGGATATTTATTGAGGATTGAAAATGGTTGTACAAACCATGAAAATTTGTGTTCATAAATATTGATTACCATTTTTTGACTGATCTCTACGGTCTATTTTACTTTCCCTGAGGCAGCTATTAAAGACAGTTATTTTGGAAAATAATTATTTACTTCTCCATTTTCAGTGCTGTCCTGTGCCTTAATACTTGTACATATTTTTTGAATCATAAATTAGAAAAGTTTCTATATTCTGTTATGTTGTTAAATAGTTATGAATTATTGATTGTTATTAATATTTTAAGTAAAACCAATTTTTGTAAAGAAGATATTATCATTATCCTGTCTTGTGATTTTGTAAATAATTTTCTACTGATAATAATTCTTTCAGATATTAGGAACACTTCAAATGTGAAATTTTACCATTTGTAATTAATATAATTAAATATGTAATCATTTTTTTAAGAGAGTCAACTTTATTTTAAATGCAAGAGTTCAAAATGTTTTTTTTACTCCTTATTTATTTAGGGCAATTAGCAACTTTGGCCATTATTGGCTTTAAATGTTATTTTGTAACACATTTTTAATTAGTACACATAGATGTAAGATAAAATACAGTCCAAAGATTGATATTGAATTTGTGAAGGAAAACTACTTTTGTTTCAGAATTATACTATTTTTCTAGTATTATTTGTAAGTATTACAGTTTCCAAAATATAAAATATATAACTTATTTATTTTGTACCTGGCCACTTTTTGATAAGTGAATTATCATTTATCTCAATATAAATCTTAATGATTTATTCAGAAATTAAAAATAATGTTTGTTAATATTAGACATGTTCTTATTATTCATCCTTGATATTTAAAATTCAAACAATTCAATTTACTTTATTTGTGCAAGATATTCAATGCATAATTTAACATGTTCTTAATTTTAAGTAGGATGCAACATAGGATTCAGTTTTAGGGGTTAAATAGTACATTTGGTTTTGTAATGGTTATTGTAATAAATAAAAAACAATTCCTTAGAAAATTGAAAACTTTCAAGCAACAGTATACAAAAGTAATGTAGACTGTTCTAAATTTAATTAACAAAAAATTTTTTACAAGTATTTGTTTATATATAAATCAATTCAGTCACTTGTGTTAGAAGAAAATGATAGAAAATTGCTAAATTTTGATCTTATAATTTTTGGAAGTAACAAATATATCTAAAAGATTTCAAACAGCATTTATTTACAAATATTTAGCAAAGTCAAAAAATAAATATAATAATCTATACACAACTGTCTTATCTAGACGGTAAAATATAAAAATAATCTGATCCGTTTGTTTTTAACACTGGAAAGATATGACAACTATTAAAACATATCATCATGGCTTAAATCGGGGATATAATTGAGGCCTCTTTCTTTCAGCGCCTTAGCTAAAAGTTTCTCTTGTTCTTGTTTACTTTCTTGTTCTCTTCTTTGTGCTTCAAGTATGTCATCCACAGATACTTTTTTCAGAGGAAGATTATACTCTTTCTCTCTTGCCTGTAAATAATTTAATAGCAATTATTGTGATGTAATACAACTTAATTAAAATATAATCTGCTAATGCAACATTTTAAATAAATAGGAAAAACAAATACTAACTATTTCACCCAGGAGGACCACATTTTCTCCCCTTACAATGAAAACACCTCTTGGAATGTCCCCATACTCTTTGCCTACATGTATCCTCTCGATTGTCCTATGAAGAACTAAGTTTGCAAACTGGTCTATGCTGCGTAAATATCCAATTATGGTCCTTCCATCTCTCAAAACAACCATAAGTTTCTCTGAAATCGGATTAAAGTTATTAGTTTTTTAAGCAATGTTAAATTTAAAAAAATAGGAACTGAAATCATAGTTTGTAATCAGGGAGAGAAATGCACTATTAACCAAACTCAAACCTGAAACCTCTTGCTCATCAGTTAAAACACTGTCTTTAACAGCCTTCCCTGGAGCTAAAATTGTATTACTATCATTCAACTACTTTTTAAGATGAGTGCTATTATTATTACACTAAATTAGTTTTTCATTGTGTAAAACTTACTAAAATAAAGCCTATTGTGAGTCTAGCATTAACTAGAGAGCACAGTTTACTTAAGAAGCAATAGACTTTAGTGGTTGATTCTGCAGTGTTTTTGATTTCAAACTAATTGGTTATACGAAAATAACCAACACTAGTAGAAAAATTTCAATAATATATAAACAACATGAGCAATATAAAATATAAGAAGTGTGTTCTGACCAGATATAACATACTAACATAACTTATTGCAGACAAAAGGAATAGTTCTAATAGGTAACCTAATTTATTTAGATATACTTTAATTTTCAAAATAATCAAATGGATATTGATGTTAATTTAAAATAACTTATGAAAAGTTATAATAATAAGCTAAATAATAACATACTTCTTGGCATAAATATTATTAATTGTAACTAAATGACTAGAAATTCTTTTGGAAATAAGTTGCAATATTCTTTAACTCGTGGCTAAGTAAAGTATTAGTCAGATCTTAAGTAAAAAAAATTATTTCAACAGTTTCATTAATGACAATTTGTATATAAACTATGTGCAAAGTAGAAACTTACACTAAGGAACTTTACTATTATAACAAGACAAGTGTAAATTCATATTGTAATTCATAACTCACTATCGATTTCTTCTAAAAGAGTAGCAGTCCCCGGAGGAAAGTTATCCATTTGTGAGTGAGCAAAAAAAGTATTTGGACGAATATGATTGTCTAAAATACGATAATTTATAACTAGAATTGTACCGGTATTCCCTAGAATGTCGGGTCAGTCGAAAGTTAATTGCAAGTGACAAAACGCGGATAGCATTCAGTTGGCATGAAAAATAACGATCACCCTAAGATTAATAGAAGAGAGAACACAACAATAAGTCCCTTATATAACCTGCAACAGTACCAAGGAAACAAGACGGCCGACCGATAACCTAAAGTCGAGATTCGAGAAAGCATCGAGAGAGTCGATACAGGAGTTAGTTGAATATTCGGGCGCCAATAGTAGCTCGGAACTTATTTTTTGAAAATTCGTCAATTAGTTTAAAATTAAAAACGGCGTTATTCAAAGGTATGACAAATGAAATATACAATGCTGTCATTCTTCACAAGGAGACGAACGAATAGAGGTTAGGTTTGTTTGTAATTCGCGTATATAAATCGGGTTCTTCAAACAGTGTTCTATATTAAAATTACAGGTTTTATGTTAGATTTACTTTCTAATTAAGGATAAAGGGTCAACAAATTTTCTCTTAATTTTTCTGAATTATGAATAAACCCTTATATTTTACTACATTGTCTTTCAGGTTCCTTTAAATTATTGATCTGTTAGTGTTCACGCTTTTCTATTTTTGCGCTATTCTTACGTTCATTTTTAGTGCGAGTACATTTGTTGCGCATATTTTTTAATTTTATTTATGTCGGTTACAGTAATTTGGGTAAAGTTTTGATTCTGATTTCTCGCTGTTGGTAGACCGGTTTTTATGACCAGTTGGTGACACGTCGTGGCATATCTCTGTTTAATTTCCGTTAATCGTTCGATTAAAAATCTATTCATAATGCGGGTATATCTCGTGCCTGAAGCAATAATCCACAGATCTAGGAACAGATTCTGTGAGCGCTTTTGTGTCTTTATTCAACGGCGTTTACGTATGAGTTCAACAGATGGCGCCCGGGTTATCGCGTGGAGGGGGATATCTCCGGTCTCCCCTGTAATCTATTCAAACTTGGCCAAGTCTGTTCATACGTTCTAGTGGTCTTGGCGCCGCCTTCAAGCTCTTCTGTCCCAGGATAACGCTTCCTCCCGACGTCGTTCGCTGGATGAGGTAATAACACGCTTTTCGCTTATTCGAATAAACTATAATGTATCGTTGCACAGAAAAGTATCGAAAGCGAGCCTTCCTCTGCAGGCAAATTCTCATCATTCGATATTTTTATCCGGTGTTCTGTGTTTTGTCCAAGGAGGAACCTTTTGTCTATAGAGAAAAACAGGTACACAGTTTGTCCCTTGTTAACTTCATGGGGTATACTTATTGTCGAATACGAAGTTGATAGTAGTCGAATTTAGGCCTCGAGTTGTCAGGCTTACACTCTTATTGCCTTATGCTTAATTGAATTCGTAGTGCACGTAATTTTTTAATTTTAATTTACACGAAGAACAGTTATTCATTTCAACCATATTCATATATAACCAATTTTTGATTTTCTGAGGGTGAGAGAATGATTTGTCCTGATATATTTCTAAGTGATTATGGTTAGCCTATTTGGGATTGCTAATTTTTCCTTAAGGGGCAGTGAATTTTGTATATATTCACGCTTGATTTTCTGTTTATTATTGCTCGACCAGTCCAACGGTTTCTCGCCATTCCTTTAGTAAGATAGTACTGTCGTTCGCTGGACCGAAGTAAAATACAAAATTTCGCAGGTCTCCCCATAAATTTCTTAAGCTAACACAGGTCGAATCGTCAGATTTTCAACCAATAAAATCAATGTTAATTTGAATAATAACAAATATTTGATTACATGCGCACTTCTAGCTTCCATTTTCCGTACAACTGCAGTGAACTGTCAGTACACTACATAAACTAAAGAACAACTTACAAACAATCTCGCAACGCCTCTCTTTTCGATTTTTCTCCGTACTAATGATACTGCTAAGTACCCTATTAATAAATTAAGCATAACATAATCATTGCGGTAAAATCATTGTGATGTGAAATATTGTTGGATTAGCTGGAAGAAAGCAGTTGTACACTGCTTGAGAGGATAAGGGGTGACGGGATATTTTTACGTAAATATGCAATTAATCGGCACCTTTTTACGTATTGCGATGTCGAAACAACAAATTGAGTAAAAGAGAATTTTGGTGAAAGCAGTTAAATAATTACACTCGGAATGCACATTAAGCTTAATTATTGAGAAAATAATTTAACGATTATAACTATAACTTCACTGTTACCGTTTGAGTACTTACCGTCTGTTAAGTGGCCTGTGAGGGTTTAGAATATTATCACTTATGCGATCTACTTGTCTACCGGTTTTGTGTTGGCGCCTATCAATAGCGTTTCGTCATTAGGCTAGAGAAGCACTTACTTATTTTGATTCCAGTTTGGACATCATGTCCCTTCTACTGTTACCGCAATATTGAGGAGACGGGAAATCAGACGGGTGATAATTATTTAATATTTACTTAACAGGTGATAGTTAATTTAACATCTGTAACGTCGAATCTATATTCGTTGATTAAAAAAAAGTCGGTGAAATAATTTCTGGTGCATCTCTATTAAATATTCAATAAATATATCCAATTTCACTTTGCAGATGAATCAGTCCGTTTGCAACGTATAAACAAATTGCAATAAGAAATGAAATTTCGGTATTGAGAAACGACTGTTAGTGCAGATTAATAAAATTTTTAATAAACAAATCTTTAATTTGATATTTTCTTTTATTGTAATTTATTTTTTAAAAAACCTGAGAATCAGATTGTAGCGTAAGATGTTTGTGACATAATCAAAATTTAAAACTCTCACTTGATATATTTTTTATGTTAAATTAACGACTTCAACGAGACGAAAATATCCTAAAAAATGGAGATATCGCGATGCAACGTTGGAACGTTACGCTTGTTGGAGCGTCCCTATTTAACGATAATGCCGTAATGGATTTTCATCGCATTTTTTGTCGAATACCTTAAATATTCTTCCTTTTCCTACCGTGTAAGATTTCTTCATATAAAAATATTATGTATCGATGATGAATTTTATAATGCCTGTTTCTTCTACTAAAACTATTGTGTAACAATGGGAGAAACATTTAAAAACCCTAAATGCAACACATATTTGTCGATTTGAAACAGGGAAATGAATGGGGTCACAGGAATTCCACTCGAGAAGATTATTAGCCGCGTGATGTACAGTCCCTACTCGCATGTGAAGGGTTGAAAAAGGCGAAATAAGCGAGCTGCTAATGTAATATGCTTGAAACATACATAAAAACTGACACTTACCGACGTACAGTTTATTTGTTTGTTCTTTTTTTCGTGTTTTTCTCTTTTCTGGGCCCAACACAAACACGTACTCGCGCACACACTCATCTTACCGCATTTAGACATTTAAATCTTATATAGAATCTGTATGTTCTACTGGGTAATGTCAGTATTCTGAATGTATGAATTCGCGAATGTCGAAACAATCTACTCGCACACTGTGTACTGGGAATATTTTGTACAAAGGTGGTTCCTGCCCAGTTATATTAAACTAATATTTTTAAATAAAAAAACGGGACGCAAGTAATTTCAGAAGGTGTTACATCTGTTTCAAATTAGGCCCTCCTCCCCAGTCCAGTGTTCCAGCCTGAACATCGGGTCGGGAGAAAAAAAATTAAAAAATCTTCTTCAGGGGCCTGCCCATACCAACTGTCGCCAAAGCCCCAGCCTGTTCCGACCTAATTCCGGGAGAATTATTATACGGATATTTATACGCGATGACTATTTCCTTTCGTACGGTCGTTAGATAACACGTTTTACGCAGAGAAGTGCCTCCCCCACTGATAAGGAACTTACCCGGGTACTCCCGACGTCCGACTGAGTAATCGGCCCAAGTGGGGGGAAATGTTTCCCCATCTATTATATGCCCGATAATACTTTAATCCAATATTCACGACATCACCGTCCCTCAAACCTCACATTTTGACTTTAAAAAAATGTTGTTTCATTACTCGTCTTAACGTGCATACCGACGGGGACCAAGATCCGAGCGTGAATCCGCGTAGGCAGTAGAATTACGGTAGTGAGGAATTGCTACAGGTAATGGAGTGATTACTTATTTATCTTCTACTGATGATAAAATTGAAATTACCCTGATATTATATTTGTCTCCACTCGTACGTCAGTAGTAATTTCTTTCCAGCATTTGATTTGATTTTTATTATTCTATTTTGATTAGAAAGTTTAGAAAAAGAGAAATTGTGCCACCCAATAAAATGAGCGGTTTATACTCCACTTGGCATCCTAATGGGAATGGGGGGAATCATTCTCATTGATTATGTTTATATTTTAATTGACTGTAGACTTCAATATTTTCAATAATAGCCTCTAGTTGCCTAGGCTTTGGATGTTGTTGGAAAATTTGGTATCGTGAGCGAACAAAACTGTAGCAATACCATGTAGACATTGGTATTATATCTGTTCTATAATAGTAATAAATAGTGAATAAAGTTTTTATTATGATATAACAAAGGTCACTTGGGTATAGTATGAATTGTTGACATTGAAATTAGCCGTGACAAATGAACCTAACTTAAGCGTTGTATGCGTCCAGTATAAAACAACATGATCATTGTACAAATTTACGCACACACACATTGACGGTCACAGGTCGTTTCTGTCTTTCTATCCCAACCAGTCCTTATTTTACCACGATACTTGCATACTTTAATCAGTTAATAAAATGAAATAAAAAAAATAATAAAATCGGACGTAATTGAATATCCGGCGTGTCTTTACTACTTTATTATTCCTTTTTAATATGACACTATCCGGTGTCATGTTTATGCTTTTTTTATTCACTTGGGAAAATCAAAAGTCCGTTGTTCCCATTGGTTGAATTTTCATCGTCCAGGTTGTTAAGATCGGTACGGGTGGACAACCTTGTCCCGAGTCCTTGTTCGCACCTGATGGAAACATTCCCTCTCATAAAAGGCAACGGTAATTGATTTTCATAATCAACCACAATGGTCGATTGGAAGCCCCCACGGCCTCTTGTTTCGAATAATGGTAAACTCTTTTCAGTAAGTTTTTGTTTACATCAGTATTATTCTTCGGCGTAAGGCCTGCCGGGACACAGGAGTAATTAATAATCACCATACGTCGCTCGGAGGAATGAGGAAAACATCTGACTTGCTCGTCGCTAAGGTGATTTATTATATACCCACATACTGGGTTTTGAAATATGAAATGCGTGTGTTCCAAATGATTCGTATGATCTGTCTCCTGTCGCTTTTTAAAGTTCGTCTACGACGGGTTTACAAACGGCTAAATGGCTGTTTACCCAAAGCTGGGTTCTAATAAGCTAATATATTTGAAGCCCTACACCCTAGGTTAGTTATTTAGCACTTACAAATAATAGAACGACGTAGCAGGAACTCCATCACTTATTTATCAGGAAATATTACTTAGTAAAGTGTTAACAAGCAGTAAAAACACCAATGCAATTTGCTACGGTGACAGATAAAAGTATAAAGAGATTTTGAAATAAAACGATTTCGTACTTGCAATTTCCTAAATATGCATATGATGGAGTAGTCATATTCGCGTTAGGGGAGTACTTTCTTCTTGGAGGTTACACAACAGTTATCGCGGGTTTCTTCCACCTCGGTTAGCGGCTCCCAAGGGGAAAGCGTCCGATCGTTGGACTAGAGAAATGGAAAGGAAAAACCGAGAAGAGTATTGAGTGGAAAAAAGAAAATACGAACAGGCAAATGAGGAGGGTTGCGCGACCCCTTCTAGGTCACGCTTCGTACTAGGCTCGTAAGCATTAATATCGGTTTTCACGGATTCCTGGGACCCTTGACCAGTCAAGCTGCACAGTTATGCTCCGTGTTTATAGGGCCGTAAAGTCCGAAATTGCGCGCGTAGGAAACTCACTTGCGACTATAAGCCCAACGAGAGCGGTTTTCGTTTCAGAAAGCATATTTGAAGTACATTTCAATCGATATCTGGATAAGTTCGAAATACATTATATCACTTATGTGTGCTGATTTACAGGAAAGGAGGTAACATTTGCATTGCTCTGTAATAATATAGTAGTATAAAAAGCAAAAATCTTGAACGACTCAAATCGACGAGGTATCTACTAGCAATCGATTTAAATATTATATTTTTACACACTGTCGTTATGTCCGGGAATCCACGTTAATTTTAACTATATCAGATTGCCCGATTCCTAACTGCAAATTGAAAGTTTGGTTTCAACTGACAATTGGTGATAATTAAAATTTTCCGAACAGTAAAACATTAAATATATTATCAAGTGTGAATTACGTTGGCGCCAAACCAAACGAGCCCAAGATACCCACCCGGCGATTAGAAAGGCATCCGAAAAGGTCAGGCATGTCGGTTTGCTGGTCAAATACGTCGGGATAAACGGCTAAATCTAGGCTTTTGCACAACACCTCATCTCGGCTATTAACGGGGCCGTCATTTACATTCTAATTAACGGTGTCAAACACGTTGCCTTCGTTCGTTCGGATTGAACCCCCCAGTAGCCCTCCACAACTGATCTTTCTACATTTAAATTTATACATTATTTGTCTCTTTGAATGCAGAAGAATAGTTTAAGATACCTGTTACGCTACGCGACGGTTTAGAATATAATTATTGCGATCATAAAAAATTAGAAACTTCTTCGATCCTGTATTTCTGTATTCTCTTCCTCAGGTATAATGTCAATTCTAATATGTTAATTGTATAATACATTAAAAAGTTGTACCTCAGGCGGCGGAGCCTTAATGTTGGTATATACAGCTTACTTAAAATATGCGCAATATAGGTTTTGAAAATCCCAATCAACCACTTAAAACTCACACACTGCCAAGTCAGTGTGAACGAAGGCTTTACACAACGTTAAGTTTCTGGGCACAAAGATTTTCGAGGCCTCTTAATGTACATAAATATCACGATGGATACTTGGATTGACCTTGTCACAGATTATACTGTACTTTCGGTGTAGGATATTGGAGTATGTAGTATGAATTAAGTAATAAAAATCTAAGAAATGTAATTTGCAACATGGATTAGGATTAGCAGTGGGGCAGTCGGGCAGCCGGCGGTACAAAGTAGCTTTCCATAAGAGCGGTCATGCCCGAACCGAATTGTTCCAGAAACAACCTGACGACACTTTTCACTAGGACACTGAGGAACACGCTGCGCGCTCACTATCGTGAAAGTGCCTCACTACCCCACAACGCTTCGATAGGCAAACATCGAACCTTCTGATCGATTACAATACTATAGCGATATAAAAATAAATTGAAATATCTAAAGACAGAATTGTGAGCATAGCTCCATAGATGAAGCGTATACCGACTAATACTGAATTTTTTGGTTAACAAGAATGAAGAAAATAAGCAGTATGTTTATTTATATCTGTATTATTATGCGCATATGCGTATGTTGTTGTCGTTGGTGTGTCCACTTTGTTTTTCATTTTTAATTACTATTTTCTAACCGTGGAGGATTGTCGGAGAGCCATCTCCACAGGGCGACAAATGGCTAAATCAACCTTTATCTCGGCCCATTTCGTAACCGAACGCATACAATTAACAATAAACCTTTTTTCTATTTCCATACGCTAACATTTAGTATACATTTATTTCGACACAACTTTATGTCGTCACTTAAGATGATTTATGGCGCCTTCTCGTTATCGAGTAATGTTGTAACATTCTTTCGTTCGTTCGTCCGATAGTTGTTTTTTTTTCTTTTTGCCGCGTGCACACACGGCGCTATAAATCTTAACCGCAAATCGGCCTTTAAATTAACGTGCAATTATAAAATTCGCAATAATCGAATAATGAGTCGAACAACGTTAACGCTTTTGCACGATTGACTTTTGCAAAAAAAAAATTCAGGACGTCCATTCTTGGTGTGAAATGAGTCATACACTATATCCGTCAATATAACCGACAAGGAAATCGATCTCTTCTCGTTCTGTCAGTTTTTGTCTTATTTTTCGGTTCAGTATTTGTGCGACCGGATTCGGTAATTCTACACTTTATGAACCGACCGGCATTATTCGGTCTGGACCTGTATGTAGGTGAAAGGTGCGACGAAACACGAGAAGGTTTCTTATCCGGCGGGCCTTGAGCAGAATAGACGCCGTCGATGTTTCGTCTCTCCGCTGAAAGTAAAAGCAGTGCGAATCCCCGAGAGACGCGTCCAGTTCGGTCACTATTTACTCGCCAAATGAACTTATACGACAGAACACTTCGTAATAAATATTATATTTCAAAACGAATGGTACGAATTAGTTAGGTCGAATTGTACATTACTGCGTAACTGTTCAAATGCATAGTAAAATCTATTTACATTTATACTGAAGTATGCTAGGGTGACCTATAAACATTGTGTTAAAAGGAACGATTCCTACCAAAACTAGGTCTATTGGTAATATCTTTATTGGCCGTATTCTCTGTGCCCTGCTCTCTAAACAGGGGCACTGGACTGCATCGTTGAGTGGGCATGAGTTGAGGGGGGCCTAATGTAACCCATATTGACACGGCCCCCCTGATGTATTGTTCACAATATTGTAGGGTCAACGCTTAATTGGACTGATAGTCATTTGGTCGTCGCACCACTTGAATCAGGATTGGGGAAATGCAATTCAAAAATGTAAGAATAAGAACGAATGCACGAAGAGCATGTTATAGTTAAAATAAAAACTGGCCAGAACTGGTATTTTGTCCAAAATTCCTCTGGGAAATAATTCTCTGGTGTTTTCTGTGTCACTCGGGTTTTCTGACATCGTATTTTCACTCCGACTCAAAGGAGGCGAGAAATTGATGCTCTTAAATTATCTTGACATTTATCCGAACGTCATCTCGGGACAAATACCATTCACAACAGACTTCTTTTGTCGGTGACTAATCCATATTAGCATTTTTTGTAAATCACGTTCCAGATTCTGATGGGGGCCACGTGATGATGTGAATCCTAGTTGAATATTCATTACGCTCAGTAAATATTGCGTTGAATATTCCACAGGGTATTAACCCCAGTAACTATATTCCGTACATAGATGTAGGTTATTGTCTTGTATTTCTTGAATAAGCAAGAGTGAGATAAAATTATTACATTCAACTGAAATAGTTATATATAATCCTGACGTTTTTATTCGATTAATTTTATAACTCTATGTTAAGTCCGAACGTAGTATGCGACAAGTAGGCATTCTTCGGCCGCTATGACAGACGGAATACCTTGAACCTCGTTCGCAAGTAATGGCTTTCTCTTGCCAGTCTGAATACTAATAGTCTTTGGTGAGGAACACGTGTTCGGGTTTCGCGTATACTTTACCGCGGCTGCTTTATAGCCAGGATAAATTATAAAAACATTGACATTATAAAGACATTGACTGAAAAAGACCCGTTCATTCTGGAAGTTTCATAATGGCTGGAGGAACAGAAGCTCTTAGTCGTTGGGTATGAGGTTCATTTCCTCTGTGGTCGACATCCTAACTGTGCTCGAAGTTTAGTCAACACTTCAGATATTTGACCCCCTTAGTTCGTCAAGCCCCTAAAATTAAGTTGATGATTCGTTTCCTCATGCTGTATTCTGTTATGCCGAACCGACTTTAGTGTCCCAATTGGTACGGGCTGCAGGATTAATAATGTGTTGACACTTCATGTACGGTGATACAACATGGAAACTGGTAACGATTAGCTACTGACGATCCCAGGAAACAGAAGCCAAACACTTGCCCTCCTCATCCTCTAATTGGATCTACCGTTTAATTCCTATTAAAATTACTATACTCAAAACAGAGCGGTCTTTTGGCTTTGTAGCAGGTATTGATTAAATGTACAGTGAGGGGAATATGAATGAAATTCGAATAATGATTTGTAAAAGACGATAATCTAACCGTGACACTGACGCAGCATTTGACGGGAGGATCTGAATCGTGAACGGGTAGAACCTTGGGATAGGAAATGGCTTCTGTCGCTTTTTCTTCACATTTCACAGTGGATTTCTCAACTATAAAAAGGCTATGGGAAAATAACCAGTTTACCGCTGTCTTACACTGCTGGGTAACCGGGAGAGATACTTGATCGATACTACTGTTACGCAAAAAGATCCGTAATTATATTACAAAGGGGTTGAGCAACGGCCGAATATTAGAATGTTGTTTTACCGCGTCGAGCAGGTGCATAGTTTTTGATTTCTTTTCTCAGGGATTTGTTTTTCCTCATATTCTTCTCACAAATGTGAATTATCCCTTTGGGTTCGTTTTAGGTAAACTCGAAAAATGTTTAAAATAGTTAAATGTAACTTGATACATCACAGTTGTCGCGTAAATATCTATCGGATTGGACAAACTTCGAATCCAACTAACGGCTAGGAATAACGCTAATGTTCCTGTTAGCGGCGCTCGATTTGAAGTGAAATAGTGTCGCATGTATTTATGTTAGCACCGGCAAGCGTGAGCTAACCTAGCTCTGTGAAGCGACTCGTCCCTTTCGTGGCCGTGATTCATTCGGCCCAAGACCGAGTGTCTGGTCCGCCGTTTGGCCCCGCATCGTGCCAAAAAGGATGTTCGCCCTCTTAAAGTTAGATTTCACCAGAATGTTATTTTCGTCGAATCTAATTATGAATTATAAGCTACTTCGTTCTATTTATAAGACCGCGTGCCATCGGTTTTTTTGCAAGCAGTTAGCATGTTACAGACTATGAGAATGTGGTATCACATCATATTCAGTAGACGCAGTATGTTATGCCGCTTTCAAATAGTTCTCTTCGATCGTTGTGGTAACTAGAACGACTTTGGAAAGAAAAAAAACCTGGCACCCCCGATTGCCTTCGGGTTCTAACCTAACCTTGATTTTGGGAGGAAATCGTTCGATGAACGTGGGGGTCTCCGCTAGAAAGGCCCCTTTTACAGATGCGATGATGTCAAGGTTGGGACCTTCCCAACTGTAACGTCATTAGGAGGTGTAGAAAGAAAATGGAATGAACGTGGAAGAGTTCAGAAAGAACGGGCTTTAGTAATCGATATGTTGTTAGCCCAGTCATCAAACAATATCCTGGCCTTTCTAAATGTATACATAATTAATGTATTTGTCTCTTGAATAATCAAAAGCTGTTTAATTTCTTCGGAAAGATAGTGTCCGTAAAAAATTACTCTACTACTTCCACGCTCAAGCTTAGATACAATTTATGTATAAGCAGTACTTTTGTGTGGAATGCAAGAGCCTGGTACTTGCATTATATTATATATATTTGAAACACTGAAGTGGTGGATGTTGTATATCGTCTTTAACACAGCACTATTATATTTTTAAAATGCCTCCATCTAACCGCATAGTGCTGTGGTATCACCCTTCTCCTGGTATTTGCGTTTTTCTTTGGATTATTTGTAGTGGATTGATTGTATTCTGGAGGCCATCGCGGCGCCGAATTCATGTATTTAGTTGCAGTCAATTTACCAGTCGTGAAAAATCATTATCGCTAACAAAATATTTTACCTATATTATTCTGTTACATGAATAAAGTTGTGTAATAAGAATCCCAAGAAAAAAATCCGTTAAATTTCGCCTGGACCCGAGAATTAAATGTTAATGACTTTAACGCCTTTCAAAGTGAATAGGCGGCGAGGATAAGGGGAACGGGAGCAACCAACAGCATGGGATACTACCGGGATACTCCTTAAGCAACGACGTCGTTAACGGGCCGCCGTCTCTGTCGGCGACAATAGCTCGTTAAGGGGAAGCCGACAGTTGCAACCTCGGCGGTTGCGAGCATCGTGCGCGCCCAGTGCCGCCTCCAAAAGGCCGCCTCCTTTCCGCCCGAATCGGGCACTCTATCGCGATAGGCGATATTGCGGCGACCCTTCCGTTCTTGAACTGTTTACGACCAATTGTTTACGACCTTCATTTGGTACCTTTCATTTGTAAAAAATCCGCGGTTAACAAGTTCTCTCGTAGAATCGCGAATTAAAATAGCGCGTTATTTTATAAACGATGTAACACAATTAACTTTCATGAGGTCAGTGATAATTATAATTTATATAATTTCTTACTTATTCATTAGCAGCACTGTCATCTATGTCAAGGGTCTTTGTCTGAATAGTTTCTAAGGTTTCTCTACTAATGGTAGTCAAAACATTGGCATTAGTTCTAGAATAAGTTATGCATTATATGTTTTGCCTATGAACATAAAATGATTTCCACATGCACGCAACTTAAATATTATAAAAAAAGACCCGTTTATTATTGGACGTAGCTACCAATGATAAAGTCGAGCCCTGTCTTACCTTATGATCGAAAAAATCCCAATGAATATATTCCAAATCATCATGTTAAATGTCCAGATTTACCTAAATCTGAACAGTTAGTATGAATAATTGTTTTCTGTATATATTCAATACTGAATTTTCATCATTTTGTTTCAGATGACCTTATGAATAACATGAAAATGACGACAGTACATCTCATATTTATTCTTCTCGCTTGTATCGGCCAGATATTTGCGGCATCCGATAGAAAGGTAAGCCACCTAAATTATTCAAATACCCATTTTCCAATTAATAAGTAACCTTTCTTTAAAAAATGCTGTTCCTAAATAGTAGTAATACTACTAAATGCCTTACTTTAATGACTTAAAAACTAACAGTTTTGGAAAACCCTTAATAAGTGTTTATTTGTAAGGATAAGTTCGAAATACTGCTAGTATTCGTATTTCTATTTAAATGTACCCTTATAAATGATTTTCGACATTATTAATTTACGGTCATTTATTGCTAATGCTTGACAGCGCGAATAGTATCAACGAAATTTTAAGTAAATAAGTAACAGGAGGAAATTCAACTGAAATGACGCCCCCGACCGTTTTCAAAACGTACATTATACCCCAGTTCCTAACATTAAAACATAATGTTTATAGCGCCATCAATTCGAATGCCTGTGATGGCGGAAATAACCGCGGTCCTTCACGGTTTTCAACTCGGAGATAATACATTGGACACGGCCACAATGAGCTTACATTCTTGAGAATTTATTTAACCAGCTATTTTAAGATTATCCCCACTAAGTTGTTTAGAGCAGGGCTTAACTGGGTTAAACTGCAAAATTTCGATTTACCGGGTTTATTCTGGGAATTTTGGGAAGCGTCAATTTAACTTCCTATAAATTACTAAAAATAAACTCATTTACAGTAAATAACTTGCAAGTATTTCTTATACTTAAGTTATATACGTAAACAAATTCCCTACTGTAATTAAAATGTTTAATTTGCAGATGCATTAGAGAAAAATATTAATCTGAATTCTCCTTCTATGAATGATTTCTGTTTTGACTATATTTAAACTTATGGATCCAGTTATTCTTTTGTAAGTCTAGCAATATCATTATTAATTTACCCGCCCAGTATAGGGAAAGGGATATAGGGGAAAGGTTTTTCCACAATATTATTTTTATTTTACTGTGTGTGCGGCGCGAGCAATTAATCTCGAGGGGATAATAAATGCGCTTATTCTCGAAGGAATGCGTTACCGCCTAGAGCAGTGCCAAGATATTTGTGGCAGCCGTATGCGCTTAAAAGCGATCGAAATAGAATCAATGACAGAACCGAATGCTTTAAACATTTTCCGGTGGGATCGAGAAACTCGCTCCAATTGACCTAGGAGTGTCTTGTTTATACCGTTAGGCCTACTGACAGCCGCGATACAATGGGATTCTGATTATTGTCATTTCGGTGATTTTCTGTTTCTCCTACAGGCTCGATCGAGGACATGACTGAAGACACAAAGTTAAGAGGATGTAGAAAGTTTATAACAATAACTGAACCATGTCATTTTGTGTAGTGCGTTTTGTTAAATCTGGAATTACTGTGCGAGTTGTTGATTTCAAGTCAAATTACATTTATCCTATTTATTAATTTCATGAGTTGTCATTAATTATAGCAGCTATGATTCCATCATTACTGTCTGAAGTCATATAGTTGAATATTCCCTCCAACATTTTATCGGATTACGCGGATTCAGGATTTCAAAAAACTCGATCCAAACGTTAAATTGAAATCGATTTGGGGTGAAAAACACCCCGTTCTTGAGCGCATTCGGACATCCCCTTTCAAGCGTATCTTCTTTAATCAATCTATTAATTTTCCGGCTGTGACAAATGTTTCTTGGAGAATTCGGGGCTGGAAAGAACGCTTCGACGAGCGGGCTTTAGAAGAACGGGCTTGGTATTTATTAGCAAGCACTCTCTATCCATATTTGGGGACGCGAGAGAAAAAAAGAACCTTAAGGAATATATTTAACCTATAAAGCGCGGTCGGCGTCTTACCGAAATTACCCCGACGAAATTTCCGTGCCGTCATTTAGCAACGCTTCCACAAAACGTTGTGGCAATATCGCTTCGGGTTGATATTTAGGAAATGCCAGCCGGTTGGGTTGGTGGATGGCCGCGCGTGTGGGTATCGCACTTTGAACTCCCAGTTCACAATGGCCTGCGTAGGCGTACCTGGCGCTTCCTGAGGGTCACCGGTTTCCAATTCTAACGGAAGATGACTTAGAAAAGAAAAAAACTTTTTTTCCTACTTCAACATTTGATCTATGAGCGTTAAAATGGGTCATACCCGGTATACAGGGTTTAATACGGTAGGTAATATCAGAGTTTTGATTCTTAAGCGAAGTCGTTAGTATTATTGAGGTCACCATAGCGGCCAGCACTAAATTTATCTCTTCCTAAAATTATGTAATGTGACGAGATTTCCTTTACTAATGTTTTCGGCGTAATCGTAATTAGCGGCGATTAACGTAATGACACACATTTATTCTGGAAATAACTGCATGAAAAATTAAACCTTGTATGGCCTTATTACATTTGGTAAGCTCTGAGCTTTAGAAGTACTGCGAAGTCATTAAAGTTATTTAATATTTAATTGGACCAGAGTGTTGGTCTGCAAATACAATGAAGTATTATTTCATGATTAGGAAATAATTAAAATAAATTAATATTTGTTTTATTGTGAATTTAATGTGGATTATCACAGGGCGAATCATGGCCCAGATTAATGCATATTTGCCCTATGGTCGAGTTGAAAAAAGGCAAAATAAAAGCGAGTGCTGAAATGAGATACTAGAAATATCATCCAGTGATATTTCCAGTTCCGCGTGCTTCTCCGCTCCTAAAATATTCAGGCAAGGGTCCAAGGTTAGGGTCGAAGTGAATGGTCGTCCCCTCGTGTCTGGAGAATGAAGAATTTTAATAAAGTCCGTCCGATCCGCTATAGAACGAGATATCGATTTTGCGCACGTATCGCACCCTTTGATATGGAGATAATTTTCCGGCTTAATTGGGATTAAGGACGAATTCTTGCGTCTCGATTGTAGGAATAATATCGAAAACATTAGAGGCATGCAATTTTCTAGACACGTGATACGATCGAATGCGTTCCAACTGGATTCATGATAATCAAGTTTTTGCGTCTCGACTGGCACGCATTTACAAAATGTTAAATGCCTAGCTATGCTAAGCGGTTTCAGAATCGAATCAATGCATGTTAATGAAGTTTCGCCGTTAATAGGTGCTGCGGTGGAGAGAGTTTTAGATTAACCGACACGCGTCCTGTAATACGAATTAAGTAACTACTCATGAATGAATTGGAGTAGCATGATAACGAAGCATTATAATATTGCATATAAACAGAAACTGTTGAATTCCCAGGCAAATAAATTTATAGACCTGTTTCAATGTTACGTATGCCGTTCTGTTCACCCCAGCATATATGGCATTAAAGTGAAACTCAAATTATAATCAAACTCTAAAAACTTATTTCTCGTTATTTTATAGGTACATAGGTGTATAAATAGATAATGAACGTACAATTCACAACTGAAGCTCTGTGTGGTTATAAGGTCTACCCATATCAAATACTTATTAATGGAGGTAATGTGAAATTCAGGTTCGTCGATTTGTCAGTGTTTAGAGGCCCTTTCAGAACCGACTGTTACGTATTTGGATAATTGAGGGGCGAGTTATGTAAGGCGGGCGAGCTTGGATGGTGCGCGGGTGGAGGCAGCGTGGTAACCTTTGGCCCGCCTACGCTTCTCTCCATCTTCCCGGTCCCATCGGAGAAGGTTCCCATCCCATTGTCCAGGGACCGACCTAGATCGGCCGTGTAATTTACCCATCGTATTCCCCACCTCCAGCTCAACGTTGGAAACTAGAGCGGCGCCTTTCTCCGCCGCCGCGACGCTCGTTTCCATAAGCTTAATGGCCGCGCCGAAAGAAATTTAGGGTCCCGCGTCCGTTTATTTTGCGCCATCATCCCCTGAATTTGTTTGTTGTTTCTTCCCCTCCCCCTTTCCTTTATCGAGTACTTCCTCTCTCTTTATAACTGTACCGTCCCTTTCTACGACCCAATTATTTCCAATCCGCAAGTTAACCTCTTTGCTCGAGCAGCGAATCTTTTTCAGTCCCTCACGAGTTTTATATTTATTATCACTCTCTTGTTTCGCTTGGTTCGTCTGAGATTAATTACAGGATCGAAAAAATAAGGATCCAACTGCTGTTGGCACTGGCGTCATGACCTTAATCTGCAACTCTGCCTTGACCGCCGTACTGTTAATACCGAATTATCATATTACATTTAACATCGTAACTCAAAAATTTCGCGAATTTATTTATTTTTTAGTGCATTAACTGAAATGGTATAATTAGCGCATATGTTGTTCCTTATTCTCTGTTTTATAAAGACTTATGACCAAAATATGTGCAATGTACAGGTGATGTCCGAGGTATGTCTTAACGTCTTAACTAATTTGTAGAGTGAACCAGCATCAATAATAGCAATTTCTAATATAAAATGACGCATTAGTAATATAGGAAATAATTAAGGGTGTAGGAAGTAGCTGAAAAATATTATCGGACGTGCGATTTTCTCCAGTCGCCTATTTGGTCCTAAGCTGGTTCAGTTTCTCGCCCAATGATGTTCAAGATGCGACCTGTGCTGTTCAAGACTCTTGTGGACCCCCAATAATAATAGTAATAAATTACTCGAGATAGCCTACTGGTGTTCAAATGTACATTCCATTCGGTAGGGGCTCAACATACATATGCGTCGAAGCGTTAAAATTCCGAATAATAGTATGGAACCCATGGGTTTCCAAAAGGGACGAGATTCAAAAGAACTGTCGTTCGGAAGGAGTCCCCAATTCTATTGCTGGAGGGCAGTTTGGAATCCAATACGCTCCACGGATTTCTGAACATAGAACGGCCCAGCGCTCCGGTCTTTACAGAAAGGCAGGTCATCTTATTCAAGCATACAACTCTGACGTCGTTGAAAGAGACCGAGCCCTTAAGGTACCTAAGGTAGAAAAGGGGAAGGTTCCAACAATAGTGCATCGGTACTTTGCTACTGACGAGTGGAATTTCTTCAATTCCTGATATATTACACGTCCACTCTTTAAGAACGTTATTATTTGGATGTTACATTTTTAATAATCATCGCAAAAAACCAATCGATTAGTCTGGTACCCGTAATTGGGTGTTACATGATCCTGAAAACCCATAAAAATACTGAATTATATTTCTTTCTTTTTTCTGTATGGAAATATTAATCCGTCCTTATATGAAGATAGACACACTGAGGCAATTTGTCAGGTGTCAACATTTTCTGTCTGGGCCTTTCGGCATAAGTTTAGCGCTCCGGTTTCATTTCAATGGAACCGGCTGTTGCCGCGTCAGTACTCACTCCCACTCACACCGGTCTATCAACTACCGGGAATGCTGAACCCGACGTTCCGCTAATTCACCGGACGCCTTCCATAAGGAGATTCTTGCCGATAATACAATTCGGGATAATTATGAAATATTAAATTCCGATAGTGTCACTATTCAATTGGATAAGGACCAAATGTTTTCGCTGTCGTGAGGGAGAGAGATAGATAAATCGAGCAATAAATATTACAAGGTTGTTGCAGAGTACCAGTCCTTCCTTTTGGAGTCACCGTGTGATGAAACCTTTCTTCTGCCTAATGGCACCGAACATCTCCTCTTAGAAATATCTTCGCAAAAGACATTGTAGCGGTGTCGTGAGTATTGTACCAACACGTAACGAGGACGCGGTTTAAATATAAGATTCGACCTTACCGTAAGATATCCGAGGTTAAACGCAGTCTTATAGAGGGCCGGCAATATTGAGAGCGGAACTCTCGCATATGCCGCCCAGAATGGAGGATCAATTAAAAAGAAAGTGAACTAAAATAAAGTCTTGTAGAGGTTATTTCTTTCAACTTTTCCCGTATTTGGAGTAAGCAGTCCTTACCGCAGCACTTAACCTTTAAATAATCCATGCTCTTACGAAACCGGTGTATTCGACATTCAACCTTATTTGTATATATCTACTTTACTGGCTGATTGCTACTGAAAAGCTATTAAAAAACAGGTCATCTACTGGCCATTTTCTAGTAGATCAACTGAATACAATAGACCGTTTTACTAACTGAGTCCAAACTAGGTCACTCCAGATTATATCATCTATGTACGGTTTATTTCATCATCTCCAATAACCTCTGCAATTAGCATGAAGCATCCTACAGCTAATTGCAGTTACGAATGAATATACTTCTCGGGTATGTTTTGTTGTCTTGGCGCTGATTGTTTGCAGCGCTCTGGCTTACAAACAAAGAGTCGAGAAAGTTTCAAGATAGACGAAGATAGCCGTCCATCGGGAAAACATTTCCCCGAGGCCCGGTCACACGGCCGGGAAAACGAACGGTTTGATTCCAACTGCGGTTCTATATTCAGAACCAGCGTTCACCGGAATTGAGGAGAATTGCGCTCAGAATTAAAAATATCTGGCTGACTTCACTGGTTTCATTATAACGATGCGTTAATCAGCTGGTTAAACGACATTCGATTAATTGTGACCATCAAGCGTTCTTGGAATTAATTGTTGCTTATTTTAATTCCAGCGTCCTCTAATATAAAACGTTCGTTGTTTTTTTGAAATATTTTAGTATTTCTTAAACGATTTATTTTTAATCGTTAATGCTAAATATAATCATGAATGTTACAGATATCTTATAGAATGTTGTATTATGGACCAACTGTGTATCGCAATTTTGACACTGTTCTTAGGAACAGATGCAGAGTTGTGACACTGTGAAATTATCGCATTTACAGTTATATTAGTCGGTTCATTTCAGAAGAGTTTTGTTCTATTAATAGTTCATACGGCTTAGCCCTAAATCCCTTTATATTATCACTGTTGCGAAATTGGGAACTAGAACAGGCGTGTTTTTGATCTTTGCAAAGTTTCTTGGATCCACGAACCAGGACGCACGATCCCGCAGGCACTCCAAACAGGACTACACCATATGTAAATAGGAACACGGTCCTCTCCCCTTTTCCGGACGGGCCGTTCGACAAGATAAGGTTTTTCTCATTTGTGTATTCAAGAAGAGAGCAAACATTAGTTATCGTCCTACAGCCTTAATTCGATATCGGCCCAGTATCAAATTACTGCGATAGTCAGCGCGCGTTGTCCAAATTAAAATACTACAGAATTCGTACAACCGTTCTCCTGGTCCAACTCCTCTTTTCAATAGTATTTAGTCATTCATTTACATTCAATAGCATTTTGAAGAAAAAATCGAAATTACTCAACTACGGGAAGTAATTCGACGGAAACCGGTTAGACATATCAGCAAACCAAACTCTTAGGTCATCCGATACAGAAAACATGATGTCGGTATACACGCATGAAACAAAAACAAATATCCTGTCACTGTACCCACGCGCTATATCGGGCCTCTCTCATTAGTGACTTGGAGGACGTTCCCGAAATTAGTCCTTATCGCTAGCGTACTCCCGCTGCACAACAACTGCAAACACTGTACACCACTAGTTGGGGTTTCGACTGGAACGTTTTTGCCTTCACCAAAGCGGTCCCCGTTTTCGAACCGGTCCTCTTTTGCCTGCGTTTTTGTGTACACAGTGGATATGGCCGTGTCAAGTGGGGCACTTTCCTCCCGGTGCACCGCTAATGAGAAGAACGGAAGACGGGCCACCCCGTTCCCCGTGAGAAAGTTCACAGACTCGCGCCGTATTAGTTCGGTACCGCAGCGGCCGCCTCGGCGTTGGCCGTCGGTCCCTCAATTGGATTTGGGACGGGTAGTGGGCGTCTGAAACCCCTTCCGTAAGGGGGCTCCCAGTGCCTATTGTCTTCTGCGAGGGTGAATAGTTTCGCACGGACTAATCATAAACCAACGGTTCCCAACCAAGTGTTTACCTTTGGCCAACAAAAATCGACGTTTTAATTTATGTTAGCAGTACCATCGATGGATGGATTCTCCGTCAAAACTACATTCGTGCTATCAAATCCCCCTGTCACTACATATAATTAAATAAATATATATAGTCGTGACTTAAAAAAAATAAAAAAGATTATTCTATTTCTATGAAAGTCGGATTCGAAAATACAAATGATATTGGAGTGTTCGGGTATTATTATTTTATTAAAATTAAACTGAGCTTTATACAAGAATGTGCACTTAAAAGTTTTAATTAGTTCGCTTCAGATGGATGGCAGTTACTTTTGTGGATCTTCTTTAAAAATTCTGAAAAAAATCATTTTTTGTCTAGTTTGATATTTATAGGGACAAGGAGTCAATTATATTATTTTTTGCCTTGCCCCAGCGGTTATTATTAGGAATTCGGGATTCCAACTTTGTCCTTATTTGTCTATCTCTTCTCTATTTTACTATGTTTTCTCCCTGCTCCCACTTTTATGTTCCTTTTGGAATGTGTTCGGGGTCAAATCTAAACATTTTATAGCCTAAAACATTTTTCGTGTAGGCAGCGAACAGAATTTGAGAAGTTCCTCTAGGCCGGCTGTTAGGCAATAAATGTTATGGCCGACATCGCAGTCGCTATGTCGGGGCCTTATCTAGCCAACGAAAGCAAATGGAAAGTAGAAACTGTTGAATAAATTCAAATTAACATAAATAGTTACTTAAATCTCTATTCAAAGATAATATTGAATAAAGAAAATTCATCTAAAGAGAATGTGCAGTTTTTAATATTTAAGCATTCTTTATTAAAGAGTTTCTTAACTCCTTCCCAAACAGCGGACGCCTCGCAAATTATATTGAGTTTCGGTGGAAGCGCCAAATTTATAGTCCGTGCGGTCAAATTCAAATTGGCCGAGCTCCTTTTTTTCTAATTTCCGCCATCTTGAATTCATTATATATTATCAACGCAATTATCGGGCGGCCTCTGAAATTCTGCAAACTTGGAATTTTTAGGTGCCCGCTCCGAAGGTGGTATTTAATTGAGCGGTCATGCGGGGAAATTTCAGATAAAGATTTTTTTATGAATTAATCGATGGCGTAATTGCTAAGCAATTTTGAAAAGAGATTGACTGGAAGAGAGAAGTATCAGGGATACAAAAAGAGTTTAAAGTTTCTAGGTTTTAAAAAAGTTTTTATTTCTCTCTAGTTTTCGGTTATTCAAGTTAATCGGTCCACCTTTATAAGGTAATGTGGCTGATGCCAAACAACTCCTGACAGTTTGAATTTCATTAATGAATCAATCTAGTAATAGATGCTAACAGCTTAATCTCTGTAATGCGGCATAGGGTGGGTTGCCTCCTGTATTTGCCACTGACGGCGTAATAGCCCGATTATAGGGTGGCTGTTAAAACTAATTTCCACGCAATTATTATCAACGGGTGTAAGCTTGCGGCTATTATACGTCGGGTATAACTTCCTCGACCCCACCGACCGAGAAGCTTCTCTCGCGGACAGAACGGTCCCATCCCAAGCGGTTTCCACGCCGCGATTACTCGGCTATAATAATTTGCTCTAAGGGCGTGAACCATGAACATGTAGAACACGAATCTCTCTCTAAAGTATGACACTTTGAACTCGTCCCGACGTGGTACCGTTTCTCGTATAGTGTTCCATTTTTATAAATTACACCAGCCAGAGAGAATTCTGTGCATACAGGTCAGAGTATTCTGATGAATAGTCTTCAGCAAGAGACTTCGGGCTAGTAAATGCCGATATATATTTCGCAACAGGGTTCAACATACATTGAATCATTCCATTCTCCTCTATGTTCACATTTGAGATAAATCCGGTGTGAAGGAAGTGCGTAAAATGAATTGTACTCTGGTTTCGTGTGCCCGTACAGGGTAAACGACCTGTTTCTGTGCGCCCTGCTCCTATTTTGTCATTATTTCATAGTCCCATTATTGAGACATTTTCGTAATGTAGCCCGACCCCCATTCTCCCGCATTAATCCGACCCAGATAAATTAACAGAACGTAGCGGTTTTGACCTCTGCAGACACATAACATTTTAAATCTTATAATAGTATATTATTATTATGAAAATCAGTTTCCTCAATAATATGAAGCCCCTATCGCATGTGGACTAACTGTATGGGTGATAGCATAAATTTTAGTATTAGCCCGTTTAGATGTTGGTACCAGTATAAGCTAGTACAAGGGTAATGGATAATATAATTGGGATATAATTTTTGTAATTAAACAAAAATTACTGAGGTGGCGGTGATACTAACAATCACAAGAGAAGAGTGATGACATTCAATTACATTGTCCATACTTGCAGAATAAAGTACAAAAAATGTTTCAACTTCTTTTGATTCTTTGTTCATACCTCGGTTGAACTCGACCCTTAACCCAGGTGATGACATCATCGTTCCGTTATAAATTTCTGGTTGGTCTCAGAATTTTTGGAGGTCGACGTCCTGTAAATATTTGTGCGTTAAAATGTTGATGTAAGCAATTTCATTCGGGAAACACCATTATAAGCCGGACAGATTGTTGAGAGCCGCGCCACTAATCGAGTGGGGGAGTTCACGGCATCCACGTTAGACTCGTGTTGATTTATATTCAGAAATTCATTATTATACCGGACAAAGTATTCAATTTCCACACCCGGCAATTGTGAGCCACCTACGAAGAGACGCACAAATATATACAATATATCAACATTTATTAACCACTAGGCAAAGAAACATTGAAGCATGGTTTTGTAATCACCCTGATGGTTATTCTGTTATGTACCTACTGTTATATTTCTAACATACGCTAGTTTTCTAGCTTCTAAAATATCTAAAAACTAAATCTCTGGTGCTGCAATATTTTGCGTTAATCAGGTTTGTAGCGGGGCAGGAAATAGAAAAAATTACGTTTTTTAAAATTAAATTAACTTATTCGCTGTACGAGTGAATTCGTCCCTGACAATGACTGTCCGTCTTGGAGTGGAGTGAACTTTCGCTTTCTAAATTCTAAGCGCATATAGCTCGGTGCATAAATCACAAAAATACGTGTAGTCGATATTATGAAAAACCTGAAACGATTTGAAAGCTCATTAATACTATAGATTATCAATTTCCCGATCGAAAATCAAATAAAATATTGCCGGATAACCCTGTAGAGCGGATGGCTCGCGCTAATAACTGGCGAATAGCGGACGTTATCTAATGCGTTCGACCGAAGATGTCTTTGGAATTCCTGTACCGTTCGGCCAAGGCCGGATCTGTCCACTAAATTAATGCCGAACGACGTTCACTTCTGCTAAGTCGCATTTTTTTAACCCAGGAGAGCCATTGCCTCCGGAATGCTCAATTCACAATAACGAATTGGATTTAATCACCCAATATATAACGTGATCTAGGTTTATCTATCGGTAGCGGTTTTCATAAGCCATTACTCGTCGGGTTTTTTTATGTGGCCTTAATAGCACAGCGTTGCCATAAATTTGGAAAAAAAACGCCGATGTTAGTCACGCTGTAGTATTAAAGTTCGTAATATTAAAGCCCGATGAACCGATTCTTGTTCTGTCGCAAGCGTTAAATTTAAGGATCCCGTGTTTTCGGAGATAAAACTCCTTTGTCAGTAGTGCCTTATCTGAATTCACCGCCTTGGCCGGAGGGGACATGAGAACGATGCAACCAGACATCTATCTCATTGTCAACAGATTAATTTCTTGTTTAAGATCGAACAATGACTGGAAGGATTATTCAGTAACAAATGATCGCCGATATTTTCAACAAGGCTCGAGTTCCGAACAGCCTTAAGCCTCCTGAGCAGTGAACCATGCTATTTATATTTTTTCTTTCAGGCGAGTTCCTTTCTATCTAATTTAATTCTATCGAATTTCCTATCGAGGATATTGAATTTGTTATACACTATAATTAAAAAATGTTAAATATTTTTGTAACAAATTATGGGAAATTAACCCTTATAAGACAGTTTTAGAGACCCAACTGCGAAGATCATGAAAAATATTTAAAATAGAACCCAATCATGTGCCGAACATCTGTTTAATTATACTTAGACCATTTAATTGGAGGAAAATCGACTGATATTTTATTCCAAGGAACGGCACTAATGTTTTTGCGGTGTTTACCATTTCCACTTTCTATTATCGACGATTATAACAATTTCGAACTGTTATACCATAATAATTACTATAATATGTCCGACATTAACAACGGGTATTAAACAACAAAGCGGGCGTAATTACAACGGACCGCGCGAATTGGTTAGCCATTAACATAATGGCAAAGAGGCTTCAATCGCTTTCTTGTGCAGACCAATTAAGCCGTTGTTTGTTTGTTCTGAATTAAACCGTGTGGGGGAGTGAAAAAAGGACGGAAGTGGATTTTTTCCTGGCAGACTTCTTATTCACGACTTTAAGTGGATAAACCGTTAAACCCTTCCTGGATACTCCTTATTGTTCTTTAATTCGTCCGGATGGAAGGACGCTGTGAGTCACTTCCCAATTTCCTTTCCTTCGCTCGCCGATCAGTGTTCTTTGACCAGTACGTGACTTCAAATTTTCATTCCTTTTTTTCTTTATTTCACTTTTGATCCGAAAAATCACCATTGTCTAGCTGCTGGTCACGGTTTGGGGAACGGAGGGTGAAAACGCGCTAGCCTAAATTGGAGGTCTCATAGCACTTGCGTTTTATAGAACTCGGTCATTTACCTTTATTGGTCCCAATTTATTGATTGGATATTGTCATAAAACTTATATACATGTGGAAGGACCTTCGTTTTAACTTATTAAAAAAATATTCTTAAAATTGTTCATTTGCAAAGTTTGAAGAGAAATTCGACTTTCGAATCCCGAGCGACGTGTATCAACTGGTACTTTTACCTTCTCACCGATTCACGCACGGACGATACAAATCATTCGAAAATTACTTTTCCTTGAAAAATGTTCAATTCGCTTTTATTGCCGCGACACTTTCCCCACGTCCGGAAAGGAGAAAATAACGTATGGCGGTTCCTCTTTTGTTCATTCCATTTCTATCGAATGTGAATAATTTTAACCTGCAATGTACCGCGGAAATAACTTTTCATTGTATAACTAAGGTTTCCCGCTATAACAACAGGTTTCCCACGTTGCATAAATAGGAATGGAAACGGGACATGCTCGCATCTACTGGGTGTAATATATATTTTTGTATTCATTCCATTCTGTTTGGTGTGAGCCACGCTTACGCATATAACTGGCGAAGTTAGATTCGGTTTTATATATTATTGCTTATACATTATTAAATTTAATTTATTATTATTATTGTTTATTATTTTAACAATAAATACTTAATTAAATCACCAACAAACTTTAGTCGAGTGCATCCCCGCGCCACCCTCAGGGGGCGCTAGCGTCCCGGTGCACGTGCACCCAACGAACTTTTGTTAAAAACTATAATTTCATAACAAACTATTTTTCTGTGAAACAAAATGACAAGACACACACACAGACAACCACCACAGTACATGTGACCGGTCTAGCAAAAGACCAAACCAATGAGAGGAGACAGAAACCCACGAAATCTACAGTATTCCAACCCCTCGCAGACCACAAACAATTATTCTATATAAATTGTGGACAAAGTCCATCTCGGGGAGAGTAGCCCTGTTTTAATACTTGTGAGCGGTATTCTTCAGTATTTAATGGTATGCTGTCAATGTAAAGGGGACCGTGGCCGTACCCGGTATCATATCCCACATCTCTGATGTCAACTGCGGAGTGTGATTATGTATTGTAGGGGTATAATTTCTCTCAGGACTAGGCGATCCATTATACATATATTTATACCGAACATAATAATAAATTGATGTTTGGTAATCAATATTCGCGGATCTTGAGATGGGATACAAAAACGCTACCCCCGCATACGAAGAGAATGTGGCTCTGTGCCTAAGACGTGTTCGAATGAGAAACTAATGGTCTTAAGCTCTTTTATTCCAGCCGCCCACCGGCAATTTATATTTTCGAAACCGGACTTGATCAATCTGTACATTCATCAGAGCATTGTGTCCCCTGGACGTGTCTTCTGGGATCACCGCCCGCAGTGACCCTTCCTCACCCAGCGTTCAAGTCTTTCGGCCGAACATAAATCAGCATTAGCGACCCGAGGACAGTCCAACCCGTTACGGCGTGTGGGTTTTGCTTTAATTTTAATTCCTCCCCAAAATACGAGTTAGAACTCCATCGAAATCGGACGCTCAAATTGCGATTTAACATGCGATGTGAAATATTAGTCTGAACTGACCTCTCTGAGATGCCTTTGTAAGTTACTATGTCACTCCGTGTATGACAAAGAACTAAACTTGTTTAATACAGTAGGACCGGCGGTCACTGGTTAAGTTCAAGGCCAGGAAAGTTTATATGAACAAGTATATTTATTCAGTTATAGCGCATTTCAATATTCAATATTTTTAAGCTCACAAATAAGTGCTTCCTCTTTGTCTCAATCCCAGAATGAAATTTAAATAATTTGTTATACCTTTGCTATGATTCCTGTTGCCATTTTTATTCCAGATGAGCTCGTCCATTTTCTGTATATCCTTTCGTTTAACTTTATGCGCGGTAATTTATCACAGAACTCGTTTTAGAGGTGAGCTCGCTTCTTTAATGTAAATCCGACGACGGTCACGGAAACACCGAATTGTAAATTTTCGCGTCTGAGAAATTGGTGTCTGATTTATAATTGCTATTTGCCCGGTGTCCGTAAGTCATCTTTTTAAAAATTCTCCCGCTTCGGCGTCTCGAAAGAGGCGCGGCCAGCCTGGTTTACGACCTCAGAAGAATTAAGACCATGTCTAATCCCCCGTGCCTGTTGCCCCGTGGCCTGCTCCTCAATTTTTTCAATTGTTGCCCTACGGAGAAAACCGAATATTTAGTGCTCTCTTCGTGTTAGAGATGTTAATATAATGATGTTTGCATTTATGGAACTTATTTTAGTTTAGAAATAAAACGGTGGTCGGACCGATGATTGCCTGTAACGGCCGCAAGTGTTTTTTGTGACGCCAATAGAAACTGACCCGGAGTCGAAAATTTCTCCTGTGAAAGTCGGCAAAGCGAAGGACACATTTTTATTTTTCCAAGGGGCCGTAAGAAAGGGATTTGAGGCGGCGAAAGTAAACGTTGAGGAATTTTCATAGAAACTGCACTCGATCGCATGGAACAAAACTGGAATAACCGAGCAAACCTAAGCAATAAAGAAAGACCATACAAACACAAACAACATAAAATATTATTATAAGTATTATTATTTGTAATTACTAATATACAAAAGAAAGTTCGATACCAGCGGTGTAGGGTGAGGCGAGCCAGAATGAACTTAATATCCGTTAGGTCGAAATTCAGAGATGAGATCATCGGCTTAACTTGAGGCGTGATTCGCCCTAATTATTCTTCCCAAGTCGCTTAATGTCTGTACACAAGGGCCGACTCACTCTCTAACGCGTCCATTCAGCTCCAACTGGACGGGTTAATTAACAACATTTTGAATACTTTCATTTATATCACATCGCCCTCCAATTTACAAGGGCGTCATATTTATACACAGAACGTACAAAATTTTCTACCCATTTTCTACTCAATTGTGTTCCATAATAAAATTAAAACTAAATATTATATTTACTGCAACTATCTAAGTTAAAATTGTCTAAGAGTAGTCATGATTTTTTCAGATGCTATATTTTTATTTTTGTTATATTATTGAGTGTGTAAATGGATTTGAAATACTATCTCGTATTGTATAAATTTGACTTATTGATATTCAGCAACGAAAATACACCCGGATGTTTTCTTCCGGATTAAATTTTTATCGCACTATTCTTAGTAACAGGACCGGCGCTATAACGAGAACGAACATATGTACGTATATCACTCAGTTGGGTATGTAGGACGACTTGTTAATTGCGGAATTTTATTTTAAGGAATTAAACAATAACCTAAAAAGACAATTCAACTGTGACAGCCCTATGTAAAAAATTAGATATAATGCGAAAATTATGATTAAAATTTATTATTAAAATTATGAGTTTGTTTTACTTTCTTTTAAAAAATAAAACAGGAAGAAATGCAAATCGATTTCATTAACCTTTTGACACGAAGTTAGAAATCTTCCTTTAAGTTGTTGCTACAAGTAGGGTTTCCTATATTTAGAAGGGCGTTACATCAGTGAATTATCGAGGCGATCATTGATCCGTATCGTGACCGTCTAGGCCAACCGGAGATAGTAGACCATTTGCACTAAATTGTATGTAAATCTGTCGTGTTTACGCTGTGTTTTGTATATTTC
Source organism: Lethocerus indicus (assembly GCA_019843655.1). Lineage (NCBI taxonomy): Eukaryota > Metazoa > Arthropoda > Insecta > Hemiptera > Belostomatidae > Lethocerus > Lethocerus indicus. The sequence goes on from JACDQD010000008.1 coordinate 12,157,286, forward strand.
TTGGTTGTCCTCATTGTTGGCAAAAAGCTGGAAAATGAGTATACGCCAAGCTATTCATTAGTATTGAGAGGCCTGTTTTAATGTACTAATTACCACAGCCAAGCAGGCTCTTCTCACGTACGCAGAAACAGTAGGGACATGAGAGCTTCCATTATATTAATTAATTCCTGCTATCACTCTTCTCACCCTCACGTGCCACGCTCTTTTGATCAAACAATCTGGCAATTATTTTTAGAATCGCAGGAATGAAATAATCTTTCGCAATGTTAATATTAGAGATACAGTAATGGAGCCGACTCACGTAAGTATCACTACACATTAAATATATCCGCTAAACGGTGGATAAAAGCCAAAAGTATCTGATAGTGACACACACGCCCGGCCTCATCTAGTGGTAACAAATATATTTCGGCATGTTCAACTCTTTGTTTCTCGTATTGATTCTATTAGAGATCTATAGTGGTCGATTGTTCAATTTAGGCCAGTAACATTAATTGTCGGGGATAATAATCGATATCTTCATGCACCACTGCACGGTTTCAACATTAATTTCCGGGCAGATCCATTGCATTTAAAACCGCCAGTAAATATCGTTTCAACGGAAACAGGTCTACGCCGATTTCTACATATAACATTCGAACTGTTGCGAAAAAGAAGACCGGTACAAGCGTGAAACAGAGCTCGGGCTATACGGGCTTCGTACGGGATGGGATTCTGCTTGAGCAAGAAGCCTCGACAGTACAGGGAAAATCAATTAGGCGGACACAACGTTAAAGACCAAGCACCGTCGGTCAGACACGACATTTCTGTTTTGAAACCGCTCGAGCGTTACCGAAACAAGAACGTTGACCCCCCGAACAAAATCAACGTACACATGCACTAGAGTTAAATTATATATTTTTTTTAACAATTACAGATCCGAATTACTGCAATGTAATTATACATCTTCGATTGTTCAATTTTCTGCTTTCGTCCAACTATTCGTTCCGATGCTACATCGGCTTTGGCTTCTCGCCAATAAGCATTCGGTTTGTAAATACCTCCCTATATTTTCCACTATTCCTTTATTTGCAGTTCAGAATTTAAAAACCGTCATATCGAAAATTCTGAACATTTTAAAATTACTATTTTTATATTATGGTCACAGTACGTTTCGTATTAAGTTTTAATTGATTTTATTTTGCCGATTTTTACTTTACGGTCAGTTAGTTGTTTGGCACTTGGGAGACGTTTCTGAACGAAAAAGCTTATTTTGAAAATTCTTCGAAACGTGCTCATAACCAACGCCGTTTTTTCTAAACGTTGAATTCGTTGCTTCTTCTCGGGTCGCCAATTACAGGGACGCCCATGACCCTTCCAGGTGAATTATGCTCGGCAAAGAATGCAACGAATGGTCTATTGGTAAAGACCTCTCGCGACCCCGAGAGCACGAGAGATGCTGCGACAAAACCGGCCCGACGGCGCCAACAATAACATCTTAACCTTTTATCAGGGGTGTCGCAACGGGGGAAAAAAATTGGTCAAAATCGGTCGAAGCGGAGGAGGGGGGGACTTTCACTCTGTTTGTATTTCTTAACCCCGAGTGCCGCTTGCGGATTATCCGAGCCAAGGGGGACTCCGTGTTGTTTATTTTTACCGCCGAGCAATTTACACATAGGTCGTTCCTTGGATTCTTGGACGCTGTATTCATAATGTTTTTGTGCAATCGCCCCGTCCGACCGGTTTTAACCCTCCAATACTTGACATCGTTTCAGATCCGTCATGAAGTCGGAACAATTGGCAAAACACATCTGCGGACAACTAATATGATGGATTACATTATTATATTTGCGTCCCATATACTCTCTGTATTGGCATGAGCGTCTATCGCGTAGACGTATTAATGCTATTATTATATTTCAGCGATACCATTTCTATTCCATGGTAATAATGGTAAATCTAAGATAACTTTGTAAATAACTAACAGTCAGGTTTTAAAAACTACATTTTATAGCCTCCTACTCGTGTTTATCCTGCCAAACATTTTCAGGAACATTACCACAGTCCAAATAGGGCTGCCTGTTGGTTATCTCTCTGTTGGCCCTCACAGGCAGCGATATCCAAGCCTTACCCCTAATTTATATTCCAGCGACGACGCGAGCGGTCGCTATAAATTTGTTACATTTACGAATCAAACGTTACAACGCTACACCGGTACCTAACACCCACCTTGGAGATCTCGGCCGTGGTTTATGATCCATTGTTCCCTCCAGTGGATTTGATTTGCATAGGGTTACGGTGAAAAATAGAAATCTCTTCGTCTCGGGGAATAATAGTAACAGAACTGGACATGCAATGGCGTAGACACTTTTTCCTTAGGCCGAATTAGTGAACTCAATCGTCAATTCAAATCATCAACTCAGTGGAATATCAATTATTTGAAGATATATGTGGCAAATCATTTCTTACTTGAGCTCATACCCATTAAATAAAATCCTTCTACGTGATGAATCTTGCTATTATACTTGACATCAAGGCTATCACAATTATGTGCTTTATTTGCGAGGTAAAACGTTTTTTACAGTAATTCGTACGTTCAAATTACATTAAATACCTGCCACCTGGCGAAGGCCAAATTAAGTCGTAAAACAATAAGTGGAACCGAGAGAATTACCACCGACCACCCAGTCAGTACCGATTCCATTTTAATTATGAAGGCGGCTTTGTTTCGTCCGAATGTACTAATTGCCCGTATAAAATGAGACAAACGGCCATTAACCCAAAACCAGCGCGGCCCGTGCAAGGCGTGCGATCTGTGTCCGCAATTAAGCCGGGTAAAACTTAATGAATTAAACTCGGTCCCGCCCTAAGCTGGCCGGGGTCGTTCAACCCGGGGTTGGAAAAAATGCGTTGATAATTTTTTTAGCGCGTCTCTCACAATGAGCCCGCTTAATTTGTATTCGGGGCTCGCCGGTTGGCGAAATTTAAATGGTAGTCCGCCCCGCCAATCCGACCCGGACAAATTGATTTACAGGAGTTGATTACCCGGCGGGCCGACTTTCCCGCTCGCAAATCGCCTCCCGACAAATTATTACATCGTCATTATCGCCAAGACTTTTAAAATAAACTCTAATCAACTTTTTAAAATAGCTATTCTCTAATATCCTGAACAAATAAATTGCCACGATGACTCGTTTATACTTTATCGTTGAATACATTTTTTTTATTACGTTTATATTAGTGGTAACCGTTTTATTGAACTCATCTGGAACTTGGGTTTCTTATAACTTCACTTTCATGTCACTCAGGTTTGGGTTTCCACTAGAAACCTTACCTACTGCTTACCGAATTTCAGTGAAATCCCCCGAAAGACATTCTTTCAAGTTCCATTTTATAATTGTTTTCATTGTAATACAATACCAACCGGAAAGCTTAAATAGGTCTCATATTGTTTCTTATATTCAGCGTGTGGAGTACCTGACAGATGGACCAGGAGAAAGAATTTCTCTTTTATAGTGTAACGTAAAACGTAATATAAATAAAATGTTTTATTTTTCATTAGGGGATGAATATAATGCATGCATACATTAATTGGGTTTTATTGATTCCCTTTTACAGGTTCGTGACTTTTTCAATTACCATTTTAGTAAAGAGTACTATGGAAATTGTAACACCGCTTGGAAAGTATAAATTTTATTATGTTTAAATTAATGGTTCACAGTCCCTTGTTTCTGTACATACGGGATAATAACATAGTTTATAATTTAGGAAAATATGCGACTCGCTAGGGGGCTTGGTTACTTGAGCTCTTGAGTCACGTACATCGGCTTTGACAAGGCGGTGCCCACGCCCCAACACCGGGCCGCTAGTTAATGCCCGTAATTAAAAATCAAATAATTAAGCGCACAGTATAATAAGTTAAATCATTTGAATTAGCCCCATCATCGCTCCGAGTACCGCGGAGTTACGGCCGTCGGTTAAATTGGTCGGAAGAGTTGAAAATAACTATTTTTATCTTATAAATTGAAAATTAATTTTCCGTATATGTTCCATGACTTCGTGGTCACGTAGGAACATTTTTCCCCAACTATACCAGTACGTTAATAATTTTTTTATTTATGTGTTTGAATAAATTTCTTCCCCTGAGGGTTTGGAATACTCGCAAATTTGTTTCTATCCCAGACCGATATAAACTTCTAAATTATCGGGGTACCTACGTCGTTGGCTACCGTTTGGGTATCCAGTCTATAATGTCACTGCACTTGGAACGAATTAGTCTATACGTAATTCAGTTAGACTCATAGACCCCAGCCGTGGGTTATATCCATCCTTGTGAAGATTTATTTATATACTTGCTTCGATGGAACATGTAATCAGAGTGCCGCAATTTGAGGTGGAATAAAATTTAAGATAAGATATTCATAATAAGATATTACATAGGATATTCTCAATCAAGTTATTTTTTAACTAACCAACCACGCCTCGAATAATTAAAGGATACTCGGGCGTAGTTTACGATCCCACTGACTTGTATATGATGCGCTTAGTTTATGACCGCGAATAAAGACCACTGGTGGCCGCGGAAAAATTAATTGAGCCATAAATCCTCCGCGTGGGGTCCTAATTGAAACATGTCTGAATCCCCCGAGCCGCTTTGGGGCAGAAATATTCTCGGGAAAGGAAGAACATGCGAACGGCGACAAAGAGGGAAGGGCCGTCCTCGGATTTGGTCAACGCGATTTGCATTCGATTAGCAGGCGTTAAAGTGGTAGCCCCGGGACGCAACAGGGTTAACGGACTCTCGGGGACCTCTTGACCGTCAATGGAAATGGACATGGGTACCTACATTTTGTGCCTAATTTGAAAGATATCACAAAAATCGCACCGTTCGCATGTATACTTACTTAGAAGGTGTTTCGGGAGGAAATTACTGTAGCAATTCCTCGAGGGAAACCGCTGATACTGACACTCTTCCAATTCTTATTTTTAATCGCGATAGAGTCGTAAACCAAGGAGGTTAAAAGTTGGGGCGGTGTTTGGTTATGTAAAAAGGACGAGACCAAATCTAATAATATATTTCACTCCTTAGCGGGATATTTATTCTTTAGTCGAAAAGTATTGGACATATCTGCGCTGTTCAGACCCGGCTTAATTCTGAATAGTCCGCATTCCTGCTTGATTGACTGTTCATTTTTAGAACTTAGATTCCATTTCTAAAAATATAATCCCGGGACCTGTCGGAGAAATTTATTCGAGTCCAGATTTTAGACTACTCGGGCGGCTTGTGCCCCTCGTAAAACCGGTGCCGAATCGCCGGATTAAGAAGTCGGTTTGAAAAACGGTGTTTCGTTGTCCGGTGGACGGGGGTCCGGCCGTCAAATTTTAGGCGGTGTAATTTTAAACACGAATTCGACTAGCCTAAGCTCGGTGTCGAATGTCGCTGCCCTGTCGAGGGGGCAGGAGACCAGCTCGGAGACCGTTCCTGCAAAGACGGACAACTTTTAGTCATCGGGCATTGTTGCGTCACCCTCTCGTGTTGCCGTTGGCTCGCTATAAGCAGGAGAATGCCTAAACAAATATTTCGCCGAAATTGAGAGCTCGTGTTTCACTCCTGATCGCGGTCCGTTTCCCCGGCATCCATTCAGTGTATACCCGATCAGGTTTCACCGGCTGAAGTATCGAAGGAAACTTGATACTGAAAACCTTGTATGATTCGTGAATCGCAGATGGGCAGATCGGCCTTACTTATTCCATAATGGTTTCCTCTAAACCATTCTAGAAGATTAAATGGGTGTAAATAAAATTAAACTGCAGAATAGGATTTTTTCTTAAATTCCTATTAAATTTACATTTATTTTCCTTGGATAATATCAGTTTGAATATGTCTTCACGTCCTTGAGGAGAAAAGATCTAGACTAAAGAAGGCGGATCTGGAGTCAACGAAGGGAAATTACATTGGGGGGGCTGGTATCACGATCGCGTGCCACTCGCGTACCTCACGCTTTCCACAAATGCCAGCACCGGCCTAGACCGAGGAATATGCGAGTCTCCCCTTCACGATTTTATTATATCGAGTTCGGGATTGCTCAACTGAGAGTGGAGGCGGCGTGACGGTAGGAGCGGGAGGCTGACCGCCGGTGAAAGCGGCAACCGTTTGTTCCGGTCAGTCCGGGCGAAAAAGGACCCCGCCGATCAGTATAATGGCCAGCCCCTGGTAGAATGGACGGGACCGAATTAGAGAGTGGACATGTCCCATTATAACGACACCGCCTATGACATGCGGCACCATTAACCGATACCATGAATGCTCTTTCTGGATACTGGTTTCTCCAGAGCAGAAAAGGCGAGAAGTGACCATTCCCATGATACATTAACTGTATCGTAATGAATTTTCTTTCGAAAACTTTGCAAGATTTTTTAACCAGCAGCATGACGCTGTACCTTACCTCTTCCCCAGACTATCGTTATACCCCTTGATATGTATGAAAAATGTGAGGAAGCTGAAGAAGTTTTTTCTTTCTGATGAAGTTTTCTTAAGATGAAAGAAGAATGAAGCGATGAAGATTTACAGTGGAGGAACGATAAAGATGAAAAACTATATTCCGCTAGTTCTGGGGTACGCAAAATTAATATGCTCTCTCTGATCGTGATTTCTTGACCACCTTTCTGTGGTATCCGATCGGTTGCTAATTTTGTACTGAAAAAGAAATGGCGTGCAGAGGGGGGGAAGGGGGCGTGAAGTGAGTAATTTGCAGGCAAAATACGGGGGGATATATAAGATCGCGACTTGTCGCTAATCTCTCGGCTAACCCCTAATTTGAATTAAACCCGAATTCGGTCCGGCAGACCGCGCATTAGAGGACACTAAAATTTTCCGGTGTTTTCACGGGAATCCAATTTCGACAAGGGGGGCTAAAATACCCCCGGCCAAAACGTCTTCCTATTGATTTGCATGATTAGACCTTTCGGGGGGAATTTCTTTTTGAGACGCCCGGTTCATCCGACTATCATTAAATCGGAAATTGCCGTATTAGACCTTGAGCCGACGATGAGGTAAACGTGGGCGGGGGTGAACCGTGAATCGTTCGTCCGGGTCACGAACCGCAACCCGACTCCGGTTTAATCCGACCGGAAATCGTCTCAAATAAGAGGCCGACGAATCAATATTGAACACTTGACCATTCCTTCGTTTCAATCCCCGAGGCGTCCGGCATTCGATACTGAAACCCTAACAATTCTCGACTCTAATCTTCTTGTGACGCGATAATCTTATTTTTAACGTCGGCACGAAAACATTAACAAGATGAAAAACTTCTAGGGGACCGTTAACGTTTCGTGTAAAATAGAGAATGTAGCGCGGTCGGTGGCCGTTTGGAATACTGAAGTCAATACTGAACGAGGCCAGCGATTGTTCGAGAAATGATAGCGCGGCGGCCCATCCGGCCTGACCCGCAACGCACCGGATAGCACGGCCCATTAACGCCGAACAACGGCCTCCTCACAGTTTCCTCATCGCCCCAACTAAGACGATCTACCAGAACTGCTTCCAGTTTAGGGCCCCACAGATAAATCTATCCATTCGACAGAAGCCAGTTTCGAATATCCTGCTCTCGGAATAATAAAATAAATAAAACGGAGGCTATCATCCCCGTTTTTCCAATACAACAGCATTAAACCATTCCCTACTATAATTACTCTTTCTGCAGAACTTCTGACTAGAAGCGAAAGGCGCAACTGTTTTATTCTGTGGCCGTAAAAGCAAGTAGAGAAAGTGTATCGCACTGGAGTAAATATTAATAAGCTCCAGTAATGGCAATTTTACCCTGAAATTCCCTATACTACCGCCCCTGGTTTGAATGTTGGGCTGTAGAGACGTTGAAAATTGGCCTTTGTTCCTGAGCTGTCCACAGAGGAGACGAGGAGATGAGGAAACGCCGAATAACCGACTGGACGGGAGGAGAAAGGACGGAGGCCGGGCTGGCAGGCCACCTGCCGTCCCATTCCAAATGGGACGTCCCATGACCCGGCCACTTTCTCGCCCAGACCTACGACCGAAAGTGATTTTCGAGCCCGCATTTCAGGCCCCCCACTCAACTGACACACAAATCAACCACGAATACTGACCACCGCTCGAGAGAGTGCTGTCACAGCGGTTTCATCTCCAGTTCTGACCACACTTCATCCTATAAAAAAGATATGAGAATAACGTTCATATAAATGATTTATGGAAAAACATAATATATATTCATATAATATATTTATATATACACATTACCTAACCTCCTAATATTTTCGCTGCTGAATTCTGCATAATAGCAAATTTATAATAAGACATTTACTGGGTACAAAATAAGGCTCGGTAATTCGAAGAATTCTTCGAGTTATCCTGTTCTGGTGCTATAAGCGATCAATTTGTAAACAATTTACTTTCGACTGAATCAGTAATGGGGTTTATTTCCGAACTATATTCCTCTGTAGACGCAATACTGGTCTACAGAAATATTCTTAAGGGAGAAATATTTTATTAGAAATATGCACGGTAGTAGACGCTCTTAAGGCCAAGAGAAACGGGCCTTGCTCGTCGACGTTTGTGTCGTATTATAAGCCCAATACCGGTTTCAACACAGCTATAAATTCAGATGCGAGGAGTCCCACAGTGTAAATGACACAAACTAGCTGTTCCCCGGGCCACTCTTTAGGCCCAAAGGCCCTTTATCAGAGTTTTTACAGCTTCCAGTTCGTTAACATTGCGCCGCGTTCCGCATTCCGGATTTAATGATCTTCTTCTTCTTCTTGTAGCTTCTATTTTTAATTCCATACTATTTATTTTTTCCCTTTTTAGAGAGTTTATATTAATATACTACCGTGCATGGTCTCCAATATATTTCTACTAGCGTAAACCCAAATTCACGCAAAAGTGTATTCAGGCCCAACTTCCAAGCTGCTAACTCTATTAATAGTGTAAAAGCAAAGAGCAATAGTAAACTGTAATCCCTTTCATGAGATATAAACGGCATCCTAACAGTACAGCTAACTGTCTCCGGGTTCAGTTCTGCACTGTAAAGCCGGGCTATCTCATCTGCCCCTGACAGGAGCTGCACACTAAACAGCCTTCGGCTTATTCAATTCAACTGTCGTACGGCACCGTTTCGGCCGCGAGCTCTTGATCTTTTTTCTTTATCTCGACCCAATTTCCACTAAGTTCCTTTTTTCCGCCTGTCAGTCCCTCCCACTACTGAATTAGAAGTCGGAACTTACCGTTCATGAAGTTCCCGTATCATCTGGGGTTAGTGATTTTTCTAAGGATTATGGATTGCAAGAGATAAATTCTGTAGTTAGATGGCTTGGTAGATCCCCACAGTCCGATTCCGTAGGCCACAAATGAATGAAATTGACATACGCCTTAATATGCTGTTCACACCAAATGCCTTCCGTTTTAAAGTTATACTATCCTTCAATACACCGAACGCCTTCCGTCTTAAAGTTACACTATCTCTCAATACACCGAATACCTTCCGTCTTCCGAAGTATTGCATAAATTATTATTAATTTGAAATGATTCCGAGCGGATCTCAATTAGATTCTAAACACACAAATTCTCGAGCTTTTTGTACTATTTTAGGTTTATAATTTCGGGGATTTTCAGGTCGTTTGATTTTCGTTAAAACCATGGTATGACGTGTTTGCAAAATTGATTGTGTCACAAGCAAAATATCCAGTCATATCTGTATGCATACCTGTTCGCGATGAGTGCAAGTGTGGGGAATCCGATTATGATCCGACAATGATTCAGAGGGCCGTTGAAGAGCATGTAAAAAGGAATGACAGAGAGGTTCAAGGCTTAAGTGCGGATATTCCTTGTTTTATGAATGCTTGTACGGAATTTTAATGGCCGAAATAAACGAGTAATTTCAATAGGAACCGTTAACAGACATTACTCACAGGGATTTATAGGGCCGTTTATTGTGTAGTAATTATTTATGTTAATCAGTATTCGTTAAATACATATGGAAAAAAGATGGTATTTCCACAGGTGAATTTTCAAACAATGTCGCGCAGTATACGAGGAAAAACACGCAGTATTCTTATAATAGTTTATGCGTCTGGAATATCTTTGTAATCTACCGAACCCTTAAGGATAACCTGCAAATTCATGACTATAGAAAACTTTCGTCATGGCTTATTTTTGAAGTTTTATGTTGTGAAATGTATGAGGTGTGGGAACGAAACAGAAGAACAAAGGGAATTCGGAAACCCGCCAAGGCCCATACCTGAAATACCGTTCGCGTTTCCATTCGTGCAAATGGAACCGAATTTAAGTGAGGCGGTATTTCATGTTTTATTTATTAGAAGACAAGATAACGAATTGAACGCGAGTTTCGAATGTTTCCATTGAGTAGTGACCTTCCGGCAGGAAATATTTTTATATATTGCGCGATTCACTTTCATTTTTTTTACTTATAAGTAAACCATTTATTATTACCAATAAAAACTTTTTAATTATTAATATTTTAAATTATAATTTTTGTAGTCCCTTCATTATTGTTGCCATTTAGGAACAATAATGTTATCTGAAGACTGATTTTTGAAATTTCGCCTTCTCGAATTATTTCGTTAGGTACTACGACTGAATTCTTTTCCTACAGCTTTTCGTGAAAGTGTTCCTCTCGTCTTACCGAGTAAACGATCTTTGTTGGGCGGGATGTTGAGCGTTGATGACTTGATGCCGAGGGGACGTTGACTCCGGAGGGTGATGGTAAAGCCGCGAAATTAATTGGCACTAGAATGAGGGACATTTTATCATTCGGATCGGTAAGCGTTTGACCGATGGGCGTCCCACGCGCTCCCCAATCGCACAATGGATGGCCTCTGCCGCTTCGGCTGTCAAGAACAGCGTGTTTTTTTTTTAAACTGATCGCCTTCGGCTAACGGCCCCCGGCTTTCGCATTAACTGACTCACGCCCACTCAGCGTTCACAATCGACGTTTAATGTCTTCCACTTAACGTTTAAACGCATAGACGACACCGAACAATTACTCTTCCGTCGGAAGGCAAGAATAGCAGTGAGACCGTTTAGGTAGATCTTTGTGTTTGTACGTATTTTACGCTCTATTAAATATATTTTACAAAGTGTTTCAGTACTATATTTCCCTCATGTTTCGGGTTAACTAATCCGCGAAACGTTTTTTGGGACACGGGTAAATTTTGCATAGGAGTGCCGACAGTTTATTTTTCGACTTGAGAAGCGGTATTTCATGACTGGAGTGATATTTAGTGCAGTACTTGGGACTAGACTTAGACAAAAGACACGTGGAATCCACATAGAAGAATCAAACGTACTGAGACGAAAGGACGTTCAAATTGTCACTTAGACTCCTTTACAACAGTTCGCAACAAATTACGAACAAATTAATAATTTCAAACTGTATTTTGAAGCATTACTGGGTCTACGGAATCGAGTTGTGTGGATCCGTCTTAATTAAAACTGCTCGTTCGCTACTTGGCTGTGGTATTAACAATATGCATTACATCATTAAGCGATTTCCAATTGCTCATTACCGTACGTATAGTGGGGAGGTATACAATGGAGCGATTAAACTTTTCATAGTTCAAATCACTATTGGCACGAAGACCCGTTACAAAACTAGAAACCAACTCGGACGGATGTTTCCGCTCAGACATCAACAAAAACAGAGCAGGTTGCCAGGATATGGGCCCAACCTTCCTGTTTATACCCTTTGTCATGGCCGTGTTCTTGTGTCCACCTATCTGCATGCCTACTGGCTTCACGCTCCGGTGTCCAAACGTGTCATCGCGACACGTTCCCCCTAACTGTTCCGACATTAACTGCCGACGGGGCGTGCTCAGACGACGCTCCTAACGCACCCGACGATAAACGTGTTTCGAGTGACCTCTCAATGCACCGACACGCGTGCCGTGTATTGGGAGGAAAAAAAATAGACGACAGAAAATTATTACGAAAAAGAAATTGTTCGTCCCTCCTAATCGTTTTCGAGTTGGGTCAGAGCCCAAGAATGTTGGCCGGGGGCTAAAACTCGTCCGTCATCGGGGAAATGTTCGCGGGTTACATATTTAATTGCCTTAAGTATGTTTGAAGGTGTAACTACTGACAATCCCTTAATTATTTTCCTCTTGATTTATTTATTATGCTTGTTGCGGGGTATTTATAAGTATTATACTTCAGTTTTCGGTGAAATTATATTTTTCGATATCTTAATGATACCTTTCACCACTATCTTTTCGTTAATTGTGCGGCATGTTTCTATTTGGATTTGAATTAATTCTTAATTTTGTGGAGACCAACGAGTTAGGATATCATGACTTATATTTCAATCGGTATCGGCATCTAAGGCTAGTATTGCTGTCCCTTACTGGCGAAATGCTGCTCGCCGGTGAACTGTCACCAGTCTCATAATCACTTTCGACATCTGCCAATTAATTATTAAAATATAAAAATATGGGTCATCGACATTAATGACGGAATATTCGGGAAATGTTCAAAATAATTTCCGGAAATCCGTCACGTGTCCTTTATATTGTGCTTTCAGCGAAAACTATTAATAACGGCAATCAATTAAATCTATGCTTTTCAGGATTGGCGCAGAGTTTTGGCCTCGCCGGATATTCCTGTAACCAGTTTTTCGTGTTCCGGACGTCCTGTTGGTTACTACGCCGATGTCGAAGCTAAATGCCAGGTGAACATTATGATCCTAGATATTTGTCAATTTCATATGGATACATATATATATATATATATATATATATATATATATATATACAGGAAATGTAATGAACTTTAAGGAAATATTTTTGTTTTCAAATAAATGGACATCCAAAAACATTATCAGTATGAAATTTCAGTAATTTATTATTATTATTAGGCTTGCAGAACTACTTAACAAATGGATATTTTAACAAAGAGTATAAAGTAATAATTATAATAATATGAAGAAATAATAATAGACAGGACTCTTCTTCGGCAACCGACGTACATAGGTAACTCGCTAATTGTCTGACGCACTTGAGAAACCGGTTTAATTTTGGATAGTCAATTGACATCCAAAGTCTGAACAAGGTGTGCATCAAATACCAATTGTAGTGTAGTAGGGTGGTGTTTGCAGGTGTATCACATGTGCGGGGACGGAGGCCGCCAATACAGTTACCTGTGCCCGAACACGACTCTGTTCCACCAGAGGATGCTCATCTGCGCCCACTGGTACCAGGTCAACTGCAGCAGGTCCCACCAGGACTACACGGCCAACCTCCTCATAGGCCAGAGGGACAGGCCTTTCGTCGACGAGCCCCTCACTTCGGGTAACCTCTCATGTACACCCGCAACTCACTGTTAGCTATCCCATTTGACGCGCCCTTGATTCAATCCCACTAATATCTTTTAAACTACCTGCCTGCCTGCATTACCGGTCCGCAAGTAAGAATGTTCAGTCGCAATAATCTTAAGTGAATAAATATTTCCACTTTCTAAAGGTAAACAAGTCTATCGGCTGAAAGACACGGACGAACTTCAAAAGTTGAGCCCTCCTGTGGCCCCCAGCCCTATAGAAAACCACCGTCGACACAGCACCGTGGGATCGAGTTACGCGCACAGTCATGACGAGACCACCAGACCAATCGTCCGCCACTCGGCTGTCGTTTCCAGGTACGTGACCACTCTCACAGAAACTTTATTCAGGTCCCAACTTATCTATAATCACTAATCAATAATGTACTTGTAATAGTAGTAATTCTAAACTATTCAATCGTGTGACTATGTCGTGAAGGTATCGCGTCAGTAAACGTATAAATCATTCCATTAATAATTATCGAAAAATACGGGGAGTACATCGGATGACTGTTCAAGTACCCTTTATAGTTCTAACGGCGGTATTCCAACGACGGTATATTTTTATATGATAAGGCCACGGACATAAGGGACTTCAAGGGACATACTGGGGTGCATTGATTATTTTCCTTAATAAGGGACTATGCGGTATGAATTTTGTTACTGTGTGATGGCTCGGGCGCTATGTATATCGCGAAGAAAAATAAAGTATTTGTAATCTCGGTTCAGGTACCCGACGGCGGTAACGCAGACCTCGACCGAATCCAGCCCCAAGTTCGGTCCGACGAACGTCTCGTTCAGGAGCACGATAGAGACGCCCTACTTGGACGGTGCGACGCTGGCGCACACGGTGCCCATGTCGAGCGATGGCCCTAGCACGAGGACATGGCGGCAGCGACCGCTGCGGACGGAGGCGGCGGTCACTGAGCCTTCTCCTCCTCTCCCGGCGCCGCCCCCCTCAGAGCTACTGCCTCCCCTCAGGGACGACACCGGCACCGAAGGGACCAATACGATCGAGCTCCGCCTCCAGGACCCCAGGCGCACCTTCTACATACCCGACTCGGACTCGGCCGAGCTGCCCGAGGCCGAAATTGTTGTCAGCATCCCGGTCAAGGGCGACTCCACCAGGTTCAAACCGACCTATTTCAGGAAAGAAGTGCTCACCGAGTGCAAGCGCTGCCACCCCATGTTCGTCATCGACAAGAAGAACTGCACTCCTTGCCTCCTCATCGGATAAACTGCGTACCTTTCCGAAGATGTTTTCAAACTGGGCCTTAACTTTTTTTTATAACATTTAACATTTGACGGTACTTCATAGTTATTGGAGGTTTATGTTGAAAATCTTAAAGTTATTAACCCTTTGACTTGCGCATTATGTTCTTGACTGTGACAGAAATGTTATTGCTATACTATGCAGGGTGTGCGATATCTTCAAAAAAAAAACACTTGTCTTAGCTTTTCAAACACCTATACACTCCCGAAGTTTTGACATTTGATTTCAGGACATCCTGTATAATGCGACTATTTATATATAATTTTGGTATGAAAGAAAACAAAATGAGAAACTAAACAAAAATTAATTTAGCTTATATTGTATTCAATTACATAAGAACCTAAATCTCATTTATTTCCATTAAAGTTTATGTAAAACAAAAAATGTGAGGCATACTATATCTTTATTTATTTATATGAACATATTTATATTTTATTATCTTGAGCAATATTCTTCTAATTATACACTAGTGTATTCATAGAAGTAATGACTTCTGTATGCACCACATTTGGATAAATATTTTTAAAATTAACATTTATAAAAGTCTGTTGTAATAAAATATATTAAATATTAAATTTAACATGGGAGTCAAAGGTTTAAATATCAGAACCCAGAAATAACATTGAAGTACTCAATTATCTGTGATCTATTTACATTATACCTATTTACAGTAAGAATGATAATGATATGAAATATGAATATTTATCGATGGCAGTCGGCAGATTTATATATATATTTTTATTTACATTTTCTATAAGTATGAAGTGCCTGAATCCATGAGTGCTTAAACATTTGTATTAGTTTCTTTTGTATATGTGTTGTCTTTAATTATGGAGTAGTATGACTAATTGATCTCTAACATGGTTTGTAAATGTTTCTAATAAAATTTTCACAAGTCTAGATGTTTTATTATTAAGAACATTTTGAGATTTAAAATGATTATAAAATGATCCTTAAGAATTGTAAACTGTTTAAATAAATAATGCATACATTTTTAAAAATATTATGTCATTCAGATCACAAGTACGTATCACACTAAATCATATAGCCATCATATGGTCACATTTGTTATAGAAATATGTAATATTGAGTTAATATGTTAATATTTATTCATAAAAATGAAATGATAAAATTCTGCAGTAAATTTACCATTCACTTATACTCTTAAAAATAACAACATAATAATAATGAAAAAAATTCACTTCATTATTTAACAAAAATTGTAACCAAAGCAACTGGAAATATTTATCAAATAAAAGATCATGTAATCATTCAAAATTTTGGGAATGTTTCTAATAGAAAGAATTTTGAATGGAAGTATTAATTTAACTCACTAGGTAGAATGGTAACCCAATTATTCAATTAGAATATGGTGGAATGATATGGCTGAGTTCAGAATATGTTTAATCAATCATTGGTAATTGATAAAAAGAAATGTATGTGGGTAAGCCAACACCAAACATCTCTTATATTCCCTTTTAAGTATAAATTCAAAACTAATACTAATGCTAATACTAATACTAATGTAATGGAAAATAGAAAGTATCTTAGTGTTTTAATTACATCCCTATGATTAATAGTACATATTTATTTCATATGAACTTCCATTATATACCATGGTTCATCACAGTACGCAGTTCTTTAAATATTACAATCTTCTTTATACAATTTTAAAAATTAGATTAAACATATTTGTAAATAAAACTTTTTTCAGACACATTGAAGACCTCAAGGAAAAAAGTATTGATATTAGATCGAAATTTTGAGAAATCAGGTTTTGGTATAACTTCCATGTGATGACTGGAAATAATACTATCATTTAAATAACTTTAGTTATTCAATTATCAAATGGATGAACAGTTTTTGGTATTAAAAAAAATAGATAGAATTTTGCAAGAGCTACAAAAAGAATCCAAACGAATAGTAGAAAGATTGAAGATAGCCAATAATCTAGTATCTCTTTTGGAGAAAAAATCCAGTCAAGAGGATCAATCAGAACAAGAAAATTCAAAGGAACTAAACAGTAGGATTGAATATTTAGAAAAGAGTTGTTTAAGTCTTGAAGAGCAGCATGATAAAGTAGAAACTTTAATCAATGAAATAAGTGACTACAAATGTCGAATTTCATCCTTAGAGCAAGTGGCAACATTGTCATCGGATTTTTTAAAAAGTCAGCCAGATATTAAAATATTACAGACCCAGTTGGATTGTATATCTGATAGAGTTTTAACAATTGAAAAGAAACTAACTGACTTTGAATATATGCATATATGCACCTGCGACACAGGAAAATATGAGACAAGTGACAATAAACAAAATCTAGTCCATGCCAATGGGGAAAAATCAAAAGAAGACTCAAAAGATAAACTACATGATTATTCAAGTGAAATGTTTAAAAAACAATTCTCTGAAAATTCTGGAAACATTATAATCAAAATTTAAATATTTCAAAACATACAATCAATGATCAGGGAGCAACAAAACGGAAATCTATTGATATGCTGACCAGACAACAATTACTCTTAGCAGAAAGTGAGTACTGAAAAACATATATTATTAAACATATTTAATGTGCAGAACCCAGTGCTTGACTTATGTATAATTAAAAGTTATATCACTGTATTGTTAATACACGATATTACTGTGTGTAGAATTATTATGGGCTGTGAATTTCCATTGCCTAAAATTTTCATTTATATAATACTAATATATTTATATATCTATTTAACTTAATTTAAACACTAACATAATTTTCATAAAGAAATATTTTATTGGTGCCTATGTTTGTATTCTCCCTTTTAAATAAATATGAATGAAGAACAGGCATTTCAGCTAATTCATAATAAACTTATGATAAATCTGATTAGGAACCTGAATGGTTTAGGAATGTTAATATTTTTTTGACATAATAAACCCGAACAAAATGAATTAGAATGAATGAATGAATTAGAGGCTATTATCTATCTCACAAACTCCTACTATTTAATAACAGTACAAATTCTAATTTTAGAAATCACTGTTTGCAGAACTCAATAGGCCTGACCTCTTTCACGATATACTTTCCAATTCTTCTTTAGTAGAGGCTGAAGTATCTAATGAAAAGCAAATGGACATGACATTAAAACAGCTACAAGACACAATTAAAAAGGTAGAAAATAGAATTTCTGAGAACGAAATGATGAAAAGCCGAATGGAGAATTTCCTTAAGGAAATTGAAAAACAAATATATGTGGCAAATGAATACATTAAACTCCTTGAAAAGTTTGAATCAGAAAATTGTTCTATCCAAGAATTACGTCAGTCACAAACCAAACAGCCATATCAATAAGAATGCCCATGCTTTCATTGATGAATGTTGCAGAAATGAAAAAAAATATTAAAACACCAGTCTGCACTCATCACAAAGAATGGTAATGTCAGTTTTAAAATATGGATTTAAGCTTTAAAACAGTAAGATTTGTTTGTATAAATATCAGTTTCTTATTTTATCCCTTGTTTTCTATAAATACTTAAAAACACTACATTATGACATTTTTTTTACCATAGTTATGGACAAAACAGTGTTTGACAAACCTGCTGTGTGTGTACTAAATATGGTATGAGTTAAAACAATAATTTCAATACAAAATATTTTAAACTGATTGATTACTAATCCCGTTAACACTAGAAGGGTGACATTTATCAAATTAAAATTGTATTCAAATGCCTATTATGACTTCAAAAATAAAACCTTTGTTCAAAACTATTTTAATGAACAAACACCAAAACTATATTGGGAAACAAAAATTGAATGAACTGCAATATAAACTGAGAAATATCCTTTTCTTTAGTACTGCTCAGATATTACATATACAATTGTTCCAAATTTATGTTATATGGGTTAATAATTATTTAATGATCGGATGCCATATTAACCAACCAATATAAAACATTAACTACTATACAACTAAAACCTGTAAGGATGGTGGAATCAATAATAAAACAGAAACAACTATGATATTAAAACAGTGACATTTTATTCAAATTAAAGTTTAAACGGGATCATCACTCTTTGTATTCCTTGTGTATATCACTTGGGAATGATGCTTAACCACTTGTTTGATGAGACCTAAAAAAATTGAATTACCAAATCATAAACAGTACAAAGTAAAGGTAAATAAAATTCAAGTATGAGGATAATTAAAATAGAAGAAATAGACTTACAAAAAATTAAAATAGTTAGTAAAAAGGTAAAGTTCTGATAGTGTACTAGTGTAATCTTAACAATAATTTTATTTTGAATTCAATAAAAACTAATGGATACCTTTGTTGAGAAGCTCATTCAAAGCTCTTCTGGCAAGAGAACCTCGAACCTTCAGTCTTTCACTCACAACAGATGGTGTGATGAGTTTGTATGAAGGCACTTCTTTCAACAGTTTGTCATAAGTAGCACTGTCAAACAGCACCTGGTTGTTAAGCTTGTCGCGGACTTTTCCCTTTGACCACTTCTGCAAACGTGAAAACAAAAAAATATTAGTTTATACCAAGCATGAAAAATAATTTACCACTAGTACAAGAGAATGATTGACCTTCTATCAGTTATAAATGAGTAGAACTTTGAAAACATTTCAACATAATTTTTTTGTTTCTTGTATGCAATTAGGCAACTGTGGCCTGTTATATGCTTATGATTCGGTTTGTTAGGGGCTGACTGCTACCAAAGAGCATCATGGTCTAACTCCTTGATTTATGCCACCTTATATATTAACGACCACAACATATAGGCAGTTGAGAAACTGCCAACCCCTGGGTATCTAGATGTTCTGAGGCTCCTATAACATAATCTATTTCACTTTATACCCATCATTATTTGCAATGTTATTAAACTATATTCTGTTTAATAATATCCTGGAATAATTGAATCTTTTCAAGAAAATTTTATTTTGTCATCAGCTTATGGCTATAACATACATATAATTAAATACTAAAGACTATCAATTCGTATAAAATGAATATCATGCACCTAGTTATCTAAATGGTTCAAAGAGTATCCTCTATCCACTGACCCATCTCTGCCCCCAAAATGTTTGAATATAATATTAATAAATAACATTATATTAATATATTATTTGAATGACCAACTATTAATATGTTTGAAGTCCTATATTAAATAATTGTTAAATGTTTCTCTAAAGAAGAAACATACCTTCTTCTTAGCTTTACCACCTGAGGCTCCTTCCTTCTTCTTCTGCGTTTTTGCAGGCTGCTTCGATGACGCAGCTTTACTATCCTTCTTGGGAGGCTATACATAAAAATAAATAATGGTATATAATCTATATACAAACAATTATCCTAATTCACAGATCATGAAGCAACAATATGTTATATTTTAGGTAGATGCTAAATAATTTAAATATTCTATTATCACAATAAAATAAGGTTGCCACAAAAAAAATCATATATTATAGTTGGTGTATAACATGAACTAAAAACTAATCACTTATAACTTAAATAATTCAATTTTAATTTCTTTTTAATAATAGATACTATAGTTTTACAAAATATTACAATTACGAAAATAATGCCCTTCTGGAAAGGTAGCCATGAGGCATAACCATAAACATGGCCAATATTAAATTTAAGCTAACTTCAGATGTTACGAATAGAAAATAATGTTTCAATGTTATTCGGCTTCATATTTCGATTCGCAAAACAGTGTAGACAGAAAATTTCTCAAATAAAAAACCTAAGACCTACGCGAGACAAGTGGAACACGGGCGACCACGCGTTCGGTAGCCTCCTATAAGTTATTTACAAAACACTTAGACGCTACCATTTACATATCTAAAACCTTTACCATTTTGAATTAAGTGTAGGTGAATATAACTAATTGGCGGTAACGAATAATTGAATACGGACACAAAATTACGAAAAGAACGTAAGAAACTCGGTTAAAGAGAAGTACTCACCATTCTGTCTCTGCTAACAAGGAAGGACCCTAATACAGTGCCACATTGATCTAGACTTGTAGCGTTTGGGACACATGTTTACTACCACCATTAAGAATCATGATTATTTTATTTTATGTTCAATCTGGCAACTATTCTCAATAAATCAAACTGATTTAATTATTTTATGTGATAAGACTAACATTATTCTGTTTACACAATAATTTAAAATATTGTACACATAAATACGCGTCATACATTTTAATACATAAATATGTACTCAAATGTGACGAACTCCTAAAACTATAATGTTTAAATCAATTTTTTTTGTTTTATTCAGTAACATTTAAGTACGGAAAATTAAATGTACAAAAAGAATGCTTGTCGGACCCTTCTACAAATTACTGGACATTCAACAAATATTTTTAACATAATAATATATTAGTTGCGATATATTCTTATTGTGTATTAGCAGAGGAATATTTTTAAAATTAATAAACAATAGCCATATAACAACTTAAATATATTTTGTGAATATAAATATCTTGTATATGTCATACAATGTATACTTTTCGATAAAAATATCCTGAATCGGGGAAAAAATATATTTAAGGCACTTGATTTTAATCTAAAATTCAGATTATGTTTCAGAGGTACAATTCTACGCAAGTATTTTTTTGACACGATTTCAATCTCTAGAAGGTTGCATTGTTTATGTTTCAATGGTACCTGTCAAAATGTGTACCTTTTTGTAACGAAATAGTAAAACTACATAGTTACGATTTGTTTTAGAAAATATTCTCCCATGAAAGTTGAGCACGTCACTTCATTTCTTCATCGTAATTCAGAACGTGTGAGAATCCCGTCATTGTATATTGGATAGCGGTTTGATATGCTATTGCATGTTATGACAAAAAATATTATATTACTTTTTAGTATTTGGCTGAATCTTTGTGTTGAAATGATATATGAAATAAGTAATTTTTGTCAGATAGAATGCTACATTGTGCAATGGTATACAATGTATCACCAATGTTTATTATTAATTTAATATTGAAATTTGCCAAATTTAATAACTGTAATTAATTTTTCATGAAAAATATCTCCAAGATATAATAGTTACATGGTCTGGAGAAATAAGTTTTATAACTGTATTGACTACATCAATATTCAGTCTTTGTCCTTGAATTTTTTTGTATGATGTATCTCAGAGCTTTTCTAGGGCTTTATTTACTAGCACAGAAGCACCAGATCTCTTCTAATTTGCTAATTAATTTTGAATGTTTCAGGATTACTTTTTCAATGTAACAACTTAAAATTTCAACGATGAGTTCCCATTCCAGTTTGACCATTAGTAACGCCATACAAACATCAGGGGATGGTATGTTCTTTATAGTTTCTATTTGTGCATTTTAAGAAAATGTTACATTCTATTAAGCAAAAGTTATATGAAATATATTAGAAACATTTATACAGGTGAAATTACAGTATCTTCTTATTTCCTATATTTGTCTCAGTTCCCTAAAACTTTAGGGATATCACATTACTTATTACCAATGTTATTTTAATTTAGGCTTACATTAGAACTCATATGTCAAACCTGAAGTTATTCTATCTTTAAATTTTGAATTATGTTTTCTTTTCAGTTAGAATTTTACACCATTCCCCATCCTGCATCCATGCTTCCCAACACCACCCAAAAAGAAAAGTGAATTTTCATCTGAACTCTGTTGAAGAAGCACCCCATGAGTTGAATTACTTTGGGCACAACCGATCTATAGACAATTTCAGAAGTAGACAATGTTGTAATGGTAGACAATTTGATATTTTCCCTGAATGACTTGAAACTTTCATTCCAGTTTGCTTTATTGTTTCTGTGTGATATTTTAATGAACAGTTGAATTATTACTACAATAAGATCATTGTAAGACTAGAGTCAAACATACACTGATTCTTATAACAATAACAATATTGGTCTAAGCCTGTTGTCCAGTTTTCATTTAATAACTTGATTGTTTACCAGGTTAATGCAGCTACTTTGTCACTTAAACTTATTCCTATTGCAATGTCGATAGTAATCTATAGCTTGGATTCAGCTAGAGTTCTACTAAATTCTATAAACTAAGGCCATTGGAATATCTTGGGGCTTTTGATTTAATATTAACATTGGTTTTGTTGTGTGTTGAAAGTTTTTTAGTACCTTTTAAATCCTTCCAAAAAAACTGAAAAAAAATATTAGAGAAGTATTATTAGTTCAATATTTGGTTGCACATCATTCTTGTCAAATATTAAATTTTGCTTTTTGTGTTTCAAGTTACTGTGAATGATTAATTTATTTTCTTAGGACCAATTTTATTTTATGGTTAAACATCTGTATACTTACCAGTAATATGTTTATTATTTCTCCCAATGTATTAATACTTCAGAAACATTTTAAAATTCTTTAGTGCATATTTATATATTTGGTCAACATATTTATACATCACCTTCGAGTAGGTCTCAAAAAAAACCCTAATTTTTCTGATCTTTCACAACTTACTTGTTAAGCAATATTTTCCTGCAATTGAAAAGACATTTTGTACCCTACTGAATTCTGGCATCAATTAATTATATATTTCCTTCAATTTATTTTAGTTTGTACACCTACCTTCTTCTTAGATAATTTGAACAAGCCTCTAGTGAAAACATGTATGCTACAGGAGTGCATTTTGAAGTTATGGACACTTTTTATGCTTTCCAGTATTGAAAATAGAGACTGAATATGAAGAGAGTCCACAAGCAAGCAGTCCTTTCCCTTCACCACGTACCAAGATTACTGGGGTGCTTCATGAACTTAAGGATGATATCATCATATCACCATGTCATCCTCCAAAACCACGTGGTATTAATCTCTTTATCTTTAAAATAAATTTGGATATTCCACTAAATTAAACAAATATTGTAAATAGTTTGTTTCTATTTCCTGATGATGGTTTTTTGTTATTATGTGGTTTAAATTTCATTTTGTTCTAGTTTCATTTGAAAGTAGTGAAATTTATCATTAGTTTTTATGTAGTTTGTAGTTCTATGGAATACTGTTTAAATTATGAACATTTTTTTTCATTCAGAAGTATATGCCAGTTCATCCAGTCTGGTTCAACCTTATTCCTTAAGATCAGGACTAGAAAATGTTTATATCCAGAACAGTTCTGGGAGATTTAAACTGGCGCCAAAAGGGTGGGCTATGGCAGCCACTCTAGAGAATACTAGGCCTTGTCAGTTGGAACCTGTTACAAGGTATATTAATAAGATAGTAAAGAATTGTATAAACTTTCTTATTTTATTTAGCATATACTTTGGATATTCTGAATGCTTTGGCAATTTTTAATCATTCAACAATAACAATATCATTGTTCTGCACAAAATTAAACAACTAGAAAAAATGTATGCCAGTCATTTCTCATTATAATAGGATTCTGTATAAGGCATGTAATTATGTATGATTGGTTTTGCATAGAACTTTTATTACTGACACTAATATTAAATGAATTTAATTATAACTAAGGACATAAAAATAGGCAATATTCATAGTGACCCCAAAGCTTAAAAAATATTATTGAATTCAATTAATTTCATGTGCTATATTAAAATGTTTTAGTTCTTATTATGGCTCTGCATTGGATATGGCAATTTTCATTCAGAAAATGTGGTCATCTCTATGTTCAATTTGTTTTGGTCTCCTTGGTGGTGTTGGACTTTTACAACTTCTGATAGTGAGTTTTTAAATAACACAATTTTTCTTTTGTCTCCTGTATCATTTTATTTTATTACAATTGCTTTCTTATTTTATGCTATGTTTAAGGTGAACAGTATACCACTTATGTGGGGGAGTGGAGATTACAATCAATTTACACTCACATATGGTCTTTTTGCCCACATAGTGCCTGCATGTTTCTACATTCTTGTTACACTCTGTTTAATTTCCCTTTGTGACTGGTTGGTATTACTTTATACAATATTCTTTTAAACCCTAAACAGAGATATTATTAAGAAATTAAAGTATATATATATTTTTTTTGGAATTTTTTAAATGTGCAAATAATGTAACAAACCAGATGGATTAGTTAATTTTGTAAATTTGAACTAAATACACAATATACACAAATGATAAATTTATGTGACACACACATATATATATATATATATATATATATATGTGTGTGTGTGTGTGTGTGTGTGTGTGTGTGTGTGTGTGTGTGTGTGTGTGTGTGTGTGTGTGTATGAACACCACAAACTTCTTAACATTACATGATGCCCTATAAGGCAGTTTTAATTTAAGGGAACAAGTTAAAATTCAGCTGGTTTTTATATTGGTTTAATATGGTGAAAAGCTTGCTTTGCTGGAAAAATATTGTCACAGTGTATATTTCATTAAAACCTCAATTTGCTTCATAGGTGTGATTTGGGTCACAATGATGGACAACATTTATCAGATATAGTCTCTTATAGGCAGACCTGCATCATGGTAGTTATTTATGCTCTTGTACTTATCCTTACTCTTGGCAATGTAAAAATGGATGATTTCTTCATTTTACACCATGAAAATAGGGATTTCATCAAGGACACATATGTAAGTAATAATGAATCACTTTTCTGTCAATGATTTTCTGGTCAGTGAATATACTTTAAAATTAAGTTTTTCATTATTTCTTGCAGGAATTCCCCAATTCAATATTGGTGTGGAGGATATTAGACACAATTAGATGCACTTTGGCTATTTTAGGATGGTGTGTCGTAGCTACAATGAACACTGAAGACATGTTTCTCTACCATCTAATGGGAATGAAGAAGTATGATGAGCAAAGATGTAAAAAGGGTATGGATACCACCCAGAATAAAACATAAATTATGAGTGGAATCGATGGAATTGAAATCAAAAATATGAATTTCTATAAGTACAAAAACAATGAGCTTAAAACTGATATTCAAAGTGTTTCTGTCATTGTAAGATATTATTGTGATTTGTCTATTTCGTAATATTTTTTAGTTTTTTAAGAATAGTTTTTTTAATGTTACCTTCAAAATTACACTGCTCAATGAAGGTGCACTGCTCAAAAATAAACCTGTTGGAGACTTACATTCTCAAATTAACACTGAATAATACTTAGTTGTATGAGAGCATCCAGTTGTCCTAAGTTGTCCCTAACCAGTTCATGAAATTAGTTTGAAATTCTCCCAATTATATTCAGAAAAATTGGCTAACAAGTCACATGTAGAAAATGGGACAAAAAATAATTTTTGCCTGAGCATTTAATAAAGTAGGTTAATTGTTTAAATCATTATACATATGATTCTGCATATGATCATTGTACATATCATTCTATAATGATTCATTTAAATTACATTCTATAAAATAAATATTATTCTGATCAGTTTCAAAATCAGTTGCAGTGATTAAATTGATGCTTAATTAATAATTATGCATTAATGTGTAATTATTAATCATTACTTAAAATTATATTCATTTTAAAATTAATTTTTACTTATTTATCCAATTTTCCTAATTTAAATCCTTGTTAACCCACAATGCTCAACAGTAAATTATTAATGTATGTCCTGCAGTGTATTATTAGTATGAGTTGTATAATTGAATACATGGATATAATTTTTTAACATACTATTTTTTATTAATATGCTTCTGTGAATTTTGTAATCTAGTCATCCAAGTTTATATCAGAAATAAATGTTGTAAAAATAAAATTATTTTTATGAAACTAATTAATTTATGTTTATTTGTGCCAAAATGTAATTAGGTATATATTCAGTATATACAGTTGAGCTATTTCTGTATGGCAAATAATTACTATGTAAAAAATAGAACTACTAAGAGTGTGCCTTGGACATTATCAACAGTCTAGTCTATCTGATTTGTTGTCTGTTCAGTACTAGTTAATTGCTTTATGGAGGCCACCGTTTCCCAGTAGAACTGTTGTACTAGAAAATATGACTAAGAAGAGAATTAATATTGGGTGCAGTTTTATGTGTTGCCTTCTTAACCTTGGTTTGAGTATAGGAATTCCATTTCAAGGAAGTGAAAGTAAACAACTGAAATAACCTTGTAGAATCAAAGGGCTGGCATTCCATACAATATATCATGAGAAGGTCAACAAAACCACATTAAGGATTGCTTGTCAAATAAATTCTGTTTCTACGGTTCTGAGTGTTAACTCCATTTCATATTTATATTATAGACATTAAATTTTACATTGTCTATGAAAGTTATTAGTTTACTAGATATTAAATAGCAAAATGATACACACAGTTTATTAATAGATTTTATTATATGTTCTCATTTTGAATTGAGATTGATCCAAGCTTACACCATATCATTTTTATTGGTTTTACTAATGAAACTCATGTAAAATTGAAATTAATAATTAAATTGGTTTCGAAATGCCTATAATAAATGATGAAAAAGAATGTGAGTTTGCATATACCAGATGCATCCACACATTTATATAGAAAAAGAACTAGTGTAATTAAAATATATTTATTGAATTAATCACATAACAATTTATAGACATAAATCATATATAATCATGAATGAGTATTCTGAGCAAAACTGCAATATAATAATAAATACACAAATATTGTTAGACATATAAATGCACCTTTTTTTGTGTTTAGTAAAATCATATTATGTCATGTCATGGTATAATATCACGGAGGAATATATTTTTTAAAATTATTCCCTCATTGGATTTCGATCACATATTGACAAGACAATTGGGATTAGTCGTTAAATATTTGAATAATATTTAAATGATTTACATTTAACATAACCTTCCAAATAAAATATTAAAATAATAAATATAATATTATTGGTAACATAAATAATATCTATATTGAATAAAATAATGTCTTACATTATGACTACACTTCATATAACAAAAATAGATTATTTTAGTTTGTTAATAACTTAATGACATTTGTAAAACGAAATCTCTTAAAGTCATACAAACATAACAAATCTATAAGTAGACTAAATAACATTTTAAATCCAGACCCAATTTAGTACACCCCATCCTTACCAACACCAAATCTCATTTACATGTATGAAAATGGCAGTACCCAAAATGAATTTTCTAAAAACCTTAGAAAATCCGGCGAAGAAAAAATCCTAAACAACTAATACATATTACAATCGATACCTCAATAATTATTTACACTTAATATCGTATTTGTTCATAGAACTTACAGTTATAAATATATCATAGATATATGGGATAAAAATCACTGACTTTTCCGGCTCTATAAACGAAACGTTAAGCGAAAATAATCTCGCAATTGGTACAACCGCGGTTAAATTTCCGTGTGGCGAATCGACGGCCGTACTCGGTCAGTAAAACAAAGACCGTACAAGCGGAGTCCGAGTGCGAACCGACAAGTCCGCCCGAACTCGCGCCCAGGCCAAAACATAAAAAAGGGGAGATTCGGAAATTACCTTCCGAAATCTTTAACAAAAATACATACAAGAAAAACATACATATATAAAAATATAATAATTTGCCAAAAAATGGCATACTCTGCGCTCTCGCCGTTTCGGTACGCGCTACGGCCGTACGGTTACACATGTAACCCGCCAAGCTCGTCGCCGAACGCCAAGAGCTTTACTATTTACACGGGTATCCTCCGCGAAGATTGCTGACTGCAAAACCGACGGAGGGCCCAGAATTTATTATTATATTTGCTTAGAGACTGTACGGGTGACAGAACTGGTAGACGAGCCTCTGGGAGCGCTCGGTCTTCTTCATGATTCCCTTCTTGTAGTACTGCCTGATGGAGCGCGAGAGCTTGTCGTAGTTCATGGCCGGCCTGTTCTTGCGCCGGCCCCAGAGCTTGGCCACGCGGACCGAGTCCTCGATCTTGAAAACGCCGTTCGGTCGGTCGACCCATCGGATGCAGGAGCCGAACTGCTGGGGCGAAGCGAGCAACTCCTTGAGGAATTGCCAGAGGTGGATGTGCGAGCCCCCGCTTCCACTGCCGCTACCGCTTCCGCCTCCACTGCTGCTCCCCCTGCAACTGCTCTTAGGGGAAGCCGAAGCGCTCTGACTGCATTCGCCCATTTCTTCGTCGTCTTCATCTGTCGAAGAAAGACATTTATAGGTTGGTTATTTGGCAAATACAAATATCGGTTGAAATTGTTCTAAACGTAAGCTTAAGAATATCTTTCGAGCTCTTTCGTTACTTGCATACCAAAATGAAATTTATGAAGCATGTTTTCTGGAATTGGTATGGGTTCAATTCCACGATACAAGGTTTTTTGAGTATTAGGTAGAAGACATCAAGAAATAATGGCTGGTGTGTGTGTTTATACAGTAAGAAAACGCGTGTAATAAAAGTAATGATGAAAAATAGATTTGCATTAATTAATTTTTAGAAGAAAGCAAAAAGCGAAAATTGATCCAGTAACGTTAGGCCAGCTTCAACGGCCGGTTTAGATAATATTTTCTCAGAAGGAAGAGCGGAAGAGACCGCATTCATCGTAGATTGAGTCATCCACTATGGTACGGCCATAATAGGGGCTTTGAAACTGATCGGAGAATTCGCTATACTTTTACCAGGCGTGCGATTAAAGTAGTTCATTCAATTACTCTCAAGCGCTTCTTCGATTAGAATACTCATGTATGAAGGGTTGTTGTGCTCGACAAGTTGTTTGGGAAAAATGATTTCAAAAAGGGAAGGTAGTCCTGTCGTAAGTGCGCAAATAAAGCGAAGAGGGGGAATAATGGACGAACTGTATATGTGTACGGAGAGTGGTTTTACTATAGAGACAGTGCTGTCCCCCGGCCCCCCCGCATCAAGGATATCAAGTACTACACGGTCGCTTGACATTTGGAGGTCACCAGTGCCGCCCACCCAACACTCAACACAACTTCTTTGTTCACGTTCACGATTTAATCCATCCCTCCCTCCCTCTCCCTAACCCAACCCAACCACCACTAACGTGACCAATCCTGTGCCCTTTGTCTTCTCTGCCCGTCTTTTTCTCACGCTCCCATCCATGATTCTCCCGGACCGTTGGGTTAAATAAACGGCTGTCTGATGTCTCAATAAAAGGGACCTTATTCTGTCCGCGAGTTACATTCACCTTTTTTTGTTTATCTCTATGAAATGAGAACAGTATCGTCGGAAAACACACTACTTAAATGGAAGACAACGTGCGCCAGCGGTGAGCGGCAGACCTCACCTTACCATGAGTCCTTTACTATAAAATATCCTTTGACGGCATAACGTCGTTCGATGCAGTCATGAGGATAATTCGGAATCCGAACAAGATTATCATCCTCCCTAAATTCCAGTGAATATTAACCACTGGTGGTATATCGGAGGACAATTAGTGGCAGGAGTGGAATTTTCGGAATTAACTCTAATTGATACATTATATATAGGCCTAAGCCGGGACGATTGGGAGTGAACCTGCCATTTGGCAGCCGTCCAAGTTGTCAGACCGCGGGCTGTAAACAAACAGTTTCCCCTGGCTTTATTCCACGACTACCCGCTCTCTCGTCTTTGACTAATTGCCCGGCGATGCCACCGCTTATAAAAGTCAATTGGAAAGGTGGAAACGCCCGATCGGACTTTCTAGACGGGCGAAGGAAAAACAGGGGGAGAAAGTGTATTGTTGTTTCGATAACCGAACGGACAAAAAAATAATGTCCTAGATCAAAAAAATCAAAAGGTAACAGTTTTCTTTCCGCAGTAATGGATTACCTTCGGTATTGACTACAACTCCCACACAAAGATCACGAGCTAATAGCATTTTCCAGCACGATAGGCAGAAATCAAATACAATCCGGGTCATCCGAGTAAACTCTAACGCAGTGGAGAATGTTTACGATCGGTCTGACGACCGACAATGTCTCGAGTTCGGGACCCATTCGGAGAGCGCCTATTAAACCAGTAATGGCAAGTGGGCAAGAACGTTTTTAATGGCCGCCGTCAGAAAGGAGATTTAATTATTCGGTAGGGGGAAAAAAAGATGAAATGAAAAAAAAGAACGGTTAGCGGCGAAGAGTGGCAAAACGTGATAGGTAAAAGAGTTGGCCTTCGCTCGACAGTTGCGTGTCGGCCGCTCACGAACCCCTCTCCCCTCCACAATGTTCCTCAACCACTCGCTAATATCTCAAAAGTGGCCAAGTTTCTTTTCGCGGAATAGCTTCGAAATCGCGTTTTAACTTCGAGTGAAACGTCCTGCGGCCGAACCACCGTTGGAGGAGCTCCTTTTCAGCAATTTAAATTTCAAACTAGTAGATCAAATTCCAGGCCCCTCAACTGATTTCAATTGGTAAATAAGAACGCAAAAAAATAAATTTCGCGTTATATTTTTATAAAACTAATCGTATCGGTTTCCAGTTAGAAAGGAACGGTTCTTACACGGGACTTTCGAACTTGAGCGGTCATTATGATAGGGCTTCTTGAGAATGTATTTTCTAATACATTCGGATAACTGCAGCCAGATTGCAGTTTAGAGAGGTACATTTGTCGATCATTCGGTAACCGTTTAAGACCACCGGCAGTTTATTAGAGGATGCAAATCGCCCATTAACGTTGATACGATTCCTTCAACCGAAAAATGATTGTGACTGGATCCTGTTCGGAACACGAACGGTTGTTCCCGGTTTCGGAATTGGTTACCCAACAGCATCCGCGGTCATTGCGCAACTGGCCAGCTCCTTGGGAGCGACTTTCCCTCCTGGGGAAAACCCGAGGCTCCGCTCTGCAAAACCGCCCGCCGGCCGGGCCGCTTTCTCCCGAGGAAAAGGAGGGGGCTTTGGAAGGAACGGTTTGCACAAACGCGTACTTGGGCGGTGGTATTGTCTTTTTTTTTGCAACCGCGGTGAAACCGGAATGTTAATTCGCGACGACGCAACTCGTCCCATTTTCGAAGACTGACACAAGTGAATTCCCACGAATTCGTGTTCCAACGACACGTAACACAGTAGAATAACAAGCGTTAAACAGATGGTACTTCCAGAAACAAAATGCGACGAAAGATAATCGAAACAGTAAATTTATTATGAAATATTATAACTTAAATTCGTTAGTGTTTATTTTCCCGGAGAAATATATTGTTTTACTCAGTATAATAGATAAAATACATTACATAAGAATCCTTATGTGGTTTTTCAATTCTGATAAAACCAAGAGAGTCTTCGAAGGTACTCAAACTGCACTGGTATGACTGGTATGAGGCGCAAATAGGATTTAATCATAAACTGGTGTATATAAAAAAAAATTCTTAAGGGGAGGCGAAGGGAGTATTTCTTAATTACAATCATCTTTTTTTTCTCGATCGATGGGGAGGGAAGGGGAACAGGGTGAAAGTAGAAAACGGCGGAAAAGTTGACGACGGCACTTTCGCGGTTCCCGATGTTCTGAAGATAATAATCGACTGCATTTCTTATGCAATCTCTAAATAAGAGCTTTCTAAGTGTACATCAGGGAGGGAGGCCTTTCTACTCCTTCGGGTTTCTGCCACGGTTTCTGTGACGACGGTGTGACGCAATGGACGCGTTAGTTCTGCTTTCCAAGCTTTGGATTAATAAGTCCACTTCGCGATCCGGGTTTAAACTTTCCAGTAATGATATAACGTTCGTGGAAATGTCGTTTGGACGCTTTCAATATTGCCAAACACGTGTCCAAAGATGCACGTAAATTTCTGGCGTGAATTACTGTCCCTTCAATGTCGATTTACCGATTATCCGTAATTAAAATAGGATCTCGACATTCGTCAATATCGCTATAATCGAGATAATAACGAACACGATAACAATCTGAGAATTCCCAGTACAATTTAGGCATAATCGTTTCCATTTCGAGCTGTAATGGCGCGGCAAATGGTCGCAACGGGCCGATTTTCCTCGTGCGCACATCGGCCATAATTTCATCCACTTTATTACTCCACATTACTCGTTTAATGCTTCCACCGGGTCGTCGTATGCAGTTACCGTCTCCTTATGGTGTACAGGCAGTATCAAGATCAAAACTTTCACACACGGCCCCCAAAAGAGAAAATTACATAAAAAACCTCTTCTTCTTTAGGAATCTAAACAACTATCTGGAGTCAATGGTTTTCCAGAATCCAAGTCTCTGCTTTCCATTCTTTATACCCATGCCCGAAGATGATTTTCGTCTTTTTGCGTTCGTCCGTACCCCCAGTGGGGTACTACCGGCCGGAATGGTAACAAGCCGTCAGAGGTAGGAAATAGCACCGTTGGTGATGATCCGAGTAATCTGCCCAACTTCATAAGCCCTCTCTCCTGGCTTTTTGCAATTGCGAATGCTCTGATCGAAATAACTTTCGTTTGGGCCGGCGCTTGGGCAGGGGAGACGGGCCCACTCTCATGATTGGTACCGCTGTTAATTACAGGCCGGTTGGTTCAACGCACTCGAAAGTTAGTTCAACCCGGGTTAGTTGGGCCGTGCTCCGACTGCCGAGTCTCGGGATTGGCGAAGTGGCAGGCGGGAGGACAGACCCGCGTGTTCCGGTTACTTAAACAGACTGATTTAGATTCGACGCCTCCAGATAAACACCGCCATTCGATCCCGCGACATGAATATGTATCGAGTTTTTAATGCGTTTTCGGCTCTGTCAAAATTTTCCCTGGACTCTTTGTAAACCAAACGTGCGAATCGAAATCTTGCATTTCCTTCTAATCATTATATATTGTTCGTAACGGCTCTTACTGCGAATGAGGAACGAACAAGAGAACTCTAGAGAGTTCTGGAAAATAGAGATTTCTATTTTATGTAATAGACGATCGATGACCAGCGTCGGTAACGACGGGAACTGTAAAAAAATCCGGAACGAGCATTATGCATCATTTGGGACACTCCATGATTGATACCTTCGTCGCCTCGCGAGCCACTTGCGGCCGTAGGGTTGCGGCCGACGCGAGAATAAATAAAAATCAAAGCTCCGCGCTGGCGGTCGATCCGAGTTTTCCTTTTTTCTTCTTCCGTCGACGCTCATTTGCGTGTCGGGGTCCGGGAAGAACCGTAGAACCACAACTCTGGTCCTCGACTGTGACCAGACACCACCATATCGTTCTATGGTTTTTTCATTGCTAAAGCCGGTGTCGTAAATAGTCGGTCGGTTTCTGAACGCCGTTTTAGGAGCGGCAAATATAATTCGCGTTTTCTCCGGACGTCGAAACCAAACATAATTCGCGGAAAATGGGTTAAATATGGCCGGTAATGTTTTCGTATAGATAAGAGATTACATACTCGTTCTGAGATTGATTATACCGTTTCGTAACACTTTAATATTAATCTAAGAATCTTTAAGAATAGAACCTGGGATAGAATCACTACGTTCTTGCATCTCTTATGCCCGTATGGAAACAGGAGGCGGGTAACCGGGATTGGCAGATCGGGTAATTCGTTAAGAATTTTGGAGATTGAAGCGATAGGAGAAGATAGAAGGCGAGTTTCTTTCGATTGGAAAAACGTAAATAGGACGGAAGAGTATTAATAATAATTACCTTCTGAGGGTTCTCCGCAGGAGCTGCTCGACTGGGTGGTGGTCTCTTGGAGCAGGCTGCTCACGTCCACGGTCGTCTCTTCGACGCTCGCCGCTTTCCAGATCTCCAGTTGGGCGTGGAGCAGGCTTCCGCACTAAACACAACCCAAGATTAACCACTAAACAATTTACGACAGTAATTTTCTTTCTTTTTGTTTATTTCCTAAAAGGTTCGCTCGTATTCAATCAGGGATGACTACCATATTATAGACATCTATCGTTTAAAAAATATTTCGGTTGGGATTTCTGTGCACTATCTGTAATTAAAAAATCTAAGTACCCCTTATTCGGATGTATTGGGGGTAAAATCGAAACCATTAAAGCGTATATTATCCTGTACGGCGACAGATTTACTCTAACCAAATTGATGGTGAAATCTCAGAGAAAGCTCAACATTAGCCGGTCTTTCATCGCTTTCCGCCTAACTCCAACACCTTATTAGAGAAATAATAATGCGCTCTTCGGTGAAAGCCAATTATTGCGGGTTTTCCTTCGGTTGATGAATGCGATTCGTCTAGTCGCTCAAGTTCATCGGACTCGATGAAAACTGAGCACGGAGAAAGACGGTTATGAATATTTAAAGGCCCGAAATTGGAGTTTTTGAGTGAGTATGCCCTAGTAGTAGTTGCGGTCGTTCCGCCGGTCCGAATCACCGCCCCAGGGCCAACAGTCGCAATTTATTTCCAAGTGGAACTGCGGGGCGAGTACTGAATGTATTCGACAGGAATTTATGATCGCGGTAAAATTATATTTTTCCAGCCGTCAACCTGATGGCGTCTTTGGCAGTGCAATTATGCAAGAAACAAACATTTTCACTCCGCCCAATTATAAAAGAAATGCGATAAATTGTTCTCTCCGGACGACATTCTCGCGGACAGGATTTTGGAACTGGTTTATAGGATTCGGCTCCTTTTCGAAATAAATCCCGAGCCGGATGATTTAAAAACGGATTTAACAGCGCGCGCCAACTGAATGTTTGCCCGCCCCACTTATAAGGCGCGATCTCGACGAGAAAGTATTTTTGTATTTATTTATTGTCCGGGCAATTTGATAAGCGCGAATATCGCCTGCATCGGCGGTCTTGAGCTAGACGGCTAGATGGCATTACAAAGATTACTTACGGCGGAAGTAAGCAACAATACTTCGATACCGATGAAGGTGAAACCGAACTAGCTTAAGACCAAAAGAGACGAGCGAAGACAGAAAGTCGTGGGGAGACGCATATATCAGTCCGATGCGCGGATCCAGGTGAACGCACGTTATTAGAACTTACCGTTCGGAAAATCAAATGAAAAGCACACAATCAGAAACGAAAGGGACAAAAGTGTCCGAGAAAAGTAAACGTTTTGAAATCCGTGACGGCATCTATTCGGAATGTGGTTAGGGAAAGTACTCCCAGCCTGAGGGCGTAGGTGTCAATGACACCTCCTCCGTCTAGCCCATCCCGAAAACAATTATAGCGGCGGTGGCAATTT
This sequence comes from Lethocerus indicus, assembly GCA_019843655.1. Taxonomy (NCBI): domain Eukaryota; kingdom Metazoa; phylum Arthropoda; class Insecta; order Hemiptera; family Belostomatidae; genus Lethocerus; species Lethocerus indicus. The sequence goes on from JACDQD010000008.1 coordinate 12,192,864, forward strand.
TCGAAACCATAAACGCCCTAATGGAACATATTAAGAACACGACGAAAGAAAGTTCTTGTAAGCTAGAGAATTTGGGTTAGGCGCCAGGCAGTGCGCCAAGTCCAAATAACAATATTTAGAATTCCAGTCAGATAATTCGATGGATAATCAGTCCTTAATCATCACCTTCAAACGAATATTTAGTGTGCATAATGAATTTTTTGTCTCCTCTGAGAGCATTCTTTTTTAAAACCGCCATGAATATATTTGCAGTGCTGAAACTCGATGAATTTTGCATAACATCTCATTCGCTCTGACATTCATTCGCTAACAATTATTTGTTAGACCGGTTTCGGCTTCTCGCCATAATCACCGCTACTGAGTTACGGCAGTTACTGCCAAACCGGCGAGAGGAGACAGAAACACGAAAACACGAAATTGCAACCCCTCGCAGACCACAAAACAGGTATTCTCAACTAGTATAAATTATCGGTCGAGATGAAGCAACAACACTCACGCTGTCTTCATTAATAAGCCGAGCGAACGAAGAGAGTTACAGGAGGAGGTATAATGTACAAACCATTTGTAGTTAGTAGTACTATTAATACTTTGCCAACTGCTCGAGTTACAGCCGAACCTGTAGATAGAAAGTAGACAGACTTTCTTCAAACATATGTCAACTCGTCGTATATAGGCTTTTTTTATCGCAATGCGGCCTAGCTATTAAAAGGAGATATTCACTTCATCTCTGACTTCGGGCTTTGGCTAGGTAGTTAATCCGAGTTTATTTTTCTATATTACATTAGGAGCAAAATAGAAAGCAATGAGATTTTGAATGTCGGCTTCTTGACCAAAACGACCCCTTTACTGTTTGAATATCTTTATATAAATGTAATCATTCCCATCATCTATTTCTCCATTACCATCTGTGGCTGGTGTGGTGTCGAACGTTGTAAAAACGTCCCCTGTCACGAAATTGGCATATGAGCAATCAGCATCGTTCCCGACGCATTTTCCTTAATAAAAAAATGTCGGAAAAGTTAGAACTGCAATTCAAGCGGTAAAATATCCTGTCGTTTGGGGACGGCATTGTGGAGGTCGTGTAAAGGTCGGTGTAGCGGTGGTATGGTGTTGGTGTGGAGGGGGGGGGTCTGTTCTCAACTAGGCCACAGCTTTCTTCGCTCACTTTCACCGCGGCCAGGGACCAACTCAAAATGGCCAACAGCGCCCCCACCACACCTACCTTCACGCCTGTTAATAATGCGCAATATACTCCAGACCCCTGTTAATTAAGTAGAAATTCCAAGAATCATTCGATTGGGGACGTACGGGAATATTTTGAAATGTGTCCGAGCATTTGGCCCTTCGTGGTGGCTTTGTTAATGATGGGCACTTCAGACCTGCCCACCTGCAAATTTATATCATGTTCCCTAACACATCCTCGGTTTTTCTGAACCCTATTTGGCACCTAACTGGCACGCTAACAGGATGTATTTGGGCAAGGTTTGTTTGTTTCATCATCTCGTCTTCGACAATTGATTTCTGTTAGTACCTCAATGACTTAGAAATGACACTACCAATGGAGCATACCGCCGAGAATGGAGATACTGCGGAGAATTGCACTTTTATGGCACAATGGCAAATTAGTGTGGGATAACATGTAGTTCACCAATAGATCACTACCAAGAATATTATTCGAGTCGAGGTTTATATTTCTGATATAGTTGTTCTTGTTTTTAATATGACGTATTTAAAAGTATGTGATCTCGTCCATCCCGGTTTATTGACATTAAACCAGGTTGAATTCTGAAGGTGACTATGACAGAGGGGAAGAGCGATGACAAGCGGAGAAGGGAAAGTGTTGGGGGTCGCTCAAGGACACGGTCCGAAAGGGTTGGCCGCCATCGAGGAGCGGTGAATGCCATCCTCTAGAAAGTTGCTCCCCTCCGCCTCCTCCAGTTTTCAGATCATTGTAACGGTATCAATTGCACAATACCGTGCAAGACCCCCCCCCCTTCACACAATGCCCTTTCAGCAGTGTTGCAAACCTGGAAGGACTGTGCAAAAAGTGAACCCAATTGCCTTCTCGTGGGATTATCTTGAATCTGTTCAAATAGGTGCTTATTATAATATTGTTTAATGCTGAAAAATAATTGACTTCCATAAAAAAAGAAGTCTTCTTCCAGGTAACTTTGAGTGCTCACATAACAAGGGGTGGACAATACACAGCAATCTACTGTGAGAGCGATTGGTATAAGCATAGATATTTTAGATGAAAATTAATCTCTAAGAAGGATTATTCTTAACTTTTGCCAAATATTATTGTATTCACTAATTTCATGATTTCCTCCTCGGATGCCAGTTTCAACTGTTCAGGCAATCACGACTGACCATTAGCTTGGAAATATCGTCTTCAATTATAGTTGAGTGAAAGGATCGAGAGGACTGAAAGAGTACCGTTAAGAACACGGTAAGTTTTATTTAGACTTAAGTATGCAAAGTTTAGCGCGAGTAATCGGCGAATATGATAACGGTTAAACGGCATCCTTCGACTGGAACATTTCCTTCGGCTCCCTTCTCACCGATTCAATACCATTTTGTAGAAAGTCTGTTCGAATGTCGAATCGTAACGGTATCCATTGCGCAACGTCGCGCTGCGGATCGATGATGACTAATACCGACGTTTTTTTCCCCACCTTTCTTCTTTTCCTCTGGTGTTCTTTTTGTTAAACCGATAAAACTGTTCACTCTGAACAGAATGAACGTAGTGCCGCGACAAATATTTAATTTTAAAACGCAGTAATCATCCAGAGAACATCTAGTTTTTAAAGAGTCCTAGGAGCGGTGACAATTGTGTTTTGTAAATTAAGGTATCCCCGTGAATATTTCATCTGGACTATAAATAAAATTTAGGGTGCACTCTGTAACCGATATTTGTTATTACTATTGAATGTCGGAAAAGGGCCGCTGTAACTCGAGGACTCGTTAACCACAAGAGATTAGGTTGCCGGTTCAGTATGGGGACTCTATTTTTAACAAAAAAGGACTCCACCGGTCAGTTTTTTTATGGAGCAGAGAAAAAAGGTCGTGAAAGAGTCGAGTCACTCTTGGCTCTCCGTTCGTAATGGCTCGACTAGGTATTTTAGTCGATATGATTATCAGATAATTGAACTTCTCTGAGGGACTAAACCAACCTCCCGTATGCCTACATAAGCGCGGAAAGAAGTGACTCCTGAAACCTGGCCTTTTTCTTATTTTCTCGGGAGAGGTAGGTCCTTGTAGGACAGCAGTGCGGTGAGGAATGGGCCCGGCCCCCCATTGTCCGTATCGTTAGCGGCTCTATTTATAAAACTGTTCAGCGCCTACCGCCCTACCCGGGCGTCAAAGTCACCGCTCATAACAGCGTTCAAGTCTCCCGCCCCTCCCTCGGGCCTATTATTCAATCTCGCTGGGCCTTTTTTCTAACTGGTCGCCGGCCTTGTGGGTTTCCCAAATGTTCGGCAGCCTTTGTCCTGCCCTCCGGGAACGGTGCCTGATTAGTATATGTCTCACGACATACGCGGTAAACGAACGAAAAGAAAATATATAGTCCTCTCGCGTGGGGATTTTTCGTCAGTCATGGCCCGTTGTATAATTGTAACACGAGACCGCACGAAGACACTTATTTCTCTGGCCCGAACAGGGCCAAAATAAACCAACTTTTTACGCAGCCATTGTCTAACGCAGGAAGAAATTCAACCACCGACTCGCCCTCTTTTTAACCCTTGCCCCGGTTGAGTCATCGGCAGAGAATGGGTTTAATCGCGAAACGCGGAACCGCGTACAAATGCCCAGTCCTCCCAATGTAGGTTGCGTTGCGGTTCGAATGTGAATTTTCTTCACTCCCCTTAGGAAAACTTACTTACTTGAAGAAGCTCAAGAAATGATCAGTGCAGTTTCCCAATGAAGGAATTATTTTCTTATTGGTACAATGTAATTCAACCTTAAACTTCAAAACTGTCAGGTTCCGATTATGGTCTTTTTATACGGATCAAACCATTTGAAGTATCCGTATATTTGTTCCAATTTTTTTTATAAATCTGTTTAGTATTGAAAATATTAACCAAGTTTAAGAAGAAGTTATTACAATTTACCCAGTCAACAGGAAAATACGCATTTTGTATTAATATTGTATCGGAATGCAATATATTTTTTAAAATGCAACATACATTACTATAATTTCTTCTTCGATTTGACTTGCTTTTGAAATATTACGATGTGTAAACTTTGATGAACAATTTTAAAAATTGTCAAAACCGTACACTTTAAATTATTTAAATTTAGAGTCAGTTTTTTGCCCAAATGCTGTCAGGATTAATTGGGGGAAATTTATGACTGGTGTAGACGGCCCCTAACTAGGCCCGGCTGAAATCTTTCGGGCAAATTTGATTTACCGTGGTTGGAAACGCGGACGTCGATTAATCGCCTCCCCCCCCCGCACCACCACCTCACTCTAAGCAATTACACAATTAGCGTTTTGGGCGTTGACTTATAGGCCCCGGGCTATTGCATGTTGCGCCCTGAAAATCTATTTTTCATTATTTGAACAATGGCAAGCCATTAATTCAAACGTCCCGGGCGCGAAATTCGCTCTTCATTAATGGCAACACCTTTCCGCCTTCTCCGCATCGTCGGTCCGGACTCGAAGGGGAAAAAAACAATTTTTAATCGTTCCACAAACCGAATTCTTATTTCCCCGCATGATTGTGATGGAGCGCGGTGCCGGTAAACTGCTTCATGGGCGGCCGAAACGCGCCAGTATATTCCTGTTTAATGTATGGAATGCTACGGTCTAATGTATGCCGTTGACGGTGAGGCTCTGACAGAAAGATCTTTCACGACATTAAATGTTCGACCATTCCTGGGTAAATTTATTCTATGTGAGGTCTACCAGTACAGAAAGTATACAGGTTAAAACGTACAGATTCCAGTATACTCGTTAATTCTTAATTTTTAAATAAATAACAAAGAAGTAACAAATAAAATCTTGACATGGACATTACCTTGACTTTTTATTTGATTTTTTTAACCGTATATATTTAAATGTATATAAAACTAAGAATGCGCTTTCGCCGCTAATCCTTTTAAAGAAGGATCACGGACTTTTCCAGCGGGGTGTGTCATCCTGGCGTTCACAACGAGTGGCTAAATGTTTATGGTAATGGCCCGGCCGATAGACAGCAATAAAGGGGTCTTAATTGTTTTTCTTTACCAAATCAAAGCCGGGCTTTTAATGGTCTCAGCGCTCTCTTGATAATTGCTTTCTGTCGTTAATACGAAGCAACGGCATCCCCTGGAAGGGGTTTACGCCCCTTTATATTTTTCGGCAGTAGGGAAAAAACATTTCAATTTTAAATCTGCATATACGTATAGAGAACATTTACTTCGACAAGTTTTGACCCTGTAACTTCCGGAATTATGAACCTGCTCACAAAATAGGGACATGCCATTTAGAGTAATTAAAATTGAACCATAGAGACAATTTCTTAAACTTCAGACACTTAACAGAGGAATCAATACAGATAATACCAAATTCAGAAGTTAATAATTTTAATATAATGTAATCGCAAACATTTAATAATTACTAGTATCTTTGATAAGAATTTGACATATATCTTTTTTTGTTAAAAGCTATATCGCTGCTGGTCATGATAAAACATGTTGCCTGTGTTAGCAACATAAATTATTGTATAAGGCCATTTAAAGGAAAATTCTGTTTTCCCTCCTAATTGCCAATGTTATAACTTCAGGTTAATTATCCGCGATGAAATTCGAAAATGTTGAGCTTTCCCTGTTGGCAAACCTTTATCTTCTCTCAATATAAGATTTTCCCTAGCATTTTTCGTCATGGCCCCCTCTCTTATGTGCATACGTAACGCATACATTCGGGCTATACTATTTACTACGCGATATAGTAGGGTTAAACAGCCGGGAATTATAAAGTAATTTCAACTCACCTGTGGCGCCCTTTGCTGGAAATCTTGTTCTGTGAGGGCAGTGAGCTGGGCTCCGGGCATATTTAAGTACTGGAGGTCGGCCTGCTGTATACTGTACTGGGCACAGTTCCACGCCAACCATGTACCAACCTCCTTGGCCGTCCACTTGGAAGGGTCTGCAAAACAAGGTTGGAATAAACATATAAAAATTTGAAGAAATTTGTTGAGCCCTCAATTCAAACTATATTATCGAAATATTTTACTTTAATTAGTGCTAATAGGAGTCTGCATGTCATCTAATTTACATTTTTCAACTAATAACATTTTTGAAGGATGAAATTATTTTGACTCAGTCAGTAAATTTACACCCGCTAGTATTCTAGATTCGAATGAATTCCCCACAGTCGTTCCGAGAACCGGGATCCTTCATATTTCATAAGGCCGATTATCCCAACCCATTCGAATACAATTAAATATTCAATTCGAGTTTCGCAACGCTACAGAGTGCGGTGCCGAGATATTTTTACAGAATCGTGCGCCCACAGACACGCCTCAGGAGAGGCCGGATTAAAACAATAGCCGAGGCGTTGGTGCGATAAGTATTTGAATGAAATTACAATGGGAAGATTTGCATTTCAGGTAGCCTGGGAAAGTCCAGATGACGGTGCTCCCGGTTCCGCGTTTATTCCGAGCCGGTCTTGAATGCAATGTGTGTGCACTCGCTGTATGTACTGTAATTGTGGGTTGGAGTACGCCTCCTCGCCCACTCGTCGATTGCCAATTTCCTAGTTTAGATAAATCCTAATAATTTTCACTGGGGGTGTTTCGGTTTCCCGGATCAAACTTCTTATTGTTGCTGGTATCCGTGAATATTTCTTTTCTACATACTCAGAAAATCAAGGTGGAAAATGTTTATAATTCATAATCGCCGAGTACGTAGGAGCGAGGCTCGTGTCAACTTATTTATTTACGATACCGTCACGGACCCGTCAGGAGTTTATAAGTTACGAGGAATTGATGGTTATTTTAACTGGCTCGTTGGGATTTGCGAAGGGCAAGGTCGGAACGTGTCGCACGGATTAGCACGTAGGCTCGGACTGACGAAGTCACGTACCCAAGGCCGGCCCGAGGAATTTTTTAAATTTTTATTAGCCAATAAGAAGGACCGCTTCATTATCCGATATCTGGGCCGTCGATCAACATTCGGTGGCATGCGAGATCCGGCATATTTATTAATTCACGCGTCGGTCATTCGTTGAATTTGGCTGTTTTCGCTAAGGGAGCGCTAAATGCCCGTTTTAGCCGACTTCACCGGGCTAAACAAGTCCGATCGTGGAAATACGCAGTAAACGCGACTTTGATCGAAAGATAAAAAACTGCCTTTCCAGTCCCCCATCGGAAAGATCTCAAATCTCCCAGATGAAAGATAAGCCGCTATTTTAGGATTAAAACATAAAAAACGATGCAGGAACCCCAGAGGCGCCGGAGTACGTCGTCCGATCCGTTTCATTGAACCTCGCTCAACAGGAACCGGGCTGGGACGACCCTCGACGACACCTCCCGGAATTCAATGTGCGTTCGTTCACCCTCTTTGAATCGATAGGGCGCTGGTTAATTGATCCCGGGGTACGGGCCGGATCTCGCGGGCCCACAATGAACCCCATTGAACTCGGTTGGCCCGAGTCAAAAGACGGACGAGGGACCGGGATATGTCCGCCGCCCGCCACGCACTCATTGTGCCCACACCATTACAATTATACACGAACTAAACAACGGTTATAGTGATGTGTCGATAACGCCCATTAAAGTTCAACCGTATGGTACAGCTCACGCACTGTGAACTTTTCATGTTTTCCCCATCGATGGCCGTTTAAAGTGTACAAAATATGCGACATGTGCACCTACAGTTTGGGGCGTCGCTTACAGGCTGGAATAGGGCCAACCGGCGGGTTACGCCTCAGTCCGCGACCTTCCGGGGTAATATAAATCGCTTTGGGCCGGCTCGAAATCAAAGGAAGGAGATTACCGGTATTCCGATAGCCGTGCAAAGAGGAACGCGGCCGAAACCGCAAGCCCACCCGCTAACCCAGATCTGGCCGGTATCGCATGTACGGTCCGAGTAGATTAGCAAACAATACGGTCGGAAATGGCGCTCGCGTCGGCCGCAACCCGAATCGAATTGAACTAGTATTCCGTCCGGCAAAAATATTATACGACGCTCTTTTATTTGTGCCCAGTAGGGCCACTTATGAATTACGAATCGGAAATTTAAATTGCGAGGTCGAAATAACATGCTCCGCATTCCGACCGGTCCGAAATAGTTAGGTGGAAATTAGGAATGCGGGTAAACTGATAACAATGTGTGTTATTTGTTGCCACTCATCTGGATGGGGAGAACGTCCATAAAAACAAAGCGACACCGGGGAGAAAGTGATAATAACGCGCTAAGTAACTTACCGAAACGCTATATTTGGTGACCATTAAAAAAACCTACATTTATTACGATTGTAATAAGATTTTCTCAGTTGAACCGATACAAGTATAAGTTCTAGAGGGTAACGCGTGACCACTAAGAGTTGGCTAATTGTTTGCGTGACTTCTGTTTTCTCGGTTCTCAGACAATAACATTCTTCCCATTCCGAAGAAGGAATTAAATACAATTACTAATTTTCAGGGCCAAAATAATATTTGTGGCATTTTTCTCGTGTCTTGCGATCCGAAACGTGTTAAACAATTCTAAGATAGGACAAACACCCCAGGAGAAACTTAGGGATTTCCCTAATTGAAACCTAAGTGTGTTCATTCCGAAGGCTTTGTTTTTCTGTTTACCCATTTAGTATTACCCACGCGGCGGTAAACCGCCTGACATTCAAAGGTCGCAACGCTTCATTGATTTCACAGTTATGAAAAATGTTATCGCGGCCATCGTCAGTAGCGTTGAGCCATTAAGGGATCATCTCGGTATGACGGAATGATACAGACGGTGGCAAAAAAAGATCTACAAAATCACACGCTCTATTATAGTTTAGAAATACTTTTTCTACAATTTCGATTTCCCTCGGTCTGAATGGAGTCAGGAAACATCTGCTGTCGATTGAAGGGGCGACCCTGTTGTAAACTCACGTCCGCATGCCTCGGGAAACCGTTTCTATTTATAAAACGGGCAATTTGAAATTTAAACAACCGCACTGGAGGGAACAAATTCGTTGAATACGTTATGACACGGAGGCGGTGATCTTGAACGAGGCGGGCCCCGCAGTCGGAGACCTATTCCACGTCCTCCGCTCCTAATTTATTCCCATGAACGACCCGTTTTGGCATCGCTCTTAGTTTGCCGGTTTCTCCCGTGCTATGTTTCATAAAATATTGTTTCTTTCCTCCCAAGGTACTCGCAGTGCAGGTATTGAAGTTGAACGGAGTAAGGAGTCTTGGATGTAATTCGATTTATCCTTTCGTGAAGCCTTAAGAATATAAGGACACCTAATATTACTACCCACTTCTAAATTCTATTTCTTAACCTATAATGAGAACAATCGATAGCGATATAACGTTTCACACACCCAGTAATTTGGGCTTAGCGCAGGAGGTATTGTCCCTTCTGATTAGACCGGGTGGAATGGCGGAATAGACTAGGAAAGATTAGTCATATGTGCAATATTTGACATAAGGAGTTTCGTTAAGTTGGCTCGAATATGTTTATTTCGCCAACTAACTGTTGATGCAGTGACAACCGATCTCGCAGTTTTACGGTTAATTCACGCTACGTTATGCCAGGTCGTTATATATCGTTGACGAAATTTCACTTCGCTTAGGATGCGGCGCAAGTGCGCGCCATTTCCAGCTTTCACCGCGGTCGACTCAAGTCAAGTTCATCTGGAATCAACTTGAAGGAAGAAAGCTTGAAGGACGCCCCATGACAAAAACTGTCTTACGTGACCATAGCGCCACTTTCTCCCCGACCTGTCGTCCAACAAACAACTCTGCGACTGTTGTCCACTAGATCGAACGATGATTTATGGGCAAATTGGTTCTGAAATTAACTGTTGTTAATCTTTTATCGGTCAGTAAACCTAATGCTAATAATTGGATTAAGGTAAATGATAAATTGTTAACAAGCAAATAAATACGTAGAAAGAAAAATGGATAAATTAATATTTTTATTTCTACTACAATAATCGTTATTATACAATCTTCAGAAAACAATAACAATTGTACTTCAGGGTTCGGAAAATTATTATTATCCACGAAGTGTACGAATGTTATAACTACCATCTGAGCTACTCGGCCACAGACTATGGCAGATTTTAAATATATCGAACAGAACGGATCTCAAGAGCCTTGTAATAGTCTGTCCAGCAGGGCAAAATAGGCTAATGAATGATAATTCAGATGGGTAATAACTACCATCGAGCAATGTACTGGGTAAATCCCATTCGGTATAGGAATTGATCGAGCGGGAGCAGGTTGCAAAGAGCCGCTCCTGTTGTGACTGTTGCCTCGTTTTGTGTGTTGGCTCGAGTTGCACAACCGAGTGAAAGAGTTATAACGGTAAGGGGGAAAGAAGAAAGTATGCCGACTACAGTCCGGCCGAGTGATCTTGAGCGGCCGTCCCTCAGACTACATGTCTGCCCAGGTTCCCGTCTCCTAACCGAATTCTTTCGGATGGACCCGGTGGGTTAATGAAAAAAGTGAAACGTCCGTCCTCACCACTTTTTGCACCCGCAAAAGGAAGCGCGGACCTACACAATGTATCGAATCCCGTCGTGATTAATGCCGTATAAAAAGTTTTCAGTCGTAAATAAAGAAGGAACCTCGAGGAAATCTTCTATTATCGGCTTTATATACGAGTGATTTTCTTTTTTATCATGTCCAAAGTACGGTTGAAAAATTGTCTTTGCAGCCTTACGCTGCCCATATTAATCGGCAGGGTACACACCCATTCCAGGCTCGCATAAAGGGATAATGGAGTGAACAAGCAGGTGTTATTAATCTCGATCCGAAAACAGCCATTACTTCCTTATAACGACTGGAGCGAGAGGACAAAGAAAATTCAACGCGGGCACCGAAGGCCTTCAACCATCCGGTTATATCGGGGACCTTTCATTCATTTCCAAACGAGCAATGGGAAATGCCATTCCGATTAATTATACCACCTTTTAGAGAGTGGTATGACTTGTAAATTTAAAAATAATAAACATTTCATAGAATTAATTTATATTATCAAATAACATATAATAGACGGGAAGTGGAACAAATTATTAAATTTAGTAAGTTATTCCTTTCGTTGCCTAGTTATTTCTATTTCACATGGAAAACATTGAAAACCAAAAATCTATGTGTGATTAGAAATGGATGCAGTGCACATTATTAAAAGAAAATTATGAGACTTCGTTTCTACCGAGCGTTAAAGTCACCGGCTCTCGATCTTACTAACGCGAGCAATGTTCATGTCCAGTTTTACATAATAGTTGTTTGCGATTATTATACTTACTTAAATGAATTTTCAATAACGAATGCAATCGGGTCAATTTTATTCCGACAATTATTTTCACCCGACGGTTTTAAAATAATGAACACAGCATTTATTTGGGAAGAAATGGATAATGCACATTTGTTTCGGCCATCGTTTGAAACCGAAACTGTAATATCCGGTATCGGAGGACTCAAAACGTCTTTATTGAACAGGTTTCAAGTGGCGGCAATGTCGTGAGGCAATGACTGCTGGCACCGCGTACCGGAGTCCTTGGTACAGTTAGCGCTCCACTCTACTGACGCGACTTACTTTCCGCCGTTCGTCCGTATTTTTTTAAGCGAAACTGAACAAACGGCCAAACAGGTTTCCGTCTTCGGCCTCCGGTCGAATCCGGAAGAAATCGCGACGTAGGGATGCGTCCGTGCAGTTTATGTTGTGACCGATAGGTTTTATAGGTTACATCGTCGAAATTATAGTTTATTATCATTACGCCCGAAACTTGAGCGAGCGTGACGTCGCTCGGTGGTTTTTTTGTGTATCGTTATAAGAAGTTCTATTCAAGAATGTGGTTTGCTCCAATCTACTCGAAACCAAATTGTAATGCGTCTAGTACTCCGTTCCGAGCAACGGCCGTACATTATCCTCTGGAATACATTTGAATTCTCAACTACTCCTTGTTAGTCGACTGTAAAACGACTGTCTATTGATCTCCTTCGAGTACCGCCCTTAAGTACTGGAAATTAGCCCTAAAAAGAAACAAATAAAAAAGGACCACAAAACAAGAGGGCCACACCTGGAGCCAACATGCCCCGTCTCCCACCTTGGGAACTTTCTAAAAACTGTTGGTTCCGAAGACCAGTTGCCAACAAATGTTTAAATATGTATGGCACGGATCCAATTCTCTTTTTTTTTCTTCTCCTCCTTACCCCCCGCTCCCCACTCACCCGTCGCCCGTATTGATGTCTTAAGCTCTGCTCCGGTTCGAAAGTCGTTCGGGGCTCTGGGGTAGTATAGGGCGGACGCCCATCGGGAACTCGTTAACATTATCGTCCCCTACTTGAGATTTACCGCCGTTTATACACTGTCTGCTCCGGTCGTATAATTTATTCCCAATTTCATCAATTTGTAAGCAAATCCGTAAGAACGACTTTTTTCGTAGGACTTTACCCAGGCTGTTAAAGGATGAGTTACGTAAATGGAAGATTATCACGTATCCTTTCTAGATGCTGACTAACTTTGTCCGCGTTCATAAATATCAATGTTCATAACTTTCAATAGAGTGTTCAGTTCAAAACTATATTTTGATTATAAATGAAGCAACGGTCATGGCACGTAGTCTCGAAGAATCGATCAGTTACGTAGAAAATTGTAATCGATGAAATAAAATGCGATATTATTAAATGATTAGGGCAGAAACAAGAGAAGGAAAATATGACGGCATTGACCGATCGAAAAAACAGAATAAAGCCATTTGCATTTTCCGGATTCCTTTTGTCCGCTTCCATAATTGAAGGCACACCCGTCCGATATTCCGATATTAATGACCGGCCCGTCATGTAAATGTCAAGAGAAGAAAGGACGCCGGGCGGTCATCAAGAACGGGAAAGGCCGGTCAGACGTCCGGGACAGGACGGTATTCCACCTTTCTAAATCCGATCCCTTCCTAATTAAACGTTAGGAACGGAAAATGGCCGGTCTCTTTTTTCCAGCCCGTGAACTCGGTTGAGTACTCGAGGCCTTGAACTTTGGCGGGGTAAAGATGCGAGGGCCTGAAATAGAAAGGAGCTTCCCACGGCGATTGTCTGTACCCGGGCGGGGCCTCCCATTCTCATTCAAACGAGAGGAGGGGGGAAACGGAGGCTCTAGGAAATCGAACCGCGTTATTAAAAATAGCTTCGCATATTACGACTACAGCTGCGGCATCCTGGTTCGTCCCCGCGGGTGCCAGAAAGAACGGTGAAATACTGGTCGGTAGTTCTCCGATCTCCGGGTTGGAGACCCGGAGCAAAAGTTAAGCACGATCCTCACGTCCCGCCCTGCGCCCGCCACTCTGAAATACGACCGGTAAAAATAGGTCCCAACTCGGTCCTTATTATTTTCAGGACACGTTCGAATCATATTTCATCCCTCTGGGGGTTTTCGGTATCGGAACTACCGGTCTGTTGCCCAGTTGAAATCGTAAGTAAAATCGAATGAAGGATCGTTGTCACGTGTGAAACGATTTAAAATTTAGTAAAAGAACTAGATAGATCCATAGGTTTATCATCGGCTATCTGTATAGGATACATGCAGAACATGGACCTTGTATTATATACCTATTTAAAAAATTAAGTACGGAATTAACTGTATAAGATAATTATCCTTTGTCGTAGAATCTAGGATGAAAATTCTGAGGCAATCGAATAAATTTTAGTTTAAAAAGTGTTTTATCACTTAAATATGTTAATTTATCACTTAATATTTATCTATTAATCGATTACACTAGTTGCTAATGGATTTATTAGAAATATTATGCATTAATTTTTTCTGTCTATTTATTCTAATGGTTTATAAGTTTAATCGAAAGATAAATAGTATTAGAATATAGTCGCTTACCTCTAGAAATGCCGAGAACAACGCAGGTAGTATGGACCTCCTTCTTAAGCTGTTCCATGGCGAGAGAGAGCATAGGCTCGATGCCCTCCTGGCTAGCCAAGTCGACGCACTCTTCCTCCATGCCTCTGTAGCCAGTGCCCAGTTCTCCCACGCTGATCGGTATCAAATTGTACTTCTTCTGGAAGCTGGTATCCCTGAGCACCTCCCTCAAGAGCTTGTGGTCTCCCTCGGTTTTACACTGATCGGGCCCCTCGAGGAGCGAGCGGATGATCGTGTCTTTCTTCTTGTACTCTTCCTGGACGACGTAGGACGACTGGTCCAAGAAGCATTTGGGCTCGTCGGCGACGGGGGGCGGGGGCGGACTCTCCTGCTTGACCTGTAGGTAGGCCGCCTCCTGGGGAGATGGCAGTGGCGAGTAGGACTGCTGGTAGGATTGGTTGGTCTGGAAAAGGATGGAGGAGAGGGGCTCTTCCTTCACTTGCTCCTGGGAGGAAGGGTCGTAGAACGAGAGCGGCCCTTGAGGGCTGGCCGGTGAGTTCAACAGAGACAGGTCGAAACTTTCGGCGGCGAAAAGGCAACTGTAATCACTTGGCGGGCTCCACGCCCCTGAAGGTACTGTCTGCGGCATCTGAAAACGAAAAAAGAACGTTCGAAATGTTGTTTAGGAAAAAAGTATTTTTTAAAACCAAAAGGGCTACTCATAAGGCTGGCTGGGAAACAATTGGCAAGGTTAGAATTGGATATTGGAATGATGTTAATATCGTCCTGGAAATGATTTACATATTTGATGGCAAAGTCGCTGACAATCGACTATTTTCTACCGGCCATTTTATCTTAATGCGGTATCATGTCATCTCACAAAGTAAATGTTTAGAGAGAAAAAAACCAGAAACAGAAGTATAAAAAAAGAGAGGAGAGTATTGAATAAGAAGCGTGTGCGTCACTCGGGATGATGCACCTCATTCCTGCCAACGCATCGCAGACACACGCACACACACGCGCCTGGGAACTGTGTAAGCAATTGCCCTTTCTCACGCTTCCAACAGTTTATTAAATTAAACTGTTTCTGAAGGTAGGTACCCCATCTTAAATGGGCCAACTAAATTTTGGTACTCATAAACATCCATTAGCAGTTGTGAACCAGTTCGTTTGTCAAGAGTGACAACTAAGCTATGGCTTTAATTCCTTGGGTTAATTCATCCAAGAATATAGTCAGTCGATTGAAACGTTTTTCCGAATTCAAATCGGGAAGCGGCAAAATCGCTGGTGAAACCCTACTAATCTGCTACCTGGAAGACCCGTTTAAATTGCTCACGTTTAATTCAGTATTTAATCGTCTAAAAAACAATATTTTCCGTCGAGTGTACAATTATTATGTACTCTCAAATATTTGCCCCCGTCCTATTCTGGAAAATTGACTGTTTGAAAGTCGCCCGAAGACTAACTCAATGGCTCAGTCATTTCCACGAACGCATGACAGATTCAACAGAGTTTCTTATTTGTTCCCCATTTATTTTCAGTGGTATGAGCAACCGGTTAATAGAGAACTGATGCAAGATAGTCTCATCGGGCTCATTATTGTTGCAGGACACGAATCGGCAGTGCTCATCATCCAATCGCAACTGCTAGTTGATAATTTAAATGATTCAGGCAATGTCACCTGTTTCTTGACTTGTTGGCACGGTTATTTTCTCGGAAATTGGATAAACTAATTGAGCCAGAGAATAGAGGCAACTAATTAAACGATTAATTTAAAGAATACCCATTTTGTGGTCTGTAAGGGGTTGGAATATCGTAGATTTCGTGTGTTTCTGTCTCCTCTCGCTGGTATAGTCTTTCGCTAGACCGGTTTCGGCTGAGCGACCATCTTCAGTAGCAGTGTTAGTCACTTTGGATGTTTTTTAGGCATCCCCACTGTACCGTCACTGTCACTTTCACTGTGGTGGTGTTTGTCGTGTATATATATGTGCCTTGTGATTGTGCTTCTCGTTATGTTGTTTGCCTTCTCTGGGAATACTAGGAACTTTTGGAAGGACACAAACGAATAAAATCGTTTACAAACCGGTGAAAACGCAAAGACGCCGAAAAACATTGCCATAAAAGCCAAAAAATGATAAAAAGGCCCAAAAACGCGTTAATATACGCTTAAGTTAGCGTTTTTAGGCGTATACAAATGCTAGACTTCCTATAGGGATGTATTGTACCTACTAGAATTCAATAACTATAGGGATGTTATTTGGTAGTTTCTAACGTAATTATATTTCCATCGTCTTGATAATATCAAATTAGGGGGTCAGGTACTCGATGAACCGTAATGTATAGCCCGGGAAGGAGATGAGAGGAAGAGAGAGGGAGAGAACGGAGGCTGCGAGAACGAATCTTATTACGGGAGTTTATGGAATACAGGATGTATGGGGGGCCGGGTATATGGTACAGTGGGGCAGGTGACAGGGGCTCGCCGCTCGCTGTCAACTCGACGTTACACTTTACCAGGTCATATCCTTCAACACGTCTGCGGCATAAGGTCAACCGATTCAAATTGTACTTATTCCCTAACCCTTTCGACGACAAAACAATGGCTAACGGAGTAGGCGGCGTAACCGAATGTAAATGAACAGAACTGGAAACGAAGGCTTAATTTACGCCACCGGAAGGCGAGAAGGGGCCCCGCACTTCAGGAGGCGACGCTCATCGATTCCGGCCAATAGCGTTGCGCTTTTGACCCCGAAAAGAACGCCGGCCGTGGAACCGGAAGTTGGGTGCTCCCATACGATGTCACTATCATGAGAAAATTATACTACTTTCCTCGTCGGCGCAAAAATTGCATTATTCGGAACTTATGTGGGACTAGGACCTAATTGAGGGTCTGGAGATCCACTCCGTTCGGGCAATTTAAGCCCCTGTTGCTCATCATAAACCTGAGGACACAGTATTGATACCAGCGAAATGAGTTTCGTACGATTTCAAAACTGAGTTGTAACTCAACAATTCGGCCACATAATGCCCTACTCGTGAAAATGAGTTAATCTATATTCATCAGGAGACCATTTTAAAACAAGTAAACCATTTTTTCATTAACAACGCACCGATGTAATGTTTACCTTTAATATCGCCATGAATTAAACATCCGGCGCTAATACTCGTCATTATCGGTAATTATGTCGGTAATTTTCATCCGAGCGGCCGAGAAAATAATGAGCACCCTCCGCGATTCAAGTTCGTTTCCGTTTAATTGTGGGAAGCGATGGGGGTTTTCCCTCCCCGATTCTTCCGCCATGATTTGAAACACAGATTTACTGCTACCTTAATCTTTCTATTTACGTGGGTCGGATATTCCCCATGAATGAAAACGCTCTGAAGCTCGTAAATGAGTATTCTTTGTTTACTTTCGACCGGCGCCAAGACAACAGCAAATATCGGATAGACGGGTTTGAAAGACTTGGGGTTTTATCCCGAAGGATTAGACTAGGATCGGACCGAGTGCGTTCTAATGTGGGCCCCGTCTTTCTTCCCCGGTCTAAGTTAGAGCCAGCGAAAATCCCGCACGATGACTCAGTGAAAAGATCAAAGTCCAGACAAGTTGTTATTCGACATATGAGTCGTTACGTAAAATAAACTCAATGTCACAGCGGTGGTATTGAGCGGCGTGAAAGGGTTTTCGTTTTTATTTTTTGTGCGTTACGAAATTGCCGGATTAATATTTCGCTTTAAAAGGGTTCCCGGATGATTTTTTGCGTGTTGCCAAATTAGTCGATTGTAATAAAAATTAGCCATATAATTTATAATGAAACATCGTGTAATTTAATTATTTTATAGGTACCGCAATTTGAATGGATTTATACAGGTAAGTATCGTTTATATATGGACTTAAATCTTCAGGGTTTGAGGGCAACACGACTTTTGACTGAATTTAATTTTCCACGTATAATTGCCTCTTAAGCGATTAAAATCGCGGAACGTCAATTTCTTCGAGAGTGCAGAAATATAAAATAGAAGGAAGGTAGTGCTCATCAACGTGTGACTGGTAATTTGGGTGTGCGAATAGAGGCGAGGCCAAGCGTGAACAACTCGAATGTGATATCACGTGGCGATTAATCACTATTGGCCACTATGGAGTGGCGAGGGCCGAATCTTTTCAGCGATTAGATCACGCCGTCGACAGAAGCGAGGTTCGCTACCTTTGAATGTGGGACTGGTGTTCCTTTCGGAAGGTTGTGAAGGACCGCGGCGCAGAAGGCGTCTCACGCCCGCAGCTGAAAATGGCGCCTTCCGCAATCAATCTCGCTCTTCAATTATAAATCTGACAAAAGGTGGCATTATTCCCGTCGCAGGGAATACCGGAGCGCTCAAGGAGAGACAAGGCTCCCGTATGCATTATTCATACGGCAATTACGTTACCCGTTTTCATTTTTTCACCACAACATATAACAACGAGAGACACCTAGAACATTCGGTTTCTCCAAATGGCTTATGCAAATAAACGTAGGGCGAAATAATGGACTACTGGCGGATGTCCGATTTTAATTGGTATCTCGCTAAAGTTCGGAAGTTTTAAAAATAGTTTAGTCAAGAATAAATACTAACCTAATTTTTATAATCCTATAAAAGCGAAACAGTAATTTCCTTAAATTCGAACACACCAGTCCAGAACACAAGTAAGGAAAATACACAATTTACTGTTCATTAACACTTACATGCCACGGAATCTGCAGCCGCGATTATAGTACACTCATATCTTATTATCCCCGGAGGTTCTCGGGAAATCGTACGCCCTACAATGGTAGGGAAATTTGCCGAGCTGGCAGCTATGATTCACCCAATGTCGAAGTGAACTCAGAGTGGAGAGCCACTCCTGTGCCGTGGCCGACGAAACGGTAGAAACGCGAGCGAGGCCGCCGTAATTGTGCTGGCTCGGTGAGCCCATGTAAATCAGGGCCGTCTCCCCCCCTCAACCCCACCCAACGGCCGGAGAAATAAATTTCTCAAATAGCCCCACTAATAACACGTTGTTCGATACATAAACACAATTTACTCCCTCGTCCTCGGGCCCGGGACCGTTTTATTTCTGTCGACTGCTTTTTAAAACGGACGGCGATAAAATATCGGCAGGCCAAAATATTATTCCGCGGATTTGGGATATACCTCAGAAAATGGGGGAATAATGGCGGCTCCAGTGCCCTGATTTATGGCACCGAGTCCGCGGTGATACTTTTCACAAGTGGAATAAATCCATTCCGCATCCACTGGGGAGCATCAGCCTATATTATCGTTTTAATATCGTTAATTCCGTCACTTATATACGCATATTAGGCCAACGGCTTGAATCGCTAAACTAATTATCGTTCAAATTAGCTAATAAGAAACTGCGAGCAAATAAAAATATCTATAAACGAATGGGGAGCACATTGATTTGTCACACTGTGTAGGAGTGTGCGTAGTAATCCTTGTTCAGGGTAATAACCCCATCCCAGCCTAACCTTTCTATAATAATTATCAATGTCTAAATAATAGTATTTTAGTATCGCGGTCAAATAATTATATGATTATGTTGACCATTGATTACTACTATAGAGATAACTGCCGAGTTTCATACTATATAATAGGTTGGGGGTCATACTATATAATTATTCATTATATTCGTAGGTAAGACTGTCTAATGCCTTTTCTTTACAATGTTATTCTGCACATTGGTTTTTTGGGTAGGGGCTCCTGGTTTACGACCCTCCTGTAGTGAGTGTGAGGCGGCAACATCAATCGGTGCCAGTCAAACAAGCTTTCCACGCCCATTCCGCTTCCCTAAAAGCTCATTAATTTAAATAAACGCGTCGAAGTAAGGAACACCGTCGTTGCGTTCTTTCTTCTGGGATCTTTTTTTCTTTGCCGAGCGCGGCGATGGCGGCTAAAGACCTTCGCCGGACAAATCGTTCCGAACAATGGCCTTCGGACGACAGGCCCGATATAACTTTAGGGGCGGTTCCAAAAACAAAAATGAAAACAACTTCGGACTTTCTCACGGAGCCCAAAATTGCTGAGTCGAACAGTTTGCGGCCCCCACTCATTTCGATAATGAATATCGCACGATAATTTCGTCCCAATTTTCGTGCGGTAATTACTTTAATGACGTTCGCAGAGCCATAGTGTCGACAATCGACATAATTGATTTCCGTTCTTATCTAGTCCTGTACATGCTTTTGTTTAAAAATTCGCTTAATTTACGATAAAGACAGTATCGAACAGTCACACTAAATGGTGTAATGCCTGTAATGGGAATAAGATTATAGCGGAATATTATCGCTCTACTATGGTATTTCGAAACGGGAGATGAGTCTTCTCAGGCTACTGCACTGTACGGAGTAAATAGCGCGGTTTTTGTTTTTCATTCAACCGTTTGGGTGGGTTCCAATATGCGCCGAAACCGCTTGCAGAACAGTACTCGAGAACAAAACACGAATCCACGGCGAAACGCGATGACGGAATGCCCGAAAATATCCTTTCCCTATTAGAAGGTCCTCCGATCACTGCGGCCCAAGGTTGGTCTGGAGCAATGAAATATACGGCAGAGTTAAATACTGATATTTAAAGGTGAACACCCAACGAAGATCCTTCCGGAAATCGGACACCGATCTCGGAGCAAACCCGGCGGCATTCCGTAGCCATGGCGACGGCCAACAATGGCGGTACTCGGGTAAGGAGGCCTTCTTTCAACTATTCTCTTTGCCCGCTCACAATTACACTGCACGCTCCCCTTTTTTACCAGCAGAGTCGGAGACACTGCTCTTTCTACCGACGCGACAGGAACACGCGACAGCCAGCTAATCCCGGAACGTGACGCCGCCGATGCTCGTTTTTTCATTTAAACGTCTAAACCTTCACCGGCGATTAAAACGCCATACTAAATGTTCAACCATAACTAAATATTACTGCAACACGTCAACTATTCAAGATCCTTGTAGGCCAATTTATAAACCTTAAACCGGTCACTCGAGATATACTAAATGCTAATTATAAATGTATACCATACACCGATAAAGTAGCACCTATGTATGGATTGTAATAGATAAAGTACAATTTGGATAGCAGTACCTTGACAGCACTACATTGGAAATTCCGGAATGATCATTCCAATCGACAAAGTTCCAATCGAATACTACTATAGCTGCGGGGGCCTTACCTGTTGGCATGTCGCAAACCCGCTCCACTGTGGACTGTGGCAGAGTCTCCGGTCACCTGAGGTTCATGTCAGAGGTGGAAAAAGGAACGAGTATCGCGTACAAGAGGCAGCGGCTGCGGTGGCGGTTCCTCCGAATAGTTGTATCGCGTACTAACTAGACTGAGAGACTGGCCGATGATAACGGTGATCGGGGCCAGCGCCGGCAAGGACGTCGGGAATCCCGCGCTCACCCCGGCGCGCCGCCCCGCAACACACCGACGCACACGCAACCGCCCACGCCCCCTCCGCTCGCCCCCCACCGGCCCCCTGCCCCTGCCCATTCCACTCCCACCTGGCCACATTTACTACACTGCTAAAAATATAAACTCCCCCTTCCCGACTTTTGCCGCTCCCTCCACCAAAAAGTTCGATGCCCAAAACTCTTCAAGACCCGGATGTAGAGGAGGTGGTGGGACACGACGGACGGCCCAAAAATACGAGTACGTTTAAATAACCCCCGAACGATTTTTCCATTTACCGACATTTGTAAATCTAAGATTGGTCTAACGGGAAGGTTTCACCAGGTTAGCCTGGTAAAGTTCTGTATCACAATAATCGGTACGTACTCTGCACAGAAATTTAAGATTAAACTAAAGTAGCTAGTTGAGAACGGGAATGATTCGGCACGTATAGTGCTCTTGACAACGTTCGGAATACCTTCACTTTTAATTTGCCAATAAAGCTGAAGATCATTTCTACAAGAAGTAGTCTGAAATATTCAAAGGTCTATGGAAGGTGCAATTCGTAAGGGACTTCAGACCACAATGATGCCCCTGCAGGGTTCTATCTCGAGACATGTGTAGCCCTAAAATTGTATCGCCTTATCCTTTGTTGTGCACGGATCCAGGAAACGAAGCCGCAAAGCATTTTAATCGCGGCCGGAGGTCGACAAAGACTGGGGCATGGCCTCGCGAATATGACCACTCCCAGAATTGGGCACCCGGACCTTTTAATTTATACCGGGTGGTTGAAATCGGTTCGTAGGAATTTCGAATGAATTAATAGTTCTCTCGCCCGGCCCGCCTCCTTTCCCGTACCTTTCTCAAGTCCGACATTCTCGCTCTTCACATTGCTCTTACTCCAGTATATTTGCAAGGTTTCAGTGTTTCGAACTGATCGGAGGATTGCCAAGTAACTCAAAGGAGGAAGTAATAAATATTTAGTTTTCGGACGGCGAAGAAACTTGACGCCTGCGGATGAAGCCGACACCGCAGAATATAATCGTCGGGGTCTGGAAAATCATTTTAAAATGGACGAGAGCTTCGTCTCGGCTGAGAACGTCGGCGAAAACGAGATATTAATTTGGCCCCGAACGTGAAACGAGCGTGGAGGAAGCAATTTCACAGTTTGAACGGCGAGCGTACCCCCTTCTAACCGTCTGGTGAGTCACGAGTACTTTCTGACGTATCGGATTCCTACAGGACTTCGATGACGCCACCAGCTGGGAAATGACGGAGTCTGGACGCTAGCAATGAATAATGCTACAATAACCTAGTACGCGAAGCAAATTATTACGCCATTTCTCTCATTCTTCAAGTGTTTGATCCTGTTATTGTTATGCTATTTTAGAAATGTCTTCTTCCATTGTAGTTAGTTACAATCTATATTTCAGGATTTTTCTCGAGCTAACTTTCATTACACGACATATTACGTTTTCTGATTACTGTGGCTCAATCGAGCTCGAGGGCAGGCGCTTTGCTACCGATTACCATAAGTCACTAAGACAAAAGGAAAACTCTCCCAAATTAATGTTTCGAAGCCAGTTAACATCGAAACTGGCTCATTCATAATAGATCAAGGCTGGTGTCGGGTTAGTGACAAGTGTTCTACAACAATGGCGTGGGACCAGGGTGTGGTGCCGAAGAATGTGACTCGGGAACTGAATGAACTTGAAATATAATGATAGTTATTGGCAGTGGCAGTGGCAAGAATTGACAGTGGCGCTGGCGCTCTACCCGGGCCGGCGATACATACGACTCGGCGATAGGCAAAAAACAGGTATAAGCCTCTCGAATCGGATCTGCCTTATGCAAAAAACGGGACGGCCTCAATACGTGAGACAATCAAACCCGGCCCAGAAAAAGAAAACAAACGTAAATTTCAGTACAGGCCATAACACGCAGCGGGCGTTTGGAAATTGCGGCTGACCGCTCGGGGCGAAGATAACCTCATGCAAATCATCGGGGCCGGTCGGAGAATATTAAATCTGCAATTCGGCTTCTAAAGCGAGCTTGGATTTTATAGGCATTCGCGTTATAGAAGAGCTCGCAAGTATCGGATAGATTCTCATCTCTTCGACTTTCTCACCGTCGTCAGTAGCGAATAATAAACTACTTTCGCGCCTTGGCTACCGATGAAGCTTTCCATCAGCATCAAGCAGAAAATATTAGGCAATATATTATTTATATTTCGCTCATGCATCAAGAATTATACTTATAAATTCGTCACAGGACGACGAACGGTGGTGGTAGGGGGAACTGACAGAATAAAGAGATATGTGAGAACAAAGGATAATAAGTATATCACATGTTCTTAATTCGGAATCTAGACGCGAGAGTTTAAAAACAGTTGGGCTTCTCCGGGTCATGAGCTGCAGAGCGTGGGCGAGACCACTTGGCGGGTGAAAGAAAAAGGAATATTCATTGGGGGGTGGGCGGCTTCATTCTCAGGCCCAAACATAGACCTGAAGGGAACAATAAGAGCTTAATTAAGATAAGAGTGGGGGTGGGGAGGGGCAGGCGTCGATTGGGTTCGATTGTCACGTCCGAGCCGTCACTACGAAATGTTATTACTGCCAATCGGATTCGATTTGCAACGATTTGACACTCCCGAAATGAATCCTTGGATCGCATTCCATGAATTATTTATATCTGTATTCTCCAACCAGACGTTCTTATCGTCGGTGGCTCAAATGAAGGAACATTAATTCTCTCCCCTTCCCCATCTCTGTTAAGACCCCGATAGTTGCACTCCTGATTAAATAAGGATAGATTTGAAAATAAATGCGAAGAAACTTTTTAATAATACCACGAAATACATTTTTGAGTTAACCTATGTGTACCTACTTGGACCGTAAACACGATTCCTTCATTAGATTGATTTTCATACCTGAAATCATAATCAATTAATATTTGTAACAAAGGAAACGATACCGGACCGGTTGATTTAGAGACGGGCGCCGGCTGTGAAACCGACACGGTTACTCAACTCTGAAAAACCCCGAATGCTAAACAAAGAAGAAATAAGACGAATATTAATAACCATTTATCCGGTTGCCTAATTTTTTCTCATTAGAGCGGTGCAAATTGCCCGGTTTCGTGTCCGAACCTGTTTTTTTTCAGCGAGCCACTTCCATCGCTCTTTGTTTATTTTATACCCCCGGCCTCCTCTTCCCGACCGTAACACTTAACGAGAATCGGAGAAACCGATGCGTTTATTGCTTTATTTTCTCGAGCGAAAAGGTCAAAACTGAAGAAAATAAAACAAGGACGGGGCGCGAGTATTAAGAAAAAAAGATAATAATAATTCCGGACGCTAAAGAGATATTTGAATAATTATATATAATGATCAAACGGAATTTCCCCTCACTCATGTTGGAGCGCATGAACGAAGATGAGCCAACAACCCCCCCGCCCCCCGTACTACGCCACCGCCTTCCCCCCTAACTGCTACCAACCTGTAATCAGCCCTGACAACCTGTCCTATTTGTTTCTCGCTTTAATGGAGATGGCGCCCGATACATATATATTTCCATGGGGAAAATTACTTTTTTCGGTTTTACTTACGGCGCCTGCGATTTATTTATCCACTGCGACCATTCGCGAAGCATCAAACTTTATTGCCAAACAGTGTGTGTGTGCGTGTGTGCTAGGAATCGCAATGCACATAACGTTTTAACTCCGTTATAAGTTGCTCAGAACTTGCAATGACAAAGTTGACATTCTAATTTTGGACATAGGAGGGGGTAGTGATTCATCCTAAGCAAAAAAGACTTGTCCCCGGAGGTCGTAAATGTCGCCGCTGAATAATAAATAATCTAAATTAATGTGGTGCGCGGAAGGTTATCATGGCGGATTATTGCGAGTTAATGTCGAAGATTTTAGCGGAAAGCAGCCTGTGGACAAATGGACAATGGACAAATAACAAAAGTTAAGAATGACTAAAACTGTAATGAAATCTTTGAAAGATTTTCTTTGCCCAGACTTGCACTGGTTCGTTTATTATGCAAACCGCGTTGAGATAGATGTTCGCATCCTGCATGAACCTTCGTAGCGAATTGTGGGAATGAGGAAGCTACCTAAGAGGACAATACAGAATACCGAATTACATTATACATTCCAGCGAAGTGAAGTGCATATCGTTAAGGTTTTATAAATACTGAATGAATTCAATTTTTATGTAAGAAGCATACACTCTGTTATAGTAATATTTTTTCTGTTAGTTTAAACGGTTTAAATTAAAACTGTCATGTAATTTGGTACGTTGGATTCTATTTAAATTTAGCCGTGTTAATGTCTACATCGCTGTTTTCCTGTACTGTTCAATAAGCGTGGAGTTCGGAAACTACATCTTCTGTTGTTCCCGTAGGGGGCCGTCAATTAGGTGAATCGGCGCGTACTTCAGGCATAAACAATGAGCACGGGAATTCCGGCTTACACCTCGAGAGACACAGGATTTATTGCCGGGGCTCTAAAATCAGACGGGAGACTTAAGTCCGGGAAAACTCCCGAAGGACTGAGACAATACATTTGTTTTTCAGCCAGCGGAGCAATTAATTCGATCCGTCGGATTTCAATTTTTCCTTTGCGGCGATTCGCGCATTTATCTCGCCTCGGCTTTATAAAACATTTATGGCCGCTGGCAATATATCCGATTAAGCCCGCCGTGAAACCGCCATGAATAAAACATGTGTTTACCGGTGGGTCCGAAAACGAGCGTATCGGTAATAGGATCATATTGGGGAGTGAAGAATCCCGGGCCCGACTTGGAGAAGTTTTTGTTGCCTCGGGAATTCTGACAAATTTGCATAACATATGTACCTTTTATCCTTTGGGGGCCCGTTGGACATGCCGGGAACATTTTTCGATCGGGTTCAATAATGATAAATAAATATTATCGGCTTAAAGGAGGACGAGCTTTTCGTCCGTAATAGCTTGCTACTAAAAAAAAACTGGCGTTCGAAACATTCATCTTCTCCCCCGCAGCATACGGATATTAAAGATCCATTAATTAGGTCACATTAGTTTTCTTCATTTTATTCAAACACCACGGGCATTAATAGACATTTCCGGTAGTATAGTAAGCTTAATTGATCGGGCAAATCCCGTATAAATGTTCATTGATTCGAGTAGGCAATGGAATTAGTCTTTTTCGTCTAATAACGCCCCTCGTATTAGCAATAAGTTGAAAGCGGTAAATAAAATTCCCGGCAACATTGGCATTGTGCCAATGATTAGGCCATTAAAAAAATATCGCGTTTTCAGGAAAAGATTCGTCCACGACTGACCAAGATCTTTTTTTTTCTCATTTATTGGTATAGTCACAGCTACAATTTTTTTTTAGATTGTATCTAGTGACACTGCTCTAGCTTTACACTCACTCACTGAACTCTCGAAGGAGAAGCCACCCAATGATGGTACTCCCGCTCCTGCCCTTACTCAGGTCGTAAGGAAATCGCGTGGCCATCTCCGCTTTAGGCGACGCACGGGATTTTCGGGAAGGTGAAGCGAGGAAAGTTGTCGAATTAAGGGATTGGAATGAAGGGATAATTTGGAATGGAAGGATTTATACCGGGAAGCTGCTAATTCTCGAACGAATGGGACTTTTAGGTCATTGTGGATTATTCTGTTAGAGACATACGGTGGGGCGTTGGTAATTTTTCGATGGATTATGGATTTCAAGGATTGGAGTCTATAAGAATTAGACGGCTCGGTGGATCCCCACAGTTAGATTCCGTAGGCCCAAATAGGTTTCAGTACGCAGTTGTAAATTAATAATTTGTTTGAGAGTGATAGTTTTGATCTGTAGTCGAGGAGTTTTAGTAGTAATTTGTAGCGTCGTTTGGTTTCTGCACGTTTCAGTCTTGTATGTGGGTTCCATGTCTAAGAGTAGTCCCAAGTACCGCACTTGATTTTCAATAGGAAGTTGGGACCGGTTCAGGAAAACGGGAGGACAAGTTGCTCTTCTCAAAGTAAAAGTAACATGAAGACTTTTTTGGCAATTGAACTTAATCCTCCATTTCCTGGACCAGCTTTCTATGAGGGAGAGGTGTTTTTGCAGGGAATGTGATGCTAAGTAAGGATCTGAGTTTGTAGAGAGTACAGCTTTGTCGTCTGCGTAGGAAGCAAGGACGTTATCAGGATGTTGAGGGATATCGGCAGTGTATACAGACCAAGATCTGTGGATATATTGCATATGCAGATGTACATTATCGTAGAGCGAAATAGTCTAATGGTCCAATCTAAAATGAATATTACTTCCAAAAGGTACACTGGACGTCCTGGAGACTTCTCGGCTCCCGTTTCATGGAGGGTTCCAGGCACCGTGGAATCTTTTGCCTCGTGTAAACTACATCGGTGGTATAAACACGTCTTAATCGTAGAAAAGGCATGTTACCCCTCATAGTCACTCACGGCGGTACGAACCGATTAGGGAGAGGAAAAATGGTACGCTCGTTTATATTATTAAGGCAATTACGGTACTTTCTGTTGAGTCCCGTACAGTCGGCGTAGTATTATCCGAGTTTTCTCGATGTGAGGTATACGAAATGGAAGAGGCGTGTAGGCGAATAAAATTATTGTGCTTGCGAGACTCAACACGTAAGCCGAGGTGTTCGCGTCGGAAGACACGGTTATAAACGCGGGAACAGCTCCGCTAACTCGAAGAAAGTTTGTTTCGACTCTGGTACTAACACGCTAACGAGGTAGGACCCCGGGCGGTACCCCCTCTGACCCACTGAGGGAGTAGCGGCGTTAAAAAGTGAACCGACGTTCGCCCCGTGCCAAGGTCTTCTGAAGGAAGCCTCCCCCCCATGAGTTTATGGACTCAATGGAATAAACGTTTCGTAAAAAAGAAGTCTCGACGAACATCGAAACATGAATGACAACCACGTTTTCGTAGTGGTAACATATGGACAATGACGGGGAGTAGAAGAGAGGAAATTGGTTCACACTTTTTTCGTGTGATGTCGAGATAATGACTTGATGTTCAATTTAATTCAACATATGAAAATACTTATGAAACGAGGAAATATGACATTAATTTAATTCCGCGATTAATTTAATCGTCCCACAATGGATATGTAAATATGAGTTAGTAGGCTGGAAATATTATTCTTGCAGTTTTCTGTCTGCAATCGCATATTTGACTAGATTCGCCGCCTTACCAGTCTAGTAAAAGTACTTAAATAATTTTTAGAGGAAAAAGGAGGTAATAGCTATGAAGGTTCAATACACTGTCGATTAAAAGTATAATGGGGGGATTCCCTTGGATTAATTTAGGAATCTATTGGATACAGTAATGCGCAAATATGTACTTTCTAACTGGGCAATGACCCAAAAGGAAAAACAGTCGTCTACATTTGGTCCCAGAAACAGACATCTTTCGAACGAAGAGTGTTTTTTTGAAACGTTTAAATATGGCTCAGGAAGAAGTATAAAATTAGAAGAGATGCGGAAGGCGGCTGTTTTTTCTTGTAGAAGCCGCACTCGATGACGCACAGAGGACGACGTCACATCTGACGTCAAAGAAGTGAGCTCGCGGCGCCCGGTTCTCACGGCTCTAAGGAAATGGGACGGAGGAGGAAAGTGGCCGAAAAAACTAAAGTTTCGTCAAATGTCGACGGAAGCATCTCCAGTCGGAGTTTTGAGATAGTTTTTTTTCTTTTCGCTTTCGATTCAACCCGCTATGCTCCCACCGCGAGCTTCTGATGGGAATCATTTTTACGGGACAAATGTGGCCTCCGCTCGCCCCTTTCTGTCGCTGCACCAACTAAAGACTACACACACACACACGCACACAGGCGGAGTTTTTTTTGTGTCGTACGGACTTGCTTTCCGCTGAGGCGAAATAGCGTCGTCGGTGATGAACAACAGATGTCGTCGTGTGAACTGCAGGAGCATGCTTTCCTCGCGCCACTCTCCCAGACTATTCCCACTTTAAATAACTCGTTTTTTGTCATTCCTCGAAGCAGTAATTGTAGGGGAACATAGGTCGAATATTTTATTACAAAATTTGAACTTTTTGACTTTTCACCTTATTGTCTGTTAAACGAACAGTTTTATCAGGCAGTTGTTATACTACTACGATTAACTGTTAAGAGAAACAAAAATGCGGATTTTCTATTTGCCAACAGATTTCACGATTAAATGTTGGGCATTTACATTTATGTTAATAAATAGTTGTTGCTCGTTCGTCGTTTTTAGTACGGCATTCTACCGCAATATATACTTTCGGACTGCAATAACTCGTTCCCTTAAAAAGACAGCGGATGTTGAATAAACTGCTCGAACGGCCCGTCGAAGGAAACTGCATCCATTGCGCAACGCTACGACTGAGAATTTACACCGTCGGGATGGGCGCAGCGACCATTAAAGTGCAATAAAGATAACGGGACGTAATAAAATAATGTCAAAAGAGGCAGGACGACGGAGTTGGAACTTGGAGGAGAAAGCAGAAAAGAACATGAGGGAGAAGGAACGAAGGAAATGATTCAAGCCCTTTCATTCGGTACTGGGGACTGTAATTCCCAAAGATGAAAATCAAAATCCTACAGCCGTGATGGGGGGAATTTCATGAGTTCAGTTTTATGAGTCTTGCGACCGCAAGGAAGGCGCACGACAATGCGCTATTTACGTATTTATAGTGGTTATGGTGGCGGGGATAATTAACGAATTGCGCGGTCCGGTTACCTGGAAACGCGGCTGGCTTTTGAATATCTTTCTTGGTAACGGCCGAAAGACATAATAGGCCTCGCTTTTAGACGTCGGTATAATGATTGGTTTCGGCCGAGGACATGACGCAACCAGCTCCGACCTGAGAAACTAACCAAGTTCGGGACGGCGGTCGCTTCGAACAGTGACATCACCCCGTAGTTTCGCAATCCGAGTTTCAACTGCGATTTCTAATCGGAGGATCTGCGTTGGCGAAGTCACTCCTGTCGTCACGCCAGGCCGGCGGACTTACAATTTCTCCGTTGAATAAATTAATGATTTTTCCGAAAAACTAACAGCCGATAGACTAATGAGCTTGGCAAACTTTTATTGAAGCCACAGATAATTACACTCCTAACGATGGGAGAACATTCACAGGTCGAAATTACAAAGCAATATTGAAAACGCCCGAATATGAATGGTATAGCTATGAAAACTGAAAAGGATAAAAAAAAATCTTAAATTATTATTCGGACTCAAGAACCATCCAGAATAACAGCCGTTATGTGGGGGAAAAAAGGATTGATACAAAATCGTCAAAACTTTAATGTCTCGGGCAATCGCTGAGAAACGGCCCCACCGGGGGGGCCAAAGTCTGGCCATAAACGTTACCCTTATAATTTACAGAATTTTACTATCTCGGCCGACCGGTCTGACTTATTATCTTGATAACGACCTAAGAGAGATAAACGGGAGGAAACTTTTACTCCTTCAAATCAGATATGGGCATAAGGATACATATCGCATGTATATAGATGATTAGAAAACAAATCATTAGAGGTGGGGAGGATGTGAGACCATTCAGGCGCGCCCACTTTATCATATAAAATATTTAGACGTGAAACTGAATTTCCGTATCAACTTAACTATCCACTTCTTCGCTAACCCCACTCTGTATCGAGATAATTTTTTTTGCTAACATAAAATCTAGGAAATAATTGTCAGGAAAGTGATATAATCTTCCCAGTTGGAGACCGAGTGCATAAATGCATAGTAAGACATTTAGTAAATGTGTGCCCATAAATCAGAATAGTGTCATGTCTTAGTAAATTTGGTAACATTGGAGGACGTAAGGTCCGATAGTTGCGTGCTTCCTGGAAGTTGCAGGGTTGGGCGTGCGGTTTCGAGACTAAAGCCTTCGACGACGAGGGAGGTTTTCGAACTTCAGGAGGAAAAAATTATTTCTTCGCTGCCGAGCAGGGAAGGTGCGGTAACAAAAACAGGCTTGAAAAGCCCGTAAGTGTGTTACGGCTACAACCTGCGGGGGGGACTTAACGGTACAGGTGGGCGGGGCCAATCCCGGCCAATCGTAGGGCAGCCTTCGCCGTCCGCTCCGCTTGACCTTCATATCGTAAGTGGAACTCCAGCCAGGACTGGGGCCGCTTCTGGACGACCCTAAGGAAAATGCACGGTTGCGTAACCCGTGCTCTTCGCCGGACCCAAAATACCTTCGGGTTTACGGTACTTCCATGCGCCCGCCCAACCCGAAGAACCAAAGCGAAGGGACAAAACCGGAGGGAATGGTCAGGGACGGTATTGACGGTTCACCGGAGCGCGAAGAGACCCAGTCGCGTGACAAATCATCTGTTAGAACAAAAGGAAAATCCCCGCAATTAAGCTTATTAACACGAACAAATTCGGTATAGAATTGAAGCATAGTATTAGTACCCATTTAGTTTTACAGTACCCCCATTTCTTATCCTGAGCTGTTTATGGGTACCTTCACTGTCTAGTAAGAATAACATTGTGGGTGATTATTGTAGGGGTATATTAATAGCCTACCTACTATTTGTTGGTAGGACTATAGGACTGACAAAGCGATGAGTCACAAGGTTTGTCAACTCGACGACCCGTGACGTGCGCTCGGACATGCAACTTGATTTAATTAGGAAAAGGCGGGATTCGATGAAACTCATATAGAACGAGTGCGGATTGTTTAATATAAGAGCATACACATTGTGGCAGATTGATAAGAGACCGTGATAATAATTCACATCGAGAAATTAAAGACGGAATGATGCGATTATCCTAGCCAATTAATGGGGACACATATGTTCAATAACTCCTTTGTTGTCCTTTGTATCGTGTATATTTATCAATTTTTTAAAATAATATTTTATACCGTTTTCATACCTGTGCAGATGTACCGATGTGACGTCCGATGCTTCTAGGGACATCAATTACAACTGTAGTAATACATGTAGTTTAATTATTAGGATTTATTTCATTAAATAAATATATATTTATTTATTTATACGAAGTGAAGATACGAAATATCCGCCAGTTAGAGAAAACGACAAATAAAAATGTTGGAGACTTTAACGGTGCGATATAACAGTAGATGTGAATATGCTTATATAAATTTCTTTGGTCTCCAGTTGATTTAATTGCTTGTTCGTTTCGATTTAACAGTATTATTCAATCGAATTGCTAACAGGACGGTATTCTTAACTCAGTTTTCCAATAGATGAATATTTGTGATTCGGAGTTGAAGAAATAATTACAAAGTAAATTATAATAACAAATACTTGTTCACATAGTTGCGATGTACAGTTCTTAAGTAACAAAAATATTTGTTGACACAGAAAATTTGATACTGATATTTCTTTACAGTATTTATATAACGCAAGTGTCAATTGAAGAAAATTATGCGCTTCATAACATATTTAAATGCAGTTTACATTAATAAATAATATTATCAATTTAGTTACAATAGGTTAGAAATACTAAAAAAATATATATTGCCTATTTTTGAGCAATAAAAAAACCTATAAAAATCAATCAGCGAATTTTTATGGGTCAGTCTCCTCTGCGCAGTGGAGCGAGTTGAAAAAGGGGGAGGGGGTTTGGCAATATGGCGTTTCGCATTGTTCTTAAAATGGCAGGCATTAATGTCTACATGTCAGGCATTCAATTACATTTACCTTAATCTATCGTCCTTAAATCAATTTCTAATTTTAATCGACAACAGACCCAACAGAATGAGTTATGTAGCAATTTCTTGAGATCTTATGCGAAGACATTTGTGGTTTAAAACATTATTAGGGTTGATAAAAATGGTGGGGTGCGTTTGCAGGATTGCAGATATATTACAAGTTGTGGGATAAAGATAATTTAATTTGATCTGGGCCTATTCAATTATAGGATAAGAAAAGTGTTTGAGATCCCATAATATTGTTGTAAAGTATTAATTATTATTACTGGGCACCATTCAGCGATATAAAACTTGTTTATTTTGTTTGTACTTAACATACGGTGGGGGGGGGGTATGACAGCACTCTTCCCCTGTGCGCTCAGTAACAATCGTAATCGAATCTTTTATATAGAATTTACATATAAACTTTGCAATGTTCCTTAATGTCTAAATGTTTCTAAAACTTAACGCTGTCGATGTATGTTTACACACATACTTAACGAATGTTTGAGGTGGATGTAAATTATCTCGTTGTTGTTTCTTTCAACAATTCAAAATAATACGATTTGCCATCAGCCCGGATTTCGTTAGTTAACTGAATGCCAATAAATATTAAGATAGGTTCGGAATGTTAATAGTGTATGAGTAGTTTAGAGGAGTTTCGATTTTTTACCGTTTCAGGGAGTAATTTAAAATACGCTAATGGACGATAATGAATTATGTCTCTTACCGCTTCGTACGTGTGGACACTGGATTCGCTGAGTATCATGACTGTACTTCACAAACAAAATGTGGGACGTCTGTCTCTCGTGTTGTATATACGCCGTTCCTGGGTTTCTCCGGTGTCGACACTCCTAAGTCCACTCTCTGACTGAGCCCAAGCCTCCTTCCCAGGTCCTTGGCTAACCCCGCGACCCCCCCACTACTGCCAACCGTACCGCCCCGAATGTCCCCTCCGACCACCCCGCCGCCGCTCTACCCTATCCCTTGGCGCACACCGAGACGCCAACCGTTCGCGAGGGTAATACAGATCACCGATTCGCCGTTTGCACAAATTGCAACTTTCAAGGAGTCCTCACGGTGACGTTCCCCCGGTATATTCGCCAAACGTGCGAGATGCCAGCTGTTATACCTTGAAACAACTAAGTGACTTTTCAACTTTTGCAATTTTAACTGTTGAAAAGATCGTGCCAATTTCTGAAATATATTGCCCAAATTTAAACCATTGTTCCTAGGACACTGCCGAATCCAAGTCGGTGTCACTAGTTAACATACCTTTCTTAGAATAACTGTACATAGAACGCGTGACTCGCTACCCACTAGCCATTCGTAAGGTCATTTTCACGGGTATTTAATAAAGTGACTAACCGACAATCGACCAACTGCATGTATTTTTGCTTATAAGTGTAATAATTTATTTATGCGTATAACTTTAAATAAAGCGACCTTTTGTGATATAAAAAGTACAATTATTTCGACAGTATTATTATAGTAGGCATTTCATCAGTGTTACTGTAACTGCACTGTTCTTATATGAAAACCCGCGTGTGTCCTTACAATTATTATAATTAACCTCATTTTGAAATCCACAGAATTCGATACAACGAAGACATTTTTACCATAACATGGGTTATTCAATAGGAATGCTACCTCATGCTATTTATATTCATATGCTACCTAGTTTAACTTCACTGATAAATATTAAAAACCTACATACTTTGGCTATAATTAAGTACACTTTGTTCACCATGATTGTCGTATTTTATATCATTCCAGTATTCTGAATGATACTTATATGCGAACTGACACGTAAACGAGCAGGCAATGAATTGTGGACACTATGATTTTTTAATTTATCTTGGAAATGGAACTTTCGCAATAAATATGATGTTGAGATGGAAAGCAATTTGAATTCGTCAATTCATTGTTGTTCTGAGTGAAATAACATGATTGTACCTTTCATTTTTGTTGGCTACATAGCGAGGAAATATAATAAATGAAATTGGGCAACCAGGATAAGAGCTCAGTTTCACCTCGGCTTGTTCTTAGAAATGGATTTTGCAGACTCAACCGGTTCCTTCCACCTTCGTGACTCCCCCCTCTCATTCTTTCTGACAATGGTTATTTTCAGTCGGTTGTAAATATATAAATTTTAATTCTTCACCATGCCGCTAATAATATATGTAATGAACTAACAGTTCTGTAAGTTATTACACCGTGCCGATGTGATCTTTGCGGGGATGAAGAATAAAACAGTTCATTTTGTCGGTCCAGATATGGGCGAGTGGAGGGAGAAAATCTCAATACTGCTATTATCCAAAGTATGTACGATATCAGTTTTCTTTCTGAGTTCCGCCGGTTACGAATATTGTCGACGAGCCGCTCTCCAACCGATTGCTCCCGGATTCGATTCCCGGTGGCGGTGTTCCTGAAACCCCCGACCAATTACATTAAGTGGCGATTCCTGCTTTGGAAAAACAAGTTATACCGTATTATTTGCAAACGGAGGAATCAGAAAGCGAGCGCACTTTGTCCGATGACTAACCGAGAAAACGCGGGGTTAAATAACCAAAAAAAAAAAATTAAAAAAAAATCTCGCGAATCTTTCACTTTCTCCGGACTTTCCCAGGTATTACGTCAGCCGCGGCTCTTTCTTACACTCGGAAGGAGTGCTAAACAAATTCACAAGTGAGAGGCTAGTTGGGCCATAAGGAAATAAACATCGAGCGATTACAACTTGAATATCCAATCCCCCTAGAGATTATCCATTCTGGACCTGATTTCGAAGTGCTGTATCCGGTTCCGGGAGAATGTTCGTATTTATCCCAGCGTATAATTTTCACATTTTTTTTTGTCATATTGAAAAATAACTGAATACATTTATAACAAGAGGTGGGCACTAAAGTTTGGAATATCTAGGTATTTTCTTGTACGTTTATATATATCTTTTTTCACGATGATAATTTAATAATACGTATGCGAGTGAGATATAGTCGAGTTGCAGGCATTAACTCAGTCTGAAGTATTGCATCGACATTACACATGCCGATTTCCATTTTCTTGTACGGGACGTAACATTTACTTACGGTTGCAGTCCAAACAACCGCATTCGTTGAAATGGCCAAGTGGCTAGGCCCGAATTAGGCCATACGGCAAATCTAATGGCAGGTCCACAGACCTTACAATAACATCATCCTCAACATTCCAACCAAATCTGTCCGAGATGAAACTGACGGAGGGCGCCTCTGTCCAAGTTCTTGTTTTGTGACCGCCAACTTAAACAAGTCGGTACATGCACGGCTCGATTAAAACGGGATATTCTGGTCTCCGTTCGGACCGCTCCTCCGCATTTCATTTATGTCTTCTTCCCCTTATGAACCCAACAACTGCACACGTGCAACAACCAAGTGCTATGACGTAGGAAAGTTGAGCCACTTGTAAAACAATATGTCTTTGTGTACAGATATCAATATAATTTTTTAATTAATAAATTATTATTTATAAATATTTTTATTCCCAGTTTTATATTTTTGCCGATTGTCCACCGAGAAACCAATTGCTTTCGAAACTGATCAATAAGCTAAGTTACAATTCGCGGTAAATTATGAGAATGTAAGAAAATTACAATGATTTCAGTTCTTCTGGTATCATAAATAATGTACATAAATAAATATAAAAATATTGATATCTTAAGATAACGGACTGTCTACTTTGGTTGCAAATGGATATATAATTGATATATAAAAATAATTTTACAGTTACGACAAAATTGTTTTTCTTAGAAATACTGATCGTGAAGGGCGTTGAATTCAAACATGTGATAATGATTGTTCAATTTTGTTGTTGTCGCTGTGGTGGATAAATTAATACTAATTGAATCTTTAAGACATAACAAGTCGTACGAAACAAGAATTGATTATTGCATCATGTAACGATATTTTGGGTTTTTAGGGTGTAAGATTAAATTTGGTTCCGGAGGTTCGCACTTTTCTTTGCTAATAAGTATCTACGTAAGTAGGAACACGTTAATATAATTTAAAATGTCTATAATTACTTTCAATTTAAAATATCGCGTTCATGTTTTATGTTGCTCGGTTGCATCGCGTTTGTTCTGATACTGCACTGTTACTGCCGGTGTCTCACTAATCGACTACTTACTAGATCGTTCCTTGACGTTAGAACAATAGCGTTTATTGTTTTATTGTAGGTACGGTAATTTGTAGAAAAATATAGCTGAAGGTTCAAATAGGTCTATATGGGTGGCGCTGGGTTAGTGGTTATAGAGATACCTGCTCCTACACCTGTTCGCCTTCCCACTTTCACTCCGCCGCGCGATTTCGAAACCGACCTCTGTAATTTTATGGACTAAGATTTCGATTTATATATATATTGTAGTCATTCAAATTTGAACTCGACTGAAAAAATTCTACGTAGGGCTGCTCTTATTGTCTGTTCAAGCCGTGCCAAAGCTGTTAGAATTTCTAACGTCCCTAACGTCTAACAAATGTCGTTCATTTGTAAAAAACTCGAATTATTGCATTCAAAGCGTTCTTATGAAGATTGTAATACAAAAAAGCATATATGAGATTATAATTTAAAGCGCGCCAATAAACGTTTATTCATTTGGCCAGTTAGGAATGGGTTGTACCCAAAACTATTAAACGTACACTGGAATGCAACCTAGATTAACAATCAAATCGAAGTTCCGTACTTGTAATTCTATTCGTTCTGAAATTAGGGTTTATTTCTTATAGAACGCAACTGTGTACGTTTGAAGTTGGCATCGGTTAAGAGGATTATTTTAGGAATATCGAACCCGTTGTTGTCATTTTCAGAGTCCGATATATCATCTGAACTGAATGAAAAGCATGCACTCTTCAACAAGACTTCATGCAGGATCGTCCAGGTGAGTTTCCTTAGGAATTTTCATATCTACCATTTTTCAACTTACAAATGTAATTTCCTTCGAATATATTCTTTTAATGTCTTTCATGGAATAGATCTTCACAAACCTGTGTAACTGTGTAATAAATATATCATTTCTAATTTATTATTTATTACCGATATATTATTTCAAGTACTAATAGACACTAAGTAGTTATTAAATATAAAATTGTATTAATCTGTTTAACCTCTCATCGTGATATGCGATATTTTTTGTTAGAAAAAATAAAATGAGCCGTCATAATAACGCGGGTAATGTAGCGGCCTGCAGCCATACCCACCAGAGCGTCTGGTGCACTTACACAAAAACACATTCTGAATATCATTCACCGGTGGTATTTTCCTACCAACCAACTGTCGGTTTGTTACAAATAAGTAAGTAACAGTGCTCCCAGCACCCGACGTGTTTATGAGTTCATCACCGCATAATTAGACCAGCAGCAACAGGATTGTTCACAGGAGGCCTGCGCGGCTACTAACGAATTATATTGAAAATGGTAAAAAGTCGACACAAATGATATAATTAATGACACTATTAATAGATCGAATTTGGCACGTCAATAGGTTTAAAGTAGAGTGGCGTGTGATGACTAGCGATGGCGAGTGGTGTAAGCAAGAACCGGGCGGAGGGGGCCACAGAGGAGTGGAACAACATGGATGTCTCCGCTTCGACAGGCCTCTTCGAGCTAAGCCCCTCCAAGAGCTTCCACGAGACCGACGTCTCCTCCCTCTATTTCCCGGAGAACGATCTGCCCGAAAAACACAGCTCCAGACAAAGCTTCTCGTCCATCGACACGACAAACTCTGAATTGGTAATTTAGTCACCCAGAAAAATCTATCATAGATAAATTATAACGTTAAACGATATAATATTTTTAACACGTCGGGATTAAAAATGATAAAGTTTAATGTCGTTCGATGTCTCGACTTATAATATGTTCTAATCGCGCGATCGACAGTTGGCAATTTTTGGTCTTTTAAATGGCTCGATATATCGCGCTATATAATGTTATAAGGATTTGTCGCAGGGCAGCGAGCATTCCCGCGTCCTATCCGAAGATATCGCCGCACTCGAAAATGAACGCCGGTCGATCACAAAGAAGAAATCGGCCCGACGTAAATCGATGGGAACGCCCTCGAGCGAAGAACCCGCGGTTCGATCGAACACGAGCGGCGTCAATGCGCAGTCCGACACCTCGGCTTCCACCGTCTCGGAAGAATGCTCCAGTTCGGAAACGATGGACGAGGCGTCGGCAGCCTCCCAGAGGAAGCCGGCGGGGGCCGCGGCCAGAGGCGCCAGGGGGGGCAGGAGGAGCGCCCGACGCCCCACCCTGGCGGCCGTACAAGAGGAGCCAGCCCCACAACCGACACAGCTAACCCAGAACACCGGTCGCAGGAGGAAGGCCAGAAACTCGGCAGCCACCCACACCCCGCCCCCACACCCGCCCCCGCACCCGCACCCGCCACCCAGCCGCCGCAGGAGCCCACACCCGCCCCCGAACAGGAAGAGCCCGCCCAGGCGGTCGCCAAACCCAAAGTGAGGCGCGTGAAGACCCTGCCGGCCCCCAAGAAGAAGATCCCGGAGCCGGCCGCGGAGGACACCCCTCCCAACAGGCGCAGGACCTTCGTCATCAACATAGAAGTCAATCTGAAGAATTCCGACAGTATGGGAGGACCCACCGCGACGAACACGAGCATAGTTGAAGAGCAGCCGTCCGGCCGCCCCCTAGAGCTGGACACCTCCGTACCGCCGATAAGCATAATAGAGGAGCGGGTCTCCGAACTGCCGAGGCCGACCGTGGCACCCCCCGCCCTCGCCGAACTCAAGCGGGAACCCCGATCTCCCGAACAACCCAGAAATATGCAGTTGGAAAGAACGTTCGTCAAATCGAAGCCGGAGGTCAAAAATAATTTGAATGATCGCAGCCTGTCCTCCTCGTTCAGAAAGAAGAAGGAGCGTAAATCCGCGCGCAGTAGTAGGTCTCGTAAGTATACGACATTTCCAGTAATATTTTCAGTAATATCGAAGCGTATGTAACATTGCGCAGTTTTCCCCAGCCCACGCTCTTGTTAGTTCGAAGGCATAAATGAAAAACTGATCGTAGGATAATGTGCCCTCTTTGGGGGTCCGCGAGGCTTCGAATATCGTATCTCTTGATTGATCTGATACTACCCTCTACTAGATTTGAATCCTCTATATAAATTTATCAATATCTGATTCATGATCTGACGTTCATGAACTGATTAATATCTAATTTATGTAAACGAAAACTAACTCGCGGTGTCTGATTCATGTTGCAGGTCGTCGTTCGCCGAGCACAACCGAATCTTCGGAAGGTGAGTTTCCTTTAGGATATCTCGTAATGCCGGTCTTTTGTAAGAATCCTGTACAATCAAGTTAAGATCCAACCGAGTCTATGCTTTGCCGGCACAATTTCCTTTACTCATAATTATCTTAATGGGACAAACATAAAACATTAATAT
Organism: Lethocerus indicus; assembly: GCA_019843655.1. Taxonomy (NCBI): domain Eukaryota; kingdom Metazoa; phylum Arthropoda; class Insecta; order Hemiptera; family Belostomatidae; genus Lethocerus; species Lethocerus indicus. The sequence continues at coordinate 12,233,368 of JACDQD010000008.1, forward strand.
CGTCGTTTTCTGTCTCCTCTCGCTGGTGTGGTTTTTTGCTAGACCGGTTTCGGCTGCTCGCCGGTAGCGATTTAGTCACTTTGGATGTTTTTGGGCATCCTCACTGCACTGTCGCAATCACTTGTACTGTGGTGTTTGTCTGTCGTATATATATATATATATATATATATATATATATATATATATATATATAGCAGCCGAAACCGGTCTTGCAAAAGACCAAACCAACGAGAGGATACACACGAAATCTACGGACACCCCTCGCAGATCACAAAACAGGTATTATAAAGCCTTAGTTCTGGTGAAATATGTACAATTTAGATACCATTTCACTCACACGCGATTCTCGCTTATGTATTTCATTTAAAAAAGTCTAATATATTACACTTATCTCATTTTAAATGTGTTCGTTCAAACGTTTCAGATACCAAACATGTCCCTAGATTGTTATTGACCGATAACAAAAGATAGTCACTGCAAAATCGGAAAGTTTTAAGAGTCACCTTAATTTCTGTAACGAAATAAGAAATCCAATATTTATGGCGGCTCAATAGTGGCTATCTTAAGTATGTGCGGTTAACATCGGTTACATGTAATTGTCAGACGATACACGGGTAGCGAATGATCTACAAAGACATGAATTGAATGTATTATCGCTTGTGCGGTCCACGACTGGTTGGCATACCAATTTCACATTAGCATTTCGCCATTTTCGCGAACACCGTAGTCAAATACCATCTTTCTCTCTCTTATTTGGTCCTAAGCCAGACCGAATTCGACCTATCGCCACTCTCCCACTCAACGGCCTACCTATAAGCTATAAATTAATAGTAGACTATAAATAAATTGTGGCGCCAAACGTTACGGTAAGAAAACAACTTGGTTAGACTTGCGGCCCTGATGATATCTGGGATAAACTGTGACATATTTTTGCAGATTCTAGCGATAGCAGTTGCAGCTGCTCCGATTGCTGCTCGTGCAGCGACTGTTGCCAGTCCTGTTCCTGTTCTTGTTCCTCCTGCGCAGACGACTCCTCCACTTCGTCCGAGTCTTCGACCAGTTCAGGAAGCCGTCGCAGGTACTACACGAGGTCGTACAAGAAGTGCAAATAGCCGCACCCTTTAAACTCTCGTTAAACGATTATTCTTGTTTTATCGATATTGATTTTTTTATTTAAGCAGTGTTATCGTTGAAATCTTTTATATATGTTATATCTTATTTGAAACTTCTTTGTACTAATTTTTATTTATTTCTCTATCATTGCTGATGTTACTCCCGTCAATATTATTCTCGATGCAGAAAAAAAAGTAACAATTTGTTCGGCTGGCAAAAAAATAAGCGTTATATTTAGCCGTGTACATGTTTAAGAGATTTATTTTATTTAATGAGATAATATTGTTAACAAAAAATGTAGCATGCAGATCATCAATAAAGTGTTATTTAATAGTATTCTTTGACTTTGTTATAAGATAGAATTTGAATTTTTGTGTTGAGTATCTATCGTTAACCATGAGAAATGTACTAGTAACGCCTTGATACTATTGCAATTGTTTTGATAGTTTTTTAACAGCAACTGATTATTAGTAAGCCGTGGTGTCATACAGGCTACACCAGACTGCGGTTTTATTTTCAGTGAAAATATAACTCTGTCTAAAGAGTAATAATTTTTATGAAGTTCGCTATTTCCTTTGATACAATATGCCTGCGTTTCCAATCTACAGTGTGGGGCTGTACAAGGTCTAAACCGTGACTATCAATTGCACAGAATAGCGGGTGACTTGGCGGTTTTTTATATGTAGCGGGCGTCGTAATAAGTTGCCCTGCACATGACATTATCAGTTTGAAGGCGACCGTCGTCTACTAAGCGCGGGAGAATGTGAACATTTCAGAGGATATAACATTTCAATAAAGAAAAAAAAATATAGAAGCGTTACCCAATCATCCGTATGTTGTAGAGAAGGGAAAAGTGGTCTTATACGGGATCGAGTTGGCGATAGAACGGGACGGCCTTCGGTGACCACACTATAAAGGTTAGACCCACCGCCTGCAGGTTTTTCCTTCAGAAGACGAAATGCAGAAAAGCGTCTTTGATTTATACAAATAAAAAATTATCTCCAAACGGTACTCGGTCAGAGAGGTTATTTAAATTATGCGCTACAAATTACCATCAAATGATTCCCAAAAGCATTTACAGAGCTGTTTTTAATTAAAGGTTGATTTCTAAGGTTGTTCTTGTGGCTCCATAATTACAAATTTCCTGTTTATTTCAATATCAGGGAGCAGACAGTGTTCAAGTTTACAGTACATGTGAAAGTGACAGTGCAGTGAGGATGCCCAAAAAAACATCCAAAGTGCTAACAGTGACTAACACCGCTACTGAAGATGGCGAGCAGCCGAAACCGGTCTAGCAAAAGACCAAACCGGCGAGAGGAGACAGAAACATCACGAACCTACAATAGAGTGAATATTTATATATTCTGAATCCGGTAATATGTCAATTGGTGTTTTAATATTACGGAAGATGAATACACTTTTTTTAGGACAGTAATTTTCTTTCTTAAATCGCAGAAAATTGAATTTTGGTTTTCCAAGAGGTGTGAGCATTTATAAGCCGACAATAATTTTTCGGCCGTAATGAAATTGCGAAATCGGTAAAGCCAATGCAAGCCTTGTGATTTGTGTAGAGGGTTGTGAACACTGCCGAGTTGGGACTTTCATAGGGTACATGAGAGACTGGAAGCCAATCGCCCGGGGGAAGGTCGCCGTAGCTAACACCACCTTTCGAAAGCCACACACGCGCTCCTTTAAACAAAGAGTACAAATACATACGCGTTTATCGGTACTTTCTGCAAATTTCACAATGCATTGGCATTTATCTGTTGCGATGTCGGAGGAAAACAATTTTTTAGTTGGGGTTCCGCGATAAACCAGAATATTTGGTTCGCATTTGGTTCTATAGTCAAACCCTACATGAACTGAAACTACATGTGATATCATCATCCTCCGCTTGTTAATAGGTCCATGAGGTCCCAGCTCAGGTTGACTAAACCCTATGTAGTTACGCAAGTACTATGACGCAGTACAAAGTACAATTTCATTATTCTGAAACGCGTTGTTCGCGTTTTAGGACCTTTCTTCGATAAGCAGGCAACATGAATTCGCCAGTGCGGCTGAAAAGCGCGGAGGAAGTGGAAAGGACACTTTCTCCGATGGCTCCGAGAGACGTAGATGGGCGACTCCGCCCTCGGCCACGGCCTCGCCCTGCCATTAGCGGACAAGAAATTCCGTTTTAAAAATAGTCTCATTCGGGCGCCTTTCGATCCCGACATTTGACTTCTCATTTCCACTCAGGGCCGAATCCCCCTCCCCCAGCACCTCCCAGCCGCTTTGTTCGACTATTACAGGCAGTCCCCGTGTTACAGACGATCCAGAGATAACGGCAGTCCTCCGGTCGATCTACCCAGATAGACCGTACAATTCGAAACATGGAAAAATATCGCGTACAGATAACAGCTGCGGCAATGGTATTAAGTTCTCCGAAAGTGGGACGCCCAAAGATTTCTTGTGGATAGCGCCGATTTTTGTATTTAATACATTTCTCAGGGCACTTCCGTACAATAGGGCAGGTCCCAAGATAAAAACAAACTGAATCTAAATTATTCGGTTTTATAAGCCAATAAGCTTATTACCTAACTTTCAAATACAACATTCTCCCGGCTCCTAAATGAAACATAATCCTTCCTACTCAATTTGGAAACCTGATCAAGGAGATCGACCAAGGAAATTTACCACATTACCAGTTGTTAACACACACACATAATGGATGTGTATTCATTAGTGAATAATGAGTCGCTAAATTTATTGCAGAACACTACGGAAGCGGCATATTTAATTTGGGAGAATTATCCGTTGATCGCCATAGGAGCTCTGGTTCAGTAGAAATGGACAAACGGACACGTGGCGAATTACAAATACCACTCGTCAAGGACGTACCCGGCACACCAACCCGACCGACCACCTCAACGGGGGAAAACCCGCATAAACAGTATACCGAAATTAGCATAACTCGAGTTATTATATAGATATCTCAACAGATCGACAATATTAAACACAACCCCAGTTTATTCACTTTCACACTGGGCTTTAATAAACACTACGAGGTCCAAATATCCGCTACTTGATGATACTCCCAAGAGAAGATTAGCTATAATTAAGCCCCAAAGGTTATAACGGACAAGGACAAATTCACTGAGAGTAAAATACGACTCCCTGTCGTTGTTTCCACTCACCTATTCGATATTTATCTAGAAATCGGTTTCGATTGGGCAAATGAAGACTCGTCTAAGGCCAATTTCATCTTTATCGATTACTCTATTACTTACTATATTTTATCAGCGGTGCTCACATCGTGTTGATTGTGCTGCGGTATTGAAAAGGACAAATAATACGTTCGGAATACCTGTTTTGTGGTCTGCGAGGGATTGTAATACCGTAGATTTCGCGTTCTTCGCGGTCTCCCCTCGCTGGTTTGGTCTTCCGCTGTACCGGTTTCGGCCGCTAGCCACCTCCAGTGGTGGTCTTAGTCACTTTGGATGGTTTTGGGGCTTCCTGTTCATCAGCGACACTCGTACTGAGACAGCGAGGCGCTCTTGGGCCGAACAAGCGACCCATCTGCGATGCGACTGTATGATGTTACTTACTCGACAGAAATGTGACTTTACCGAATGACAGCCTGCTGAAAACCTCAAGTGTTGCTGGTCTGAGGAGCGTGAAAACTATAATAATCGATATTGTGTGTTTACTTTATGAAACGAAGAAATAATTGATTTGATTTTACGAATCCCCCCCTTATTTTGTTCGGTACTCTTTAATTTCTAATCATATTACTAAAAGAATTTCATAAGGTAAAAGAACACACTCTTGAATTCTTCCTCCAATTATTTCTAGAATGAATGCCATTAGGATAATTTCGGGTGAGGTACAGTGGGGCAGTTATATAATAACATTGAATGTTGTTGCCGGTTGGGGCGATGAATAATGACAGGGCGTGTTGTGTTGTTTGCTCGGACATTTTCCCCGGAGATATGTCATTCCGGGACCGAGCCCACGGCCTTCTGCCAGAGACCGCGCCTTCGACCTTAATTGGCACCAGATTAAATATATAAATTACAGCCCCGCCGACAGACAATAAATACAGGAATTGTTCTAACTCGAGCCGAGGTTTTCATTTGTTTCGAAAATCAATTGACCTTCTCTATTCTCCGTAACCAGATATGCTACCGACTTTGGCGGTACGCTTTACAAGCTGCTCCTGTTGCATTAGTGACGCCGACTATCTCGAGTATTTTCAGACTCATTGGGAAAATCGAACGTCTAACGTAACAGTCGCGCAGTCCGTAATAAAAAATTACGGATTATATAATTTGTGATAGATGATTCAATGAAGCAAATTGCCAACGCGTCATCAATTCGTTGGAAATGGAATCGATTAAGTGCTCAGGCGCGGTACAATCGCTTTGACTCTGCGGCTTTTCTTCCGACAAGTGTAAAATTGGTAATCGTAGAGGCTGACGCAGACAAAGCCGTGCGTTTGCAGTCCAGAAACGATGGACAACTTCTGACGTTCTTCAAGTTGCGGGAATAACGCTTCTGTTTTTAATTCATGTTTATATACGGTATAGATTAGTCGCAGAAATTCACCATTGCGCATCTGTCGATAAAAGTAAATACACCGATCAACCGGCGCTTCATGATATTAAACATGTTGTTACAAATAAATTCATCATTTAAAACTGACTTCAGTGGGCATTTCTGAACGCGATCTAATTTTTTTGTATCGGTATATGTAATTTAGAGGTCACAGATCCACGGAAGATTTATTTGGAAGGTACTGAAGGTGGGGAGTGGCCGAAGCCCGGTACCCCCGGTGGCTATCTCTTTAGTCGGTCTAAATTTTCAGGGAGCGACAGAGGTCGTTTAGAGGTCACAGTGTCCCGCAAGCGATAAATAGAGATATACTAGTGCCGGTGTGGTGGCCGGAGACCGGGTATCTTCGTGTGGTAATTTCTGAACTCGGACTAATTTTTCAGCCAACGGCAGAGGTCATTTAGAGGTCAAAGCCGACCATAAACAACAAACAAGGTACCACAGGAAGTAGAAAACTTGTATCCCGATACATCTATCAATGAATTCAGTTGTCGAAAAATTCGGGAATTCATATTACAAAATTCAGATTCTATTTCTAATAAAAACACGACGTAGTATTCAAACTTTTTTTATTATTAGTATAATGCAATCATAATCGATTAACGTATGATTTACCTAAAATTACTACAATATATAACAATATTAAACAAATACAATAATGTGGAGATGTAATGTTGATAAGCGGATGTGTAAGTTATATATATATATGTATTCATTTATTTTATGTATATATATATAAACATCTATGCAGACAATTTAGAAAGTAGTTTTGCTAGCACACTTTTATATCTTAATGTCTATATTTACATATTTTTAAAAGTATCAAGATTAAAAAAGTTGCTCATTTAGGCAAAGTTTGAACTTTGTTGAAGGCAAAGATGACACTGCCGCTAATACTGGGCTGGAATCGAAACAAAGGAAGAATATTGAGTGTATATATACGCAAACACTGATACATACAAACAAATCTCTCCAAACATGTTTCCTCGTTTGAAAGAGTTGATAATAAATTCACTACAATAATCTCTCATCTTGATAAATTTTACTGCTACAACTACTGTATTTCTTATGGTAAAGCTTCAATAAACCTGCAGCAGATATAATCTTAGCATATTTCCAAAATATATAACCCGCTGTAACACAGCTTCTATTTTTGAATAAACTAAATTTAAACATCATCCACATTCTATTATTGGTAATACTTGATTTTTTCTTTACAGGAAAATAATAATTATAATACACATTTTAATGCACCTGTGCATTTTATAATAAAATTAGGCAATTTAATCACAATTAGCTATAAACATTTCCTTGCCTCCTCAGAGAATTTGTTTTATGTTAAATCAATTAAATTAATAACGTTAACAATAAGCTATAAATTAAAAGATATGTACGAATAATTGAATATTTTCAATTGAAATAAACATGGCTATTATAATGCTGAGTTCTGAATATTCTGCACATTGATTAGCTACATTTACTAGTTCAATTGCACACAACTATTGAACAATAATCCAATAGATCTGAACCCAAATTTACAACAGAATAAATCCTTCACTTCTATGACAATTGATTAAATACATTCACAATATATTAAGATCAGTAGAACATAAAACAATACCTCAATTTTTACCAAAGACAAGACAACAATAAACATTCTAAGAAAGACAACAATTATACAAGGATGCATAAAAAATCTACAAGTGTATATACAATTATTGGCAGGAATTACTTTTTCATTATCCTATGTGCACTGATTCCAGGCAAGAACTATGAGCAATGTTCGATTCATGTGAGTAGATTAAAATACTATATACAATGGGAATGAATATATTGAGAAGGATAAAAATAAATATCCAATATAAAAACATTTAAAAATTGTACCATTAATATGCAAGAATTGTGAGTGTAATTTGAAAACAATTAAACAGTATGAAGAGAATAAATTTGTGTAATAAGTTCTTCCATTTTCAGTTTTTATTGGAAGAACAAAAGTTCCACAACTTTTATAAATATCTGATAGAGATACAATACTGTATGACTCAAATACCAAAATACATACTGGTTGAAACCATTTTGAAGTATATACAATTTCAATGGTAATTTTTCTAATTGAGGACAATGAAATAACATGGTACATAGTGTATATTTATAATAAATATTGGCACACTTCAATCTAAAAATTACTATATTAATATAATAATACTTAGCTAATAATACAAATTGCACACATAAACATTTGTGTAAGGAACCATTTGCAACCTGAACGTGCAGAGTGCCTGGCAGGGAAAATAAATTTGTTTTATTTATACAGATTACATTTTAATATTCATACACTCTCTATTAGAAAAGCCTTTAACTGGATAACTGCACATACCAACAATACATGTATTTCTGAGATATAAAAACAGTTTTATAATAGATTTAATATTAGCTGTTACGAGTACATAATATCTATATCTTGTTATATACGAATATTACGGATAATTTTTTAAGGATAAACCAAAACAGGATATTTAGAAGTAAACAGTACAAGACAGAGTGACTAAAGTATACGAATGAAATTACAAAGATAAATACTTTTAGTTTCAGGCATGCAAAGGAAATATTGTGGATTATGAAATTGAATCAAATGCAAAATGAGTAAGGAGAATATGATTACACAGAACACCGAGGTTGTTAAAGAATCATTTCACAACAATTTATGTTGATGAGAATTCTTCAATAGGGCATTTACAATTCATCTCAAAACAACTTCCATCCAAGAAGTCGGAGGAATCATATCATAAATCAAATGAGAATTGACTCGGTTTCACTGAGCAAGACTAAATTTCTGCAATTCGGAATCCTGTCAGACGTTCCACACTTTGAATGACTTACTAGTTGTTCAGTTTGCCACCGTTTTTCGGTACAGCGCCGACTATTCTGACTCTGGTCACCAATTTGGCGTCAGAAAATTGGGGAGGTGGCGCTAGTACCTCTTCCACAATGGGATTGGCCGAGTTTTCTGTAAACTCTGGCGGAGGAGGTACCACCAATTCGTCCCTGTCGTCAGTCTCTGTCTCGAGTGGAGGTGGGAGCTGGGCGAGTGAGACTGCATTCCTCGTCAGAGGGGACCTCTGCTGGGACACTCTCGGCAGAGTGGCTGTACCAGAAGGTGATTCTTTCGATTCAAAAGTTTGGCTGCTCGCTGGAATCTCCTGATCCGAGCTCACACCGCTAGATGAATTGTCTCCATCCTCCTGGATCAGAAAGTCGTTCGGATACGACTTGGAACTCTTCAGTTGGGTACGAACCTTCTGGATCTCATCCACACTGAAACTGTGTGGGATGCTTCCCGAACTGGTGCTGCTGTTTCCACTGCCCTCATTCTGGCTGTTGACCCTGATTACAGTTTTCTCCCTTTCATTGTCGCTCTCTCCCTCACTCAGGCTGTAGTCAGGGTCTGGTATTGGCGGGATGGATGTCGATTTTGACCTGCTACTGCGGAACGGTTGGGCATAGGGATTTGTGCCTGAGTTGGGTGGTGAAGACTGGTTGGGTTTGAAAGTTGAAGAAGATGACCTTAAACTTTGTGACTTTCGGACCTATGGAAAAATAAAATTGTTAAACTATTGTGAAAAATGACAAATCTGGTATAAATGAATAATTAAAAGTTTAAAATTTATGGTATTTGATAGTTTGATTTCCTGATTCCATTCGCATATTGTTACTAAGCTAGACTGGTGTTGGCTTTTGGTCTTTATCAGTAGCATTCCATTCTAATGTCCAGAAAGTTATTGTAATGTCTTAAACTACAGCTTTATCAAGTAATAAGCAGTAAGTCCCATAGTTAAATGTCCTTAGTTAACACATATTTGGAGCCCCAATGGTAGATAACAGAAAGAGATATGAGGAAAAATTTATAAAATATATAATTGTAACAACCTATAACACAACCTGAGTCCTGTCATGACAGATTAAATACACAAGTCTATAATCCTATATCACTAGCAGAATATAGGATTGTGAAAAGAAGACAAAACTAGTATAACATAAGCCTAAATAGGTGAGTGAATCAGAAATGGCAGGATTACTAATAAAAGGTTTTAGTTACTTACTGATTATTCAGGAACTATAAGAGGCAGAAAATAATAGTGTATAATCATTAACTTTTCAGAATTTCATATTTATTTCAAATTTGAGATAATGGAAAAATAAAGGAATTTTTTTGAGGTTGTAAACATATTTTTGAATTACTACAAACTTACCAATATCCTACTTACAATGGTCATTCACTGTTTCCCAAAGTCTTTCAATCATTAATTAATGACAATATGGAAGAAAGGATTTAATGTTTTAACTTCAAAACATTTGAATGAAAATGTATATTAAATTACAAAATGATATTTAAAAATAACTTAATTAAATTTGCAATGTACCTGTGGCCTGGTAACGTGTGCAGGAAGAGACCTAGAGCGATATCCCACAGATTTAACATCCTCAGGTGAAGCATACAGTTTAGCATTAGCCGCTGGCTTGAAGCTTGACTTTATGACATCAGGACCTGACAAAATACAACACAACTTATTTTAGAACTTCTTCTGCATGCTGCTTTGTGAAAAAAAGGAAAATAATATAAATGAAATAATAACATGTATGAAAACACATTGTTAGTTAACACACGGTCATGCATTGTTATTTCCAAAGGTAAAACAGTAAAAAAAGAAATTTTAAGTAGAAAAGAAAATAGGGTTTAATGGTATATACATTGTACTTTAATCAATTAAAATTTAAACAACTAAAGAAAGAGTCGTTCCATTTTCATATATATCTTTAAATATGACTGTTGGCTAAGCAGTTTGATCTCTGAGGTCAGAATTTCTGAAAAAACTGACAACTGAATCTATGATGAAAAAAGGAATTCACATTTCATACCTTACATTAATAACAGAAAGCTACTCATGGAGACAAAATGAAACGATGGAGTAAGATGTACAGAGAGTGGAGATAAGAAATTGTACAACAATAAATATATACTTAATCCTAACAAAGCCGTGGTTTTAAAGAAGTGTAAAAATCAAACCTGCAACTTTCAAAATCAGTCACTAGGTCATCTACAGTAGCTCCTACTGAAGTAATACCCATCAACTGAGAAAATGGAGTTAGATTACAAGGGTTAATTCAAGGTCCAGCCCATTGTTAAAGAAAAGCACCACCACCTCCATTCTACACTACTGCGCTCGCAAAAACTGAAGTGGCAAACCGAATAATTTGTCTTTTACCATTTCCAACACTGTTGATATCACCTTTGGAGGTGACGCCGTAGTCGCTGTCGGTGTTGAGCTCTACTTTGACTATCTGGCCGGGGACGGGGGGCTGGAGGGGGGCGACAGTGGCGGTAGAGGAGGCCTGGGAGGCGGTGGCCGATTGGGGCGGCGGCGGGGGCGGGTGGGTCGGCGGCGGCAGGCCCGGCCTCAGCTCCTCCTGGCTCCTGTGCGCCCTCTGACCAACGTTCGTCCTCAGGTAGGAGGCCAGTGCCAAGTCAGGAGTCGAATGAAAGTCCCTGTGCAGCTCACCACTCATCGGTGCCACTATACCCACTGTGCTGAACCTCACTCGGCTGTTCGGCTGCTGCCACAATCAAAAACATGGCTTGCTTTATACAGATTTCAATCCTGGGCAACTATTATGAGTTGTTTAGAATACATGTTTTGTGGTATACGAGGGGTTGGAATACCGTAGATTTCGTGTGTTTCTGTCTCCTCCGGCTGGTTTGGTCTTTTGCTATACCGGTTTCGGCTGCTCACCGCCTTCAGCAGCGGTGTTAGTTACTTTTGGCACTTTGGATGTTTTTTGGGCATCCTTACTGCACTGTCACTGTCACTTGTACTGTGGTGTTTGTCTTTTTCGTGTGTATATACATATGTCTGCACGAGCACCAGGTCCTCACCCGCCCAACCACCCCCACCACCTTTTTTACCGACAATCCAACAAGTACTTAAGCCGATTAACACAAATCCCACCCCCTTCAACTTAAATAAGATAAACAACATCCCCCAAATACACAATAACAAGACACGTATATACACACGACAAACAGACAACCACCACAGTACAAGTGACAGTGACAGTGCAGTGAGGATGCCCAAAAGAGCAGCCGAAACCAGTCTAGCAAAAGTCCAAACCAGCGAGAGGAGACAGAAACACACGAAATCTATGGTATTATCAGTTGCCTCATTGAACAAACAATGAAGTTTTACAGATTTCCTCAGAATAAATACGGGTGCTAAATAAAATGGCATGGAAACAAAGCGCATATCCCCCTTGGCTATAAAGCAGAAAACATGAATGTGCATGAAGAGAATATGAAATCATTCAAGAACAAATGTAACATCAAGAACTTAATTAACTAACTAAGGAAATAAATTACTTAAACTATTAACAAAGGCAACAGAAATTAGGAGAAAAATATAATAATATACATAATACAGACAAAATGATTATGGCAGACCAATTTGGAGCACCAGAAGAGCTCCCTGTGTACAAAGGTTTATGAAATAGGAAACAAAGAAAGTAATATCAGAAATTATAAAAAGCAATTATAAGTGTCCAACAAAAAAATAATAAAGAAAAAATATTTATGGCATTACTGCAAGAGTTCCCTTATAGCCCATTTAAAAATATCTATTACCCAATCTCCTTTTTGAATCCAACCCTTAATATCATGTGTTTTACACTCACAGAGCACTGGGAACACATGTATTATATGAGTTCTCAGTTTCTTGTACATTTCATAAAGGGTCATTTGTCAAAACATAAACAGTTTAATTGTGCTACAACACCCCTTATGTTTCATTTTCCTTGAATGATTTCAACATTTGAATGTTTTCTGAGTCAAACAAAGACTTTTATTTTGACACTGATGTTATGCCATGCATACATACACACAGAAATACTGTTCTCTAAAATTATCTATTATTATTAAAATATCTATTATCTAATATCTATTATTATTAAAATTATCTTAAACATTTTCCAACACAAAATGTTGCCACAATAATTAATTATCAATCATACATCTGAACAGAAATAATTAAATGAGAAAAGGAAATGCCTGCCATGCCTGCCATTATTAAAAAACTAGGAAATCAGGGTATGTACTGTAAACTATCATGACAGTGGAGTATAACATGTAATCTAAAACATAAATACCACTTTAAGGTAAATGTGAAACCACTGGGGCTGTGATTTATTGAAGAAAAATACTAATTTTAGGATTTATATGGTTTCAGGGTGTAAAACTTGTGCTAGGACACTAATGGGAACATAAAGCAGTAGTGTTTGTCATACTTTCACATTCTTCTTTAGAACTTTAGAGGTAAAGCTTATATTATTTAATACTATATAGTAAACATAAAGTAGCTTACCATAGTCATCCAGTACTGAAGGCAAGTCAATAGAACAATGTATACATAAAAAATTCCTCAAATTATATTGTTAATTTGGAAGAGATTAAGTACACACAATTTAATTTCATTACCATGCAGGCTGGTAATAAAATTACAACAGTAACAAACATTTTAATAAATAATAATCCTAAATGTGGTAAAGAAGAGATAAAGTTCATTTATTTCTCAATAAATTACTTTTATTATATGAAGCATTCAAAATGTTTCAATATTTCATAATGAACAATATTTACTAACCTTTCCTTTGCTCCTTTTCATTTCAGCAACACTCGCATAAACCCTTGGCGTTCTTGCAGGAGATGATGGTTGAGATAAATTGCCTTGGGCACACTTAACAAGAAAAAAACGCTATAAATATACCAAAATACATGAATGGATTATCATAATAAAATAACAACAAAAATTATAATATCTGCATATGGAGTATCAGGTTGGAAATTAAACTAACCTGGAAGTTGCTGGTGATGACAGAACTTCCATTTTGCCTAGCAAACAATTCCTCAAGTTCAGCTGCAGTGATTCTACTGGATGTGGGCCTGGCTCGTATGCTAGCAGTTCTAGGTGTCATTGAACTACTATTCTGGTGGATACTTTCAGCACTTGAACTCTTTCCAGTCCCGACATCATCATCTATTCCCTCTATCAAATGCAAGAAAAATGAAAGATTAATAAATGAAATTATAGTAATTAATTCATAGGTGCAGGAAAAAAATATTTGGTGCTATACCTCCAACACCAACAACCATAGATCTTGCTCTTGCCCTTCCAACACTCAATGTAGTTTTAGGATCCCTCCTAGGAGGGAGAGGAGCTGGTGATCTCCCTGTAGAAAACACAGATAAAATTCATAAGCTCAAGTTCATAATTTAAACTTGTACTTAGGCATTAAAGTCTTTCTTTGAGGCTTTTAAATTATATTTATGGTGATGGAAGAATGTTATTAACCCAATGTTGATGATGTGCTCGGCTTCCTTGGAAGAGTAGCATAATGGTGTGGATTAAGTTCTGACTGTTGGTTAAGAGGAACACCAGCTGAAACCACAGTCATGGATACCAAATCACCAGACCTCCTTATCAAATCTACTACATGCTCGTGGGAAGCAGCTGTCACATCTTCTCCGTTTATCTGAACATAGAAGGATAAAGTTTATATGTGTGTATGAACTAATTGTTGGTTCCAATTCCTATTCTATACAGAAATCAAATCTAAGTGCATACAGTCAAGGATCATACAGTTGGTGTCATGTAATATTTTAATCACTATTACCACAAAATGTAATGGAACTTAATTTATATTAAAGTCAGATAATAGCTTAAACATATGAGCACACTTAATACCATTTAATATCTGACGTTTTCCATCAGTCCTACAGAGTTTAAAATCACATAAAGTGCCGAATTCCAGGAATTGCCTAAGGTTGTTGATAAAAGTTATATATGAGAAAGCATGTGTAACAATCACAGAATTTTTAATAGATAATTGATTTGTTAAATTAAAGAAAACTTATTAAGTGTTTCTTAATATTCAATATTATTATTTTATAGACAAAAAGCTCAATATTTTGGAGGGATACTTTATATATATCTATGATAGAAAAACTAAGACTCACAGCAAGAAGATAGTCTCCCTTTTTAAGTCCAGCCATATCAGCTACTCCCCTCTCATCAACATCATCCAGGTACTGGAGGGCTGGACAGCGAGGAGAAGGAGTCAGCTCCATAAGGGGTGATGTCGCTTTTGCTCCCCTCAAAACAAATCCAAACCCACGTCGGCCTCTATGCAACACCACTGTACGTGGTTCTCCTGGTAACCTGAAATATAAAAATAAAATTTTAGTTTATAATCTCTGTCTACATGGGATCTGTCTGCAAGTGTTTGAAATATTACTCCTGTGGTTTTTAGTTGTTAGGTTCTTTTTCATGTACCTGTCATTTTACTGGTTCCATCATACCTTGTAATGTGCCCTGATAAATGACAGATATAGAATTAACACAGACACTGAAATGAGCAGATTTGAAAAACAATACCAATCTGACTATTAAAAAAGAGGTACTTAAATCAAGCTGCACTTATATACTTGTAGTAAGGCTAGTTCGTTAATGGTAGTATTTGTTGAAATATATCAAAATAAATAATCTTACACTTACATCTGTTTGGACTAAACTCAAGATTACAGTTCTAAAAGTGATTCCCTACTTGTAATAGCCAGGCAAACTTCAGGTACATATTAACAACTGAAAATTATAATGAGTTGAAACTAATCTAACCCAAATTATAATTATTAAGGGATTAATAATATTTTTCAGTATCAGCCATAAGGGTTCTTTATGACTATGCAGATTTTAATTCAAAAAGACAGGAAGAATGAGGACTGTTCAGAAATTCCTTACATTTTAACTCAACTCTTTGAACAAATTTTGCTTTTTTATTTACTATTGAAATATTTCAAAAACCTAAGAGAATAAAGACCAAACTGCAGTACTGACTGTTTCTTATTTCTTGGAGCAGTGGCAAAGTGTTTGACGGGGTTGATTGCAGTGGCAGGGGTGTTGCTCTCCCTCCTGCCAGGTATTCTGGTTGAAGGCCTCCTGTGGCGAAGGCCTGTACCTGTGCAAGCTCCATGATGGAGTAATGAAGGTGGAGCCTCTTGAACGCAGTGTCCTGGGAAGAGACCAGTCTCCCCGCGAAGTGTACCCTCCAGTAGTCCTGACTCTGTGTTCCCGGTTACTTGAACACCAAAATTGTTATAAGATACATACATACATATATAATCAACGGCATGTTCTTTTTTGGGGTACTCTGTTATGAAATATTATACAGGTTATGAACAGCAGCAAGTTTATTTACAACAGCATATTATTGTTCTACTTCATAAGTACCATATAAGTGTTACAACTTTCATAAGATATATTGTGTTGGAACGATTACAAACATTAACAACTTCAGTCCAGTCTTCCAAGTTATGATATTTTGGAACTTTGTATATTCAACTCAGAAAAATTGTATATGTGCGAAAGACATGAACATGTCTGAAGAATGTGTACAGTGATGCAATACAAAAATATAGAAACCGTTAATTAGGATCTAGACAATTAATTCTGAATGGAAAATGAGGAGAAATAAAGTACAGGAGGGTGTTTGAAACTAGACAGGACTAGGGGATATAAAGACATGGATAATTCATAACCAATACCAATTCATAACCATAACCAATAGCTTGGCAGTAGCCAAAACTAAAGTTATGCAAAACTCTTACTACCCAAATAAAAATTAGTTCTTAAGATTAAATAGAGTTGATAGAATTATAATAAATACATGGTTGATGATACCTTCGATAATATCACCCTGTGAAATACGCAAGTAGCCTGGCTGGGAGGGACTATAGTTTTCGACGCAAACAACTGTTGTACCAGGTAGTGTAACTGATGCATTTGTATCACTGTTCGCCGTTCCTACACCTGAACTGTCACTGATGATATCACTTGTATCACCCAGGCTCTTATCTAATTATAAAATAATCAACTTATATAATACATGTCTTATCATTTTCAATTTACTTAGAAAAATTAGTCATTTATGTTTGCTAAGTACTCGGATATTTCAATATGGAAATTAAACGTCTATACTCTATAATTTAAAGCGATCATGAAAACTTAAATCTTCTTAAGGAATAATATTCGATAATTAAATTCTTATATCTTAATATTTTTTTTATTATATCGCATGTCGCAACAGGTAAACGTAATCCGCCTTATATTTATACGCAGAGTATTCTAAATGCTGTCGCAGGAAATGTTTTCTATACACTGTACGCAAATAATGTTGTTTCACCCAGCAACATTCATAACGGAAACGGTATGGGCTACAACCCTTCTGAACACTCCATTCGTTCGGAACTGAATTTGTACCTATAATAAACTGGAGAGTGGCAACAATGGCAGGATATCGGATTAAATTTAATTCACCGTTTTTCGTCGCGTAAATAAAGTTAACAAAAAAAGAGCTGGAAGTTATTTGCCGAATGATTATTGAATGGGGCGGAGCCCAATTGTCGATTTGTACCAGTGTGGTAGAGTGAGCTGTGGCAGTGGTGGGTTGTACCTGTGACGTAGCTGGCGGAGTCCTCGTTGGTGATCTTGGAGCTTCCGTCGCTGAGGCTGGAGGAGGCTGAGCTGAACGGCGGCAGGGACCTGTCTGAAGGTGAGGGAGAGGGAGGGGACATCAGAGGAGGAGTGACAAAGAGCGTTGTCCTCCTCCTCGGATTGTACCGCGGCGCTTCGCGGAACGCCACTGAAAACACAAAGAAACGAACAAAACTCAGACCAAAAAACGGAAATGCGAAAAATAATAATAATGTGAACATGAGATATTGTGATGATGAAGGAGCAAGGAGTCAGAATTGAATTGAGTCGTTGGGTGTTTAGTAGTGAATATTGCACAGCTAGCAACTATATTATTATAAAAGAAATTTCATGTCCGCCTGACATATCCAACATTCGTGAATATGGCAGATGTGGATTTAGCTTTCTATGTCATTCGATAATCGTTGAATCTGAACATTGTTGGGGTTCCAGGTACAAATTTAAAGCACTTGAACTGTTAGAGGAACCACGAATGTGTGAAATATCACCGCTCTTACTATTTTTGTCCACACGCACAAATTTGGTTGGATGTTAGGCTTCGCTTCTTCTTATCTAGGACAGGACCAAATCGGTAAAGAAGAAGTACACAAGAGTTATGCTGTTCCACGTATGATTACACCCCCAAACCATTAATATCACTGACTCATTAGTCAATTTCAATAGTTTACTGTCATATTACGCCAATAAGTGATGGTCAAATTTTACATTAATTGGGGAAATGTAAATGTCTGAAGTATTTATTGCATACTTATACTATGTAAAAGTGTAAATAATGTGAACTTAGTGTGGAATGCATAGGTCTCTAATGTTGAGGTCTATGGAAAATTATTAAAATATGTAACCCATAGAATGCTTCACTGAAACAGGAAATAAAACTCATCAAGAGATGGTTAGCAATCTTAATTGGTTAATCATCATACTCTTAGCTCTGTTACATATTCTATATTGTTTATTGTTATTTTTGAGGCAATTACTTCTGCCCATTTACATACTCTACAATAATAATCATTATTGTGTGGTAAAATACAAAGCCCACAATGTGAAATAAGTATGAGTGGATTAAAAAATTGTATGTATTTACAATGTCTATAAAAGTGTTTTGAAAGTGAATTGCTAGGTAAGCACTAAGCTGTGTAACAGGTGGACACTTATAATATGAGTGTTCATGTTATATTATGTTTCAATTGGGTGCTCCTAATGAATGAATTAAATAATGGTCCAAGTAAAAATAGGTGTCATAAATGTTACCTCTTTTGAATTATGAACTGTTGATGATGACAATGAAGCAAAAACCAAAATATAATGTTATGACAAAAATCAAAAACTAAAATAAAAAGCTCACATGCCTTTAAAAAAATAAATAAACAAAATTAGATACAAATTACCAACAACTTTGTGAAAACACAATTTTAACTACTGATCCAGTATGGATTTTCTGGAGTTTCATGGTTTGAGGACACTGGGTAAAAAGGAATTAGTATCAGGCGTTATATTAAAAAACCATTGAAAATACCACCACCACCACCACAATACCAACTGGTAAAATCATAATTTAATATTGCATTCCTTAAGTTTACTAAAAATAGCAATGCAAACCCTTCAAAAAGTGGCATGCCATGATAATTGTTACTAGAAATTATATAATGTTAATAAATGTTATGGCCTAAAAATGTACACTCCCTGTCGAAATTCCTCTTCAGAGAACCTTTTGTTAGCCCATGGTTAAAGATTTAGAAGGGACATCATTAATGAAGTATTAATGTGCTAAATGACTGGAAGTACTGAAAACTCAGTGGAGTGAAATATAATCATTGCTAATTTTATATCAGAAAACTCATTAATACTACAGCATTCATGCAAGCTAATACAAATATACAAATCATGCAATTATAAATATAGCTATTTCAAAATAAAATATCAACTTCACAACATTTTGCTCCAAAATTATTAAACACTTAAAAAAGGCTCTTATTAACTCTAGTGAAACATCTTAATTTAAATATAAAAGTAATAACTGGTAACACCACTCTCATGAAATCCTCAAATTGTTATTTTGCTAAATAAATATGCTGAAGTTGTAGATTTCCTAATACATACATGCTTCTGCCTATATATAATATTTACATAAAAATTAGTCATGCAAATTACAAACTACATTAAGAGGATACTCCCAAAATGGTTGGTAATTGGTATTTATGGAATGTGATCACACTACAGAGTATTTTTGTTATACCAAGAGGAAGGAGGTAAGGATTTTCATAGTTGATTACTTTCTGTGATGATTCCTTTCGATAAATATTGTAAAGATATTAAACAACAACGTTACGACAACTGAAAACTTGTAAATTATTTTCGTTCAAAGGATAAATACAAAAAATAGGTTGATAAAAACATCCTTACAGGAAAATTCTCATGTTTACGAACTATTCTTACGTGCAATTTTCTGTCTCTCTTCGCTTGTGTGGTTCTAAACTAGAACCGCTTTGGCACCAATCCACTGTCATTAGCATTCCGTATTGCATTAGTATTCAGTAATACGAAGTACTACAAGCTCTGTAGTTCAGCAGTCAACGTACTTAATTTGAGGCGGCGGGACGATAACCGAGGTAGGACGAAAAATGGGACGAGCGATATTCGGAACCCCGGAATAAAATACCTTTAAAATTTTCATTCCAACATACAAGAACGGGCGTAAAGAGTTGTGACCTTACCGACATTCTCCGGCCTGTGGTTTTGTATGACGTCCGCGAGCTCCAGATTGCCGGCTATGACGGCCACCTGGTAGGGCGTCTGGTTAGCGTAGTTGAGCGCGTCCCTCTGAGCCCCTCTGAACAGCAGGAGCCGAGCGCAAGAGTCCTGCGAGTTAACCGCGCAGACGTGCAAAGGAGTGTTGCCAGAAGCGTTCCTCGCGTTCATGTCCGCTCCGTAGAAAAGGAGCTGTTCAAGATGTTGGACTAGACCGATGCGGCATGCCTGAAACAGAGACGTCCCCGGGAGCTTTTAGCGGGGGCTCGCAAACTACATTCGAGGACGTCAAATTGGACAGTTGGGGATGTTCCTCTCGACTCATTCGCGGAGTCTGTGATTGGTTGGAATAGCGTCGCTCTTCTTACTCTAGATCGGACTAGATCGGTTTAAACTTCTCACCCCGATCAGTAGCATTCCGTTAGTAATGAGGCAATTCGTTTGCCGAGGGAAAACCGTGTAAACACAAGTTATATTGCGGTCGTGGAACATTATCCCTCGGGAATATCTTCCCGTATAAAACTCAGGAAGAAAAATTACAATATGCGTGATTTCCGGACGTGAAACAGAAAAAGCGGACGAATTTGTGAAAATAGTAAAATGACACAGTTTTTTAAATAAATATTTACTATTCTATGTTATGAACATAATAATAATTAATTAATTAATGGGCATATATCAAAACTTATTGCGTTTTTCTAAGGATTACGAATATAAGGTAATGAATATATTTCATTGAACGTCCTTTATGTCCCATTTATAATGGCTATTGTAGTGTCGGTGAAAGGAAGGATGTGAAAATTACCTGGTGGACCTCTTGCCATCCCTGTAGATCCTGGGCCCCGATGGTAGCTCTGTCGTGGAGGAGCCCCTCGCAGAGTAGGGGGTCGGTGGGGTGGGTGACCGACCAGTAGAGCGGTGTCAGGCCCTTGCCGTCTCTATAGTTGGGCGAGGCCCCCAGCTCCAGGAGGGTGTTCACCGCCTCCAGGCTGTTGTGCTCAACCGCCCTGTGCAAAGCCGTGCAACCCTCCTTCGTCCTGTAGTCGAGCAGCGCGCCCCCGTTCACAAGGGCCATAAGCACCTTGCCCGGATTCCGAATCCCGGTCGCCAAACTCAGAGGAGTCTCTGCGTATATTATTTACTTAGTGAATAACATATTATGGGGCCTGCCCGCACTAGCCTTAGTTTAAAGTATCCCCCTTTCTGATAAGACGTTACAGGCATTGTATGTGCTATAGCACCTGCAGCCGGTGATTCCCAGAACATATAAACAGCTTAAAAGATGTAATAAAAAGTAAAAGCGCTACAAAAACTTATGAACTGTTACATATAGGGTTGTTACATACAAAAGTATAGATATCGATACATGCGAATATAAGGTATGAGTTCGAAACAGAAATGACTTTACCTCCGGTGTCGGGGCAATGGAAATTTGGATCCAAGCCCTTGGAGCACATTTTTGTAATCTTCTCAACTTGGCCATTGGCGACATAGTCGAGCAGTCTCCGGAGGTTCGTCCTTGTATGAAGAGCTTTCAGTTGTTTCTCATCAAGATTCAGTTGTTTGTAGACCCTCCTTTTGTACTTCAGCTATGAACAAGAGGAGGGATTGAATTTACAATTGGAAGAAGAAATAAATGAGCGAATTCGAATGGTAGTCGACGCATTATGTAAATAATCCCGTTTATATATGGTCATTTTATTGTGTTTTTCGGGATGTTGTTTGTCCACTTTCGGTTGCGAGGGATTTTGTTAATCGGCTTAAGTCTTTATCTGATTATCGGCCAAAAAGGTGGGGTGGCGGGTGAAATTATTTAGCAGTATTAGCGGGGCGAATTTATATTTTCGCTTATTACCTTGCTTTGTTTGTTCTTGAATTATGAAATTATTTGTTATGAAATTATCGTATTTATTTTTATTTAAGTTCGTTGAGTCCACGAGCACCGCTACGCTAGCGCCCCCCTGAGGGTGGCGCGGGGATGCTCTCATCCAGAATTGACATAATCCCTCCCAACCCAAAGTAGACAAACAACATCCCTAAAAACACAATAACAAGATATATATATATATATATATATATATATATATATATATATATACAAGACCAACAGAAAACCACCACAGTACAAGTGACAGTGCAGTGAGGATGCCCAAAAAACATCCAAAGTGATTAACACCGGTACTGAAGATGATGAGCAACCGAAACCCGTCTAGCAAAAGACCACCCCAGCGAAAGAAGACAAGAACACGCGAAATCTACGTTAAAAAATATTACATTTTTATTCAGTATGAATTCGCGATTATTTTCAAAGGAATTTTTTAAAAGCTACCTACTCATGACGTGACTACTCCGCCTCATGATGTAACCTGCAGGATTACATCATAGCTTATAATCCCGTGCATTGATTTGCACCTTAACCTTGGCCTTGATCGGCAAAAAACAATTGTAGCGAAAGCTCTGTCGATTACTCCTAGAGACAGAATGTTGCAAGGCAAAGATGCAGCACAAATACGGATGTATATTTTAGCGTCAAGTTGGTAGATTACTCTAGGACGGTATAATATTACATACCTCCAGGTAACCGACAGGTCCGTTGAAAGGATAGTCGCCCAGCCTCCTCTCTTCGTCCAGGAACTTGCCCGCTTTACCGTTGACCGGAGGACAGAACAGGCCATAGTTGAAGCTCTCCTTCAGTTCCTGAAAAACAGAATGGAAAACAAATGTAGAACCGGGAGACAAAAATCGTGTTCGCACATAGAGCGCAAAATATAAGCCTGGTACGCGAGAAATTACGTTCGGAAATATTCGACTCGACCAACTTGGGAAGATCGCTACGGGAAAGAAAGGTTATCGGGATGAGCGGCACAGGCCGGAATTAAACGGGACGTTAATAGGCACCACAAGTAAACCGGACAGGAAGCGAGACCTCCTTCTATCCGGAGTATTACTCTTATCTAGATACTTCTTCCTGATTCCCACACTATTCTAAGAGGATTTTAAAAATGTAGAAATAGCTAAAATCCCCAAAAAATTAAATACGTTATACGACGGAACCTCGTTAGTCCGAGCTATTTTGGCTGTTTTGTAAGCTGCAATTCTAATTCTACAAGCACCGATGAACCATCCAGATGTGGGCGATATTTTCTTTAACAATCTCGACTGTAAATAGATTTTACTCGCTTAGTCGTGACAAATAAAAAATTTGACAGAAGCTTACTTTAATTGATTCGAAAAGTGGGAGAAGTATTAGAATACAATTAATTAAAGTATGACAATATCCGACATTGGCAATAACGCCAGGATTTGAAATTTAAAAAATGAATTCGATAACACTGTCTTTTATATTCTATAACATTCAGATATTATAAAATTTGCGCTTTTAACATACCAAGGTCGATTTTCGTTGTAGTTCTCAGTTGTAAATTACGAACGTGGAATTGAAGAACAAAGAGTATAGGGTTATGAGAACTCCGTGAAATCATATTTTTTTGGGGTTTAATCCAGGATCGTAAAATGGTATTTGGATCAGATTAGTAAGAGCCGCCATTAAAAAAATCCTCTTTTCTATTCATTCGCCCGGACTTCATAACGCCCGTTAAAGTTTCTCAGGCCGACAAGCCGGAGGACGACAATGGGGCGAAAATAGTGTTTTTCTCACGCGCCTATAGTTCATCGCATAACTCGTGTTGCGTCATACATAAAAGAATGAAAAACCTATCCCAATTACGGGTCAACGGTATTAAAAAAAACCTGTCGGGCGGAGGAGGAGAATGTGGGTCACGACGGGAAGAAAACCGCTTCCGACGGCGGCGGCGTTCACGCCTAATCGGGATTGGCCGCGCTTAACTTTCCGCCGTTTAAAACGGCGACATTTTCCGAAGGGGGGGAAAATCGAATTTTACCCGAACGGGAAAATATGTCCGTCGGGTGGTCGGGAGTGGCCAAAGGGAGGATGAGGGCCGGCCGGGCCCGGTTCGCCGGCAGCGAGAGCCTGTTTTCGGAATTCGAGGCCACTCACCTCGCCGCCACGGCACATCCTCTCCCCCCCTCGAGATATCTCCCATTCGGCTACCGTATTGATGTCAGTCAACATCCCGTGACCTTAAACTACGCACTAACCCATTACGGACGTCGAAGAATAAGAAATCGGAGTAGCGCCGTTCTAAATTAGCGAGAAAATTTAAATATTCCCCAGCTCTCCACGTTCACTGGGTTTGCGCTTCCATCCGTACAAATAACCCTGCTGCGTTACGTCGCAACTAATGCGGTTTGGCCGTAAGATGTCAGTACATTAACGCATGCAACAATCATGAATTTTGATGACAAAACAATATTTTCACCTTTTGGTTTGCATATGCAAAACAGATCACTAAAAATATTAACAATTAAGCTCATCGAATAAACCTAAACGGAATTCGAAAATAATAATGACCTTTATTGATGCGGCGAGCACAAATCATTGGATTAAGTGTTGATGTTTGAGGCCACAAATATGTGGAAGCTTTTTGAGATAAATTTGCTTCTCATTCTTATACTTATTTCAATAACTGAAATGGACATTTCATAAATATTAATGAATGAAATTCTTTCAATTCGTTCAACTGAAACATTGAACTGAAGACATTGATGTAACTATCTTTTTCAATGGCGTATATTACATCCACACCTTTACTTCCGATCTCGTAACACGGTTATAGGTCATCGCCTACTTTCCACGCTATGTAACCGCCGATAGCCGCTGTACATAATATTTGGCCCGCAGGAAATAACGATAAGACTTACGACCGTTGTTCAGAAACCAATTGGGTCAGGAAGGAGCACGTATATTCTTCGTGTATCGTATACTCATGGAACGGAGGTAGTAACGCGGCTTTGCGGATAAGCAGAACTGCGCGCACTTTATTGGCGCTAGATCGATACTAAGTCGAGTATCGCCGAACATCCGGGGAGTTGATGAGAACCGAGTTGACGGGTAACGGACGCGAGTTGAGTTTCGAAATTCGAGCTTCGTGTGGCCCATTCATTGCCGGTAGGACAAAACGTCGGTGGGTGGAGGGCGGTCAGCCGGGGAAAAATACCTTTGGGAAACGACCGGAGCATCGGTGGGAACTATCAAGAGGAAGGAACGGCACAACGTCGTTAAAGGGAACATAGAAGCCGACGGTATATACCCGCTATTTTGACTAGACTTAAAAGCGCCGGCCGGCAAGTAAGTACGGAACCCAACTGACGAGGAAAACCGACGTCAAAGTGGTTCAACTCCAGTAATAACATTATTCCGACGAGATAAACTATCGCGAAATGCCACTTATAAAACGAGGAAAGTATTCCTACCGTAGAAAAAACCAACGGTAAGAATAGGCCACGTTGTAAAGGAAAAAAATTAGTTCACACCTTAATTTTTAAAGAACCAGTCGCCAAACAGCATGAAGAAAACCCGATCATACTTAATAGTATTGAATCTTGTATGTATAGCCATTTTTTTGGATAACGTTATTTTTTCAGGACTTAGAAATAACAAATAATGCTAAGAAATAAACAAGATAAACAAATAATAAACAAGAAATATTTTATATCTTGTTTCGGAAAGTATTAAAAAAATATTCGCGTAACATGTTTGTTCTGTCTCAAAAGGTTCTCTAAAGGCAGGCAGCTCCCATATAATCAAGGTAAAGCGGTTGGTAGTTCTAAATGTCCCGAATGAAAAGCATGTCGCCGAGATTTGGCCACAGATAATGATAAGCAGGGCTCTTAAGTTGTTTTTTTCCCCAAGAATTTTTAAGAAAAAAAGGGGCGCCTTCCGGTAATAGATATCCAGGTACCTGCCAGGTCGGGATATTGTTCAAATAAGGAAGGGAATATCGAAAGCTTCGAAATGCTCATCTGTAACTGATTCACGGCTGGCGGACACAGCGCTGCTGGCATATACTGCCCCTTCAGTCGAGAGATGAATAAAATCTTAGATCCTGGCGTGATCCTGAATACAGGAAGTAGCTTGTGCATTCAAACCCCTCAAGGTTTTAAATGCGTTATTTTTCCGATAATTGAACTCAGGTCTCTACGCATACTTTAAGAACATTATAATAACTGTTACAATCCACAGAACCGTAACGTTACTTTCTCGCATATTGCGGAACGTTTTGTACATACACATATTAAAATATAAATTACTATAAATCTTCTTGACTTCCCAGGGGAACTATCGCGAGTTTCGAAATCGCCGAACGGGACCGCGGACGGGCGATAAATAAAAGCAATTACTAAATCCTTGGCTCGGGAGCCGTTACGTTCATTACTAAAACAGCCCGACCTCACGGGAATTTCGTGCCGGTGGCTATGGACCCATTACTAATTAACGAATATCGACCGGGTTTCTTTTACAACCCGGAGGAGTCGCGGGAGCCAAGGGATTGGATTGAAACTGATTCGGAAGGGGAATTTTAAAAAATGAAAAGAGAAAAAAAACGGAAACCAGATTTTTCGGCCCAGGTAATAAGAACGGAGACCGCGGGAAAGTTGGGGGCCGAAGAAGCGATGAAAACTGTTTCCCACCAACGTTTCGCAACAGTTGTCCTCGCAATCTCGAACAAAAACACAAAAGGACTCTCGGCAGAAAACCGATTGCACAAAAGGTGGACCCGACGATTCTCGCGGCCAATAAAATCAATTATGGTCGATGAGTCGAACAATCGAATGCTAATCCATTGCCATTACTTGCTTCGGGTCTTCAGAAGAAGCAAACTATAGTATTCAACCAGAAAGGTGTTTCGGTTTATCTTACTCTAGAAAATAGCGGATAAAATATTTTCAAGTCCAACACGCACTGCATCATGTTCTTTTGTTTTATAAGTACAGATAAATACGTTCATACTCTTTTTTATTGAGTCCTACATGTTCAATGATTTATAAGTATAAGTAATAACATAAATAGTAATTATAATAATATAAATTAGCGTACAACAGTAAAAAAGGAATGGAATAATTGAAATGCGGTTTCGCACAACTGTACTTCTACCTCAGTAAGGAGGCCAATTAATGGTTTGTTACGAATAGCCGTAGCTTAATTACTTTAAAAGGCGGTATGGGTAAGGGTGCAGTTACTGGGCTATCACTTATCGGGATATAACGGTGCGGAGAGTCACGCGCGGTCGCGCCTATTTCCACTCAAAAGCCTAGACCTAGACCGACAACCGGAGGCCAACGACTACTGAAGCATGAAAGCAGTATATATACACTTCTGTTGGCATGAAAGTAGTATATATACTCTACTATATACCAAACAAATGGTCAAAGCGTCCACCCGAAAACGCGGAATTTACCGCCTAATTGGCCTACATAGCGCACGAGATTCGTATCACGGTAATACCTTATTGAGGACACAGAAACGATTACCAGTTTTTCCAACTTTTCCCAACTACAACCGAACAATGCCGCTTTCTTTTCAACGGCCACTTGAATAATATGCTCCAAAGCATCCGAAACTTTGTCAAAAAAATCGGTCAGTTTCGACGTAAGTACACGCCTGAGGGATATATATTATACAACCGCTATTATAGATCTAAGATTATAACATTTAGCAGGGAGCGAAAATATATTTATCTGTTGAAATATCTTCGGACGCCGCGAGATTTGGAGATAGTTCAAGCAGGAACCACAGCCACCTCAGAACATGCTGTCGTAACAAGCGCGATATAACAATATATTATACTATTACACATAGAATATATAATTTGGAATCTCCGATTTGGTCTACGAGGGTTTGGAATCCCATAGCTCTGTTATTACTCTTTTACTGTGTGTGGTCCACAGGTAACCGACATACATAACCGAAAAGGTCCTACGAAAGACGAAACCGGCATACGGACGCAGAAGATCACAAAAACCATGGTGAACGATGAGGACAACGTATATTACGTAAAATTGTACTTAATTAAACAGTAAGCGTGATATAAACGTACGTTTACTTAATACTGATTCTGATAGCAATAATTTTGTTCACTCTAAAGCTTTGAGATTTATTATTAGTCCATTATGCTTTTTACGATGTTCAAATTTCAACATCTTATTTTTCATTTGGTAGGCCATAATCCATGGACAGGGCTCACAACAAAAACCCAGCCCACACCGCAGGGGCCGCCTCACATACATATTATAAAAGCCCCACCCGTTTTATATTCCAAGTGGGATATGAAAGAAACGACATTAACATTTTTCATAATTCCCGATTTGTAATTCCGGCCACGTCGCGACCAACGGCGATGTCCCACACCGATACGTTCTCGGAAGGGGTCCGCACCTAATGGAAATAAAAGGAGAATATAAACAATATTAAGAGTGTACAAAATACGACTTCTCTTTGGATTAGACACATTAAAAATGCTGAAGTGCAAAGCGCACCCGTCATAAATGTGGGTAAGGAAACCTTTTCCATCAAACATTAAATCACTCAAGTGAAAATCCTGAACGACTCTTTAGGAAAAAGATTTCCTACTCTCATAGATCTGAAGATATACTCGAATATACCTATTTTATTTATTGACTCAATGGCTTGTCACATGCCAAACGAATCCCGCCAGTCCTTCAGCACGTCTTATACTTGAATACACTCTCACATATTTAAGCCCTCTGAACGGTTTCAGAAGTAGAAAACTCCTTGATCCAAATCGCAAACTGTAACAGATTCTAGCATATTATTGAACAGAAATATTGGAAATGTCGTTTTGTGGACCGGTTAAAACGTTCTTTCGAAAGTCCTGCGCGCCAGGTCTGCTCGTCATAATCTTTGCCAATACTATATGACTGGATCGGCCTTATAAATACCCAAAGACGTACAATTGCCCAATTAGGCGTTCCATTGTTCTCTGCGACGACAATAAAAAGATTCAACGGCATATAGGACGGATCGAGGAAATAGACGACACATCGTTGGGCGTACGAGGAGACAGAGCACAAAAAAATCAAAGCTATTTCTATTGTTGAAAGGAGACAGGAATGCAGGGGGCGGGGTTCAATAATCAGATTCAAGCACCCTTCTTATACAGTAATGCTAAGCAATTCATAAAGAGACGAACAGTAAACTCTATATATTACAGATTATACCATTTATTATTTACAGGAATACAACTTACGAATGGAGCCTGAAAATTGTCGTAAGCATTGCGGAAGCGCGCATTAATTAATGCTATAAAATTGGTGTTTGTCCCACATATTCAGCGATTACTCTACACGCAGCGTAACTACAGAATTTCAAATATTACATTTGTTCACCGTACGAGTTAAGATGAACAAAAATCAGAAAATTATCGTCCAAACTAATACTGGAATTTGACTAAACAGTATGTTATCTGTAAATAAGCGTATTGCCCACGCTGTAATAACGCAACTTACAACCGGTGACAGAATTATCATTTCTCAGATAATAATAAATACAAGACCGATTAACACAATAGTGATAATTAGAGAGAGAGAGAGAGAGAGGGTGAGGGAGAGAAACACTTCGAAGCCCACTGAATGCAAAAGAGCTGCTAATTTCTCCCGGTAGCAATTAAAGCTCAAACTCGAAGGGGTAAAATGATACGCTCTCACAATACGACATTATTATATAAATGATACGCTTAAATAATTACAGACCCGTTCAATTTGTTTAGACAAATAGCCGAATCGGTTGCTTACATATTAAGAATTAACAATGCAAATGTCTAAGGTCGTAAGGTGCGAATTGTTAATCGTAATATTAATTATATTGACTGCCACGATTTAAAACCGAAATATTGCAGCCAATAGATATTAATGAAACAGTTTCCGTATC
Organism: Lethocerus indicus; assembly: GCA_019843655.1. Classification (NCBI taxonomy): domain Eukaryota; kingdom Metazoa; phylum Arthropoda; class Insecta; order Hemiptera; family Belostomatidae; genus Lethocerus; species Lethocerus indicus. The sequence continues at coordinate 12,263,221 of JACDQD010000008.1, forward strand.
ACGTTCCAATATTCAATCTTATACAGATTTATTAATTATTTTGAAAATTACTTTATGCATTAAACATAAAGGGAACCTTTTGATAGGGTATTGAGCTCAGAGGGGGGAACAAATTCCTGAAAAGCGCCGTGGACAAAAGGCCTAAAGAAAATATTGAGCCGGGTCTTCCCACAATGTAAAATAATTTATTGAGGACAAAAGTCGGTGAAGCGTCTGTCCGAATGAATCAGGCATTCAGAGAAAAGTGAATGAAACACTAATAGAATCCCCCTTTTTCATTTCCTCACGCAGCGATAGGGAATCGTAACTTTTTACTTTTTCATAGGCAGAAAGCAAACCGCTGAACCTCAATCTCCGGCCGAGATATCCCATTTTACTTTGATTTTCCGCTTGAGACCCATAAATTTCTGCACCGTTGTATTAGTGTCGAACTGAATTTTATACGGGTTGCAATCAGTCGATCCACTTTCCCAACAGTTGGCCCCTCTATACAATCCCCTATCTTATACGCCACAGACAGATTACAAATTTTCTAAACAATCTCAAACGGACAAGCTTTTCTGTGCATATGATTATTTCCCGGATAAAACGCTTTCTCCGCGCTTCAACGAGATCGCCGGCGGTTTCCGCTCAGGCTTTCCCACCCGTACGCCCGAGATACACTACTTTCCCCAGTGGTCACGCGAGAGCTCTTTTGTAAAATCAAATTCTATGCGCCTAAATGGTAAACGAAGTAGACCGATTTTCTGCCCGTGAAAATTAAATAGCCGAGGTGTGAAATGAAATTGGCGTAAATACCTCCTATCAGATACTGTAGCTTTCATATGAAAACTATAATTGCAAGTTATATATGCCTGGAATATTATTATTTTTACTCTAAAAATACTATAAAAAAATATCACTAATCAAGTCAACGTAGAAGAAACAAGAAAAGCAAGCATAAAAGCGAGCAATTTAGACGTAATTCAATGTAATTCAATTTGGGCAACACCAAGAACACAGGTTGTGTAATGGGACACTTACACCGAAAACATTTACACGCATGTTCACAGTTGCGAAAATATACCGACGACCGAAAACATATACCTGTTAGCGGACACATTCATATTTATTGTTTTACATAATATGAAAACGGTTGTAGGAAGCGGGTTTATGAGGATTTAGATTTCTGGATCTGACTATCAAATAAGGCAGAATATGTTCAAGAGTATCTCGCTTCTAAAAATTGTACTGTTCACATTCCTAGACAGCAAAACTTATCCCCGTCCCGTTTGGCAACCGGCTGCGACCTTTAGCAAAAAATGTTGCGCAAGTTCCAGACGGAAAACTTGTAGATTTCGTCTTGTGACTAACGCCCTGGACGACGCGGTAAACCCGCTACAGACACGTTTCGACATACTTCGTCTTCCAAACGGGATGAAGAGGAGAAGAGAAGGGTGGGGGGATTCAGGAGGAAATATCCGTTTTGTAGTTTCTGGCCACGTTCGGCCATTATCCCGATGATGGATGCTCAAGGGGCCTCAGAAAGAAATGTGTTTTACGACTGTAAAGTACATCGTCAGACGTGACATCACGCCGCCAGGTATTTTATCCCAAAAACCGAGTGACGGCCGTCATTAAAATTAATTTTTTTCCTCGCATCTCCAAGGGGTAGAAACATTAAAAATTCCCGAATATTTGAAAACATTCCCAGAAGAGGACCCTCGAGGTGGTTGGTATCACCAAAAAGGCATCTTTAGATAATTATATACATAACTATAAACGTGTTCAAATAGTAGCAGATGTTATTTTAATTAACTGATTCTTTAAAAGGAATCCATACAGACATAACGATCACGGGAAAGGTTACATCTGCAAAGAGTAAATTAAATTCTTCCATTTTAAATACATGTTAAATGTTTATGTAAATTGCCTACATAAGTGACACACATTGATAACCTTCCTGCAGTGGCTTTAAAAATAATTTTTACAAACGATAATGGCACGTTTTAATTTTAAAACGTGAAAAATGTATTCGCCTAAGCGTCAAGCGTTTAAAATCCAATCGTTAGGGGTGTCTTAAGTGCAGTGTGTCTGGGCTATCGCACAAGTAGGGGGGGCCTTTGTTGAGCCCAAGCCCCGAACAGATGTGACCGCAACGCGGAAGAAAAAATCGACTTCCGCAGGGGTTGGTCTTTCCCATTATATTTACTCGCACCTATAAATAGGGGAACCGGTTGACTCTAAGTTTATTTATGGGACAACAAAAAATTCACATTCTATTAGGAAGGAAGAGGGTAGGCCTGAAGGGAATTCATTCCCTTACAGCGTTTACATCCGCAGCTATATTTAAAATATGGGACTATAGCTGGATAACTATAGTTGTAGTTACTTATTATTTTATAGAGATTATTCTAGGTGCAGTCTGTCTTTGAGCGATTCGAGTGCATTTATCAACAGAAATAAAGTCCAAAACTAGTACCTACTCACCAAGCCGTTGTAGTGAACCATGATCGGCGGACAGACGTTAGCCGCATTAACACAGTAATAATAGCACTACAGAATGAAGCACGCACAAAGCCTAGTGAACCTGCGAGGTTCAAAGGCGGACTGGCTGACTGGCTGGCCGGGAATTCGGTGGCGGGAGGCCATGCTAAGCCCCCAGGGGGAGCCACCGGCGGGAAACGCGCTAAAATTAAACATAGCGTCATTGTTCCTAACCGTGTGCTTTGTCGCGATCGTCAACCGGTCATATCGGACCTGATAGCGGACATTAAATCTTCACAGACCGTCCGAACAATGACGAATTTCCGGCCCGGATCCTCGCCAGATAAATTAGGGCTCCTTTACTATCAGCTGACAGCAGTCTTTCCCGTTTCGACTGCCGCTCTTCATGTGACCTTCCTGCCGCTTAAACGGACAGTAAAAAAAAATTATGATTCTCGCGGCAGGCTGTCTTAGTCAGAACAATTGCGCACCAATATATAAACTAAATAACACCCATAACACGTCAGTATTTGCCGTAATAGGCATTAACAGTAAACTCGCCAGAAGAGGAGGCCACTCACAATTCATCTTGTCCAAATATTTGGTCTTGTGACGCTAAGAAGTCAGAATTAATGAGCGGCCGTAGGCAAAAGCCTAGTACAAAGAAGATTACCGCAAGGAGGTTACTAAAAACGGATTTCAACTAAAGAAGGTTACTACAAGATGTAACCGGATAAATTAACACATTTTCCGTTTGCTACATACATTTGTTATTACAGAACGTATAAAATGAGGAGTCATGTTTAATCGTCCATTCATATTCGGGAAAAAAATGTTGAATTAGTGATAGATGCCAAAAACCTCACAGGGCTTGAATTGCCCCGATCGCAATAATAGTACGGGATTTCCAATTATTCATAACCTTCAGCCGATTCTTGAATTCGATCCCCAATTTAGCCATCGATACATAGTACTTCCCCACTGGCACAGTAACAGACTGTCATTAATAGATCGACTGGTTGAAACTATATTACTATTACCAGCAATTGTAACGCACAGCATTTATGGTCATCACAGTGGGAATATCCAAACGGAACATAAATTGTGTAATTCAAATATTTCTTAACGCCGATGTGACTATTACGGGGGTTAGACCGGTTGGGGATAAGAATTTTCTGAAAAAATTAGTTGGCCCATGAAAATGTAATAAAACGTCGAATATTCAAAATAAAGATTATTTTTACGAAATACAAAAAAATAAAATCATATAACTATCTCTGGACGATAAACGTGTAGAATAATAAAAAATAATTAGACTTATATTATTTTTCAGCTCTGAATTTTATATTACGTTCTGGCAAAAAGGAAAGGAAAATGGACCCAATAGTTAGCATTTTTTCACCACTCTCAAAACTAAACATTCGCCCAATCATAGGCGAAGTCTTAACTGTTTGGCTAAATGCAGTTACAGTTCCTGAGCTCTTGACCCGTTTCACACAACGATTCTAATGAGATTCGAGTATAATACACGAGTTTTGAGATAAAGAACTACAGTATTGCTGTACACGGAGGCAATCTATACTACCGCGGGGACCGATCGTTACATTTTTCACTCGCCAAACAATTTATAGCCAGAGGCCGGTTTGTTTTTTCGACGAGTTGCAATTCCACGCAGCTCCGCCGCATTGCGAAAGAACAATATCAGATTTTGCCACGGGGAAGTCGCACATGTTCCAGACGATTACGTGATCGGTAATTTCAGCACCGCGCACAACAGTTCCCCATGCCATTTGTATCTGACAAGTAATAATGAACATAAATATCCCATTATTGAGAACGGACGAATTTATTTTTGTTTTATCCTTTCTTCAGCAGTCGTCCACATCAGATATCTAGGACCAATTAGAACACGAACGCAGTTTCTTCGTTACGGTAGGAAAATAGTCGAGAAATCGTTGCTGGGGCGCTCTCTGCATACCCTCATCGCGCGTTAAAAAACTAGTTATGCTCGTTTAACACAAAGTCCGAATTACTTTTTCTCGATTCACGCTGGGATAGGAACTTACGCGATGTGAGACGCCGTGGTTTGGTCATGCGTTAAATTATAATACGGTTCTTTTCCATAAATGATCTCGGATATTTCTAAGAGTAATATGGAACCTGCACAAGTTACTAAATAATGTCCATTCATAGACAGCGACGCACTAATGTGAACGTTTCATTACAATACACACACATTATATATAAAATCTTGGATTATGGTCAATTTTTAAACCATGTCAAAACCCAACACGTTGAACGAAAGAAGGAAAAGACAGTTTCAATTATCACTAGGCCAGTCAAAAGTACTACAGAATTTTAACTTCCACGCGGACAGATTACCGGCAGTTTATATTAGATCAGTGTAACTAAGGGAAACGTTGCTCCTGCTCGAGTCCAGGGGCGGAAAATCGTTTAACGATTCAAAGCATACTCGGGATCACAGTCTCGGGCCTAAGAGGGAATATCAATGTTGCGGCGATGAGGAGGGGGGTGCCGCATACCTACACTTCCTCCTCGACCAGACCCATACTTGGAACTGACCGGCCGTTCTCAACCCGAGGGATTAAACAAATTTCACCTTTCGGGCCTTTCCGTGTGACGCGCACACGATATCGAAAATAGCCCGAATCCGTCCGACAGCGAAATTGGTTCTTTATCAATGGGAGAAAAAAATATTCCCCCACTCGCCCGACTGCTACGACGTCGGTGGCTGCATCTTTTACGGCTGTGCGAAGGTTTTTGCTCCGACGATTTCATATTAGTTTCAAATCACCCTACGATATTTAGTATAATGCCGAACTGTTCCGGTAATTTTCATGAAGGTGACTTTGAACCAAGCTCTAAGTTACGCTTACCTTCTACATTTTGATGCGTAACAATATTACTAATAACATCTTCGGATCATGAATAAGTACCTAGATATGATACTTGAAAGATACTACTGGCGATAAGTCTATTCGATTTGCACGACTTGATCACATCTAGATTAGGGTCTATGATTCGATAAGTGATAGAAAGACACTTGATGATACATCTTCGTTCGAGTACATTTGAAAGAAACAAATTCCAGAAACATAAATGTGAAACCAGGCGATATAACTATTAAAATGATTAAACGCTAATAAATATATGATTGCGTACACCAGCCTGCTACAGACGTCCGAATAAGAAAGACCTAGAATTAGAATTGATAGATGATTTTAGTTGTAACATATTTATTGTAGTGATGCGGTGAGGGTATTTTGTTCAAGCATGTACCGCCCGGGCTGGTGTACAGTAATAGGTATACTGTTACAGCACTGATATCATTTAATTTCGTAATACAGAAGAGAGCGAAGTATCGGCGATGTAATAACGGGCCAGTGAACAAGAGGGGTTGGGGAGAGGGGCCATTCATTCTTTCACGGTCGCTCAATCGCAAAGAATTCATTTCGAATTCCGAATCAACTTTCCATAGGGGCGCGCCTGTACAGTTAACAACCCGGCCTGACAAAGGCCGTTGTACTAAGCGCAGAGCGTGGGCCGACCGCCCGCTCACTCAACCGCTCCTTTGTTCCCTTCGCCGTGTTCAACAGCGTACGATATGGAAATAACAATAACAACCGCCGTGAATCTTCGTATCTGGCAAAAGCGGTCCTCCAATCTGAGAAAGTTGGATGCATGTCTTTTCTCGGTTAGTCAAAGGAGAACTCACCTGTGGCCATTCGTCGTACTCACTAAAATATGGCATTTAATAACATTTAGAATCGTCTACTCCGATAGTCCCCAGATGTATGTATGTTTGTGTATATATATATATATATATATATATATATATATATATATATATATATATACATGATATGGACTTAAATGCGCCGGCTTCCTTTTGAAGTATCTGCATTCAAAGTGAAAGTGCCGTATAGAGTTCAATTAGCCATCGAAATCTTTCGGTTCGTATATTGTGCGGCTAATTTTGGCTCGATTCCCCCCCTCACCCTCTGAAAATCTCATACCGCCGCAGGAATTTGTATTACTCAAGATTATATTTAGATCGAAAAGCCCCAAAGGGGTCGTGTAAATCACCCACCGGCACGCGGTAACACATTTTGCATGTTCATTAATAGTGTGTGCAACTTCCGTCTACACCGAAGAAGTTATTGTAGGAGAACAATTTATAATGAGTAGGTGCACATAAGAACACCGTGCGGAATTTGTTTGTATTAATGAAGTCAAGAGAATGTCTTCTGTTGACGTTAAATATCGAACACTAGCGAGTTGCAGGACAAACCATCCCGGCTGCACGGTTAGTGAAATTCACTAATTTACTAACGTACTGCTACTGAAGATAGCAAGACGCTTAAAAAGGGACAGCATCGGACAGATCCAGCGAGTGGAAACAGATCGCATTCCAGTTACTCGTGGACCTTCGGGTACCTTAAAATAAGAAAATAATCATCATTCGGCAAGAAATAGTTTTAAACCTGTGTAATCCGCAGAAATTTCAATACTATTCTTATCTATCTAATTATCATGTTCTGAAACTTCTGGGTATTGTATATGTTATACGTAGGAATGAAATGGGGAGTTTTAGAAGGGGGTTCTTACGAGTCCGATGGCCTAGAGATAACGCTAGAGCGGCCTGCCTGAATAAAAGAAGCCCGCGATAAAAAGAAACAAAGGATTTGCATAAGACCACGAACGGGAGAGTAAAAACGTAGTTTTGCCGCGGGCGACAAAATAAATAAATAAATATTTTTCCCGTTTAACGACTTTCGATCCGATCGCGTGGCAATCCACCACAAAATAAATCAACTGTTCTCAGGATAATTTTCTTGCCGAGAAAATTTAAGTGTATTAATGGCGAGAGCTAATATTGAATAGCACCAACTTCATTGCAGTAGTACAATTCAATATTTAATTTAAAAAGTACCGGGGTAACCGGGTATTACCAAACAATGATCAATAATGTTACTAAATACACACGGTTACAAACACGCTGAATTTTATGGATAATTCAGCATCCTGTACATAAATTATCCCACGCGTTTCAAGTCTAGTAGAAGTATGTCAGGAATAACATAACTTTTCTGAACTGACGTAGTACGCTTTTAATTACACAAAATGATAACGCTCGGAAATTCCAGTTGTAAAAAAGGGGTCCCACATTAATGTGGACTGTTATCGTCCACAATGGCTTGAGAGAGGGTGAAAGAACGGTAGGGAGGTGGAGGGACACTACAAGACATAGAAACTCAGAACTCAGAACCTGCAGAATTTAGGTCATCCACCGAAATATTTCGGCCTGATGGTCGATATCTATGACACAGGGAATATTAAACTAGGTTATACTCTAGGCCAAATTAAATCTCCCGGGTGACCCTGAATGAATGGCGACTTTTAACATTTATGACTTTGCAGTCCATGCCTGGTACCTTCTTCCCCTTCATTCTCCCGACGGCCGACGTTGCTTCTGCTTCGCGAAGCTGAATCTAAGTTAAATCGCGTATTTAAACCTTTACTGCGCTTTGCATGTACATTAGTACGCATCCTACTTGAACTCGAAATCGCCTAACTGAATTCCTTGGAGAGCAAATTATCTAACTAAAGATGATTAAATCGCGGTTCGGTTATCGGGTTTAAACTTGTCTTATTGGTCGCACGATCATAACCCGGTTTGGCAAGTCTTAATCTGTCTCAGTTTACGATTGAGCACGACTAAGAATTTCATCTTAGCTTATCAAAGTTTTCAACGCCAAAGCCCAATAGAGTAAACTAGAACATAGAGTAGAATTAAGAAAACGTAAGACTATATGTAAAACTATAAGGGCCTGCGGGTTATTAATTCCCTTACGCTGTAAGGATTCTGCGTACAACATCCCATCGAGAATATTAAATAAAACCTCGGTTAGAGAGGGTTGCCCAGACTCCTCCTCGCCCATCAAGTCCGGGTAGCGCTTTAAATGGCCGGGTATTATATTGATGGCTCCTCATAATCCGTAATTAAGTCCAATACCGATTTGCATAACTCGAGAGGGAGAGAAAGAGAGATAGAGAAGGGGGAGGGGTAGCGAGAGAGAAAACCGCTTGAGGTATGCAAATGTCCAAGTTCCACTCTTGGAGGGGTAGGCGAACCATTGTCACCACTAGAGGGCGCAAACCCTTACCCTGCCACGGCGACTAAGTTGTTCTGATACTTAGAAAAGCCTCAACCTCGAAACTAATTTACATTCATTTAGTATTCAGTTACATAATTAGTGAGGTCGGCCCCCTCGGAGTGAGGCGCTAATTAATTTTCCCGGCTCTTAAACCACCGTTTTTCAGTTTTGATTCGGGGCACTCGCTTTATTTTTCATATTCTTGCCAAGGGGTGGATTTGCCAATTCCACTTTATAAGCGAAGAACGGTTTGCCCCCATAACGAAAATTAAAAATTTGGTATAATACAGTCTAAGGTCACTGCTATGGTACCGCTTATTGTTTACTGGAAACTGCTGCTGCTTATCATTGGGCAAAGTGAGGAAGCTCTGTCCCCTCCCCCACACTCAGAATCAACTTATCATAAATGAATGCGCCGTCAAACAGGAGAAGTTTTGAAGGGGCCATTTTCGGGTGCCCGGGGTTAAGTTCAAGCCGCTCGAAGTTTCCATTGTCTTCCCTAAGGATGGACGACGAAGGGCGGAAGGGAAGCCCTCAGAGCTAAGTTTCGCTCCCGAATCAAGACTTAATTTACATTCATCTGGAAAACCCAGTTGTGTTGACTGAACCTCAAAACGGCCTCAGGAGTCGTGAACGATTAATAGACCAAACCAAGTGGACTGACTGATATTAACCGCGTGCCAACTCACTTTCGCTCGAATCTAATTATACAGTCGAATGTGCGTACGCGATGGTACCGTTTCTTCTTTTTCCTAACACGCATAATAAACAATTCTGAAACAGAGCGGACGGCAGAAAATTAATTAACATGAATTCCGTTGCCAACCACCGGAAATGGATTCCACGGGAATTCCATTTTGCCGTAACGTCAATGATCCGATACCATACGTTCTTTCCAATATGAAAATGTATTTAATTTTACAGAATTCATTCCTTTTTTTATTCTTTTACAAATCATTAAAATTCGAGTTAGAACAGTGTTTGCACATAAAGAAATTGGGACGCATCCAGAATTCAGAACTGACGTCCGAGTAATCAATAATTATCGGAACTAATATATAATTAACGGGGTGAAACTGAAAATAAATAGGTAATGGATTCGAGGCGAACCGCTCCGTCGTTTTAAACGCCGATTGAATAAGAGGTCGAAACTGGTCGACGGTTTACGTGGGGTGATGCTCGACGCCGGTCGAAATTATGTAAATACGTCCTACATTCGGCCCCCTCCCCCCAGCCACCACCACACCACCAGGCGTATATATACGTGGACAGCGTGAGATAAAGCCACTACAGATGGAAATGGCACGGGAGCGAGGATCGAAAATGTAAATGGGAGAGCCGGCCTGACGTAGTGCTGTGTCACCTGCCTCTGACAGACTTACTGGTGCCGTTTGTCGACTAATCGCCGGGCCCGCTCGAGTGGCCATAAGGAACTCTATAAGTGATACGCGTCTTGTCCAGAAAATGTTGATAAGAAAGGTATAACGTATTTATCGCCAAAGAAATATCATTTCGCTTTTCTCCTCTCCAATTCTATTTCCGTCTTCGAAGTTTGAATAAATACTGAAGCATTCACCTAAGAACCTCCATAAAAATGATACTCATTAAAAGCTCATTAAAATGCTCTGAAAACAGTATTCCTCATTAAAAATGTTAACTCCCTAGAGTAAATATGATATCTGAGAAACAAAACTGGTATTATTCACTATTTACTACCATTATTATTTTTTTGAATAGACTGCTGAGTCGAGACCGAGCATTAAAGGCGTCGATGGTGGGCGTTACAGCGGAGGAAGCCGTCTGAGGTCGACGGGTAATTGCGCAAATGTTAATGAACTAGAAATTGGAAAATTATTTTCACTGCAACTTTCGGTCAGTTTCTGTTCCGAGAGAAAAACACCGAAATAAAAAACCGCCCACGGCACGAAGCGAGAGGGAACGAAAATAGAAACACGACCCGGTTACAGTATCTGACAGCTTTCTAAAGAGCCCAGATAAGGGCACTGGGAAATTAGCACGCTTTGATAATGCAGAATGAAGCCATGTACAGCTTAAAAAACAAATACCACGGACTATTCCAGTCGGTTTGAAAATCGCAGCAAAACGATACAAACGATGCAAAATATTTTTTAGGGAACGATAATATTATAAGGAGTGAAATCTGAGTGAATCGGTTTAAACCGTAATATAAATACATCCTGGAGAAATTTCTCTGACAATCTCATTTCTCCACCATGAGAGACCATGAAAGTATGTAAATGGACAAAAACCGAGAATTCAGTGCCCTTTTAGTGCGGTACGTGAAGGTGTTGCCCACTTGAACCGAACTAAGTGTCTCATGAACTCAGTGTGGACCATATACTGGGGTTTTTCTATATATAATATTATTAAGGTTATTTTTATTGAGGACCTTTAAAACGATCAAAACAAGTTCTTTGCGGTGGGCGATAGTCTCCGTCGGCATCGTGAAAGGGCCGCTAATTTCATGCTTTCTTTAAGACGGGGGCTCCTCCGACCCGAGGCGGCATTGACAATAGAGACCCGACTGGGGCGCCAAACAATGGGATAACCCCACCGGGGAGAGGAGACACCGCCGCCGTTATTAAAAGACAGTCAGACCGAATGGACATGTCGCAATCATCATTGTCTACTTGACAAGATAACGAAGCCAATTAAGAATTTAACAATGGGGGATCTTCGCGCGTAACCCAATTGTAAGACGGAGTGGCCCCGTAGCGAGTACAGCCCGTCCTGAACCCACTGTTAATATCAGCCGAAATCCGATATAATTAATTTTTTAGGGCATGTACCGCGTCAACCAATTCAAAACACCGCCGAATTCATGTATACAATTCTGACATGTCGCAATGAGACTGCCAAGAATTATATCATTGTATACAATAGAGTAATTGTGCCACGAATGATTTATGGCAATATGAATCAGCAACTCGGTATTAGATTTACCACCGACGGAATTGCATAATGTACGACTCCTCGGATTAAGTGATCAATTTTCGAAATGAGCCGGGGAATAAGCAACGGGCGTCTAAAAGTGATCGGCAAAAAATATATAATAGAAAGGAGCTATTCGAAATATGCGAAGCCAACAATAGAAATTAGAACGAGGTCTACCAGAAACATGAATCCGCGCAATGGGGTCAACACGGAGTAATATAGATTACGGTATATGAAATCGAGCGTTCTTTTTGGTGGCGTCAAACGTGTGACGACCGAACCGTTAACGGTCGATCGCAATGAATTCCAGAGAAACGACAACGATGCAACAACGCTGATGTGCAATAAACAATAGCGCGCACAAATTAGGAATTTTTTTTCGAGGCAAATCTCGGTTCTTCAAAAGTGATGAGAACGCAATAATATTTGTAACCGGAGACAGCGACAACGTCATGCAAACGTCAGACATTTCCAAATCGTTACATAAACTTACGTGCGGCCTTCCCCAGAGCGGGCCACTTAAGTAAAGCAAATAAACAAAAAGTGCCGTTTGTTTAGTGGTTATACTAAACAAATCTCTCTTCTTCGGTTCTTCCCATCTCCCCATTCCATTGCCAGATTCTCCCCTTACTACAAAAAATACAAAATACAAGCGAATGTAGAGTATTCTAAACTCTGGAATTATGGCATATACGGAATACTAATGGCCATGGGGAAAGGCGAGATCAGTGAAGCATACAATTAAAAAAGGTGAGAAGAAATATTTCCTCGTCGTAGCTTGTAATGAATTTATCCCACCGTTTTTAAAATGGCAATAACAATACCTCAACCTGTCGAACCGAATGAAAACAAAAGAAACCCTCAGAGAAAAACAAATGCTACTGAAGACAAATGTTACTGTTTCAATATGCAAATTATGTCGGATCGCCCTTGAGTATCCTTGGGTGGCTACGGGAGGGGGAATGAAACCGAAGGCGGCCGACAATAGCGATTTATATAAACACGAGCAGACGAATCGACGTCATAAAGTTAATCGATCTGTTCTATAATTCATTTGTTATTAGCCACCTGAAATCACTTTAATGATCCGCCAATCTAAGAACTCATTCTGTGGATTAATAACAGCCTACTTATCCACAAAAAAGGAATTGCCGCGGTACACGAAACTCGGATTTATACACGAAGTTCCCATTGTAATTTTTAATGTCAGCCAGAATCCTATAAACGTTATTATGTAGTTTCACAATAATTTCGAAGATTTTCAAACCATTTTGAGTAATTAATCGGTTAACAATAAATATTATCGCACGAGCGTCACAATGTTCAAAGTATAAGAAATACCCTGATTTAGTTAGTGATATTAGAGGCGGACATCTCACTATGACTATTGACAAGGAAAGAATCCGAAACCGGTTGAATATTAGATAAGGGATATATGCCTGTATTCATCATTTCGTTATGCACAATGAATTTAGAGACAGTATGGAGGCTATTATGAACTAACTAACTGGGGATACCCCCCTCTCCACGGCCGCAATTTTCAACTCTCACTGAAACTTCTCCACTGCTGGAGGCCAATCATCAAAATTCAAGTAAAAGCGGTGCGGCAAAACACGCCGCCTTAATGGCCGAGCAGGAGGAAAAAAACCCGAGAAGACTGGAAGACGGGCCGGGGTGAATGGAGAATAATGCGCTCATATTTTTCGAAAGCCGGAAGGTTGGAAGCTGTGTTTTTGATGCGGGCAATTACCCGGGCTCGGCCGTGAATAATACAGCTCGGGTCGGCGCTCAACGTCCGCCGGTTTGGCCTAGGGTAGTGACCGGCCCCCGGCGAAGGCATAATCCCTGATATGCGGCCGCATATTAATACTGTAAAGGGACTCGGGATAGATTCCGACCGCTATCCAAGTTTGAATATGTCATGAGTGTACAGTCGACCAACTAAGGTAACACTAAATTAAGCCATTAATAGACTGAGTATACAGAAGACAGTCATTATAATGCATAACTTCCGATTTACATTACGATTTAAAAACATTAATTTTGTACAGTAAATCTTCGCTTAGTATGGCCGAAGCAATAAAAAATACAAAGGTATCGGAAATGTTATTGCTACGCGCGTATCTTCTTACGTGACGATTAGAATACGAATCGAAACTTGTGTCCGAGTTGCATAATAATCTCGGTCGTGAATGGCTTACGTACGGGATGTAGCCATCGCTGATTGAAAGACGGCCAGAGTAATATGAGCACTTCCGATTTTCTAAGTCCAATAATGTTTCTGTTTCTCTACGTGACGAGACTTACAATAGCACTGTTAAAACTGACATTAGATAGGTACGAAGTAGATACAGAATATAACATACGGTGCAATACAAAATGGATTATTTCAGATTTTGTAAATTTAAATATATTATTCAATTGTTTATCTGGAAATATTATTGTGGCTGCCGGTCCCCTAATATTTACGGGCAAAATTGTGCAAAAAACAGATCGTGACCCTCTAAGCGTGTCAAAACGTCACGACTGCAATGCAGACGAGTAAATATTGAAGATTCATCCGAGTCTCAATTTCTGCAACGCGTTCCTCCTACGTGTATATATGTAACAAAACAAAAACTACACCGAAACATAAGTTTTGGATCAAGTGTTTGACTTACCTAAAAATATACGTCTAAATTCAACACCGCGACCGGTGAAATTGCTGCTTTAAGTGTATTCACAAAGTTTTCTATTCGGCTCCTGTTTATTTAGTTCAATAAAACCGAAATAACGGTCCTAGTTTTATGTTTCCAAGCTATAAAATAGTGGCACTCCCTTTCTAACTAACCTATAAAACATAGGGTTTATAGAACAGTTTTTAGAATCGCTAAACTTGTTCAAAATAGGCATTTTATGCCAATATTTTTCATTCCTCCTATGTATATGTCTATCTATTTTATACACAATTTAATAAATTCATATATATTAAATACGAGGAAATTAGTTTAGAGGACAATGAACATGTTCACAAGCTTTCAGCTCACAGACTACTAAATCTCCTGATACTGTTCCAGAATTACCCACAACAATCAATTATTGTGAAACCTCCTTGACGAAGGGCAGCGTTTAATAAATCAAGGGCTCCAATATCCTTCAACTTGGTATAGGACAGTGCATGCCCAATGAGGACATTGTGAACACCTAATTAGCTCCGCCCTGGCCCTTTATCACGAGATTGGGTACATTACCGAGAGGAAACGCCCTTTGAAAACAATCCTGATCGATAGTTAATACTGGGTAATCGGTACCAGGCCGCCTCAACTGGGAAATAGATAAATGGCACGATACAATCTACAGAATAACGGGTAAACAACCATAATTTTAATAAGTAAATAAAAGTTTCGAGCACCACTGTTGGAACGCCGTTACCAAAATCTCTTGTTTGGCCTCAAACTAAACCGGTTTGAGTCGTTGCCGGTTATATTCGCTAGACAATAAATAACCGCGTTGTTTCAGTAATTCTAAGCACAATTTATCGTATGTATGTATAGTCGAAAACGCTGTCCCAGACTAAACAAATTACAGGCAGACGGCAAAAGCATTACAGTGCCTCAATTAATTATTCACAAATTACATAACACTGGGTTGTTCGGCTAGACAGTACGAGTCAGTTTTTTCTTGGACTCGCCTTATTTAACAGTTAAATTGAAGGGAAATTAAATGAACACATTAATACAACATTCAAAGAAAATTGGCAACAATTTTCCCTTTAGATGCGGACGTTGTGGATGACCAATGCAAGAACTTTTATGGCAGCAGTGAATGATGTTATGGAAGCACTTATCGTGAAACAAAATTATATTGCCCACACAATCATAACTGGGGTAATTGTTATGCTAAATTTCAACCAGGTGTGTATTCTGTGTCAGTACGAATGATGATGACTTTACGCGCAATCAGAGGGCTGCAAATCTAAGGCGACCAGATCTGTACGCGGCTCATCAACATTCAGGCCAAACCCGTGTCCTTGGTTGCCACACACTGTCGACAACTCGTGTCATTTTTATAAATAACAGCATTCCAATCAGCGACAATGGGACTTGGAGTGGAAAAAACACTTAAAAAAGTTATTTGTTACCCGTTGGGAGGAATTGGTTTGCTCCGTGTCATAATACAGTGTCGCAATCGATCGAATGCAACTCGACGACATGATAATTCCAGGGGTTCCCCGCGCCTGTATTTACGCTCTCGAAAGAATTACTGATGAAATTCCTAATGTAAATTGAAATAATTCGATATTACGGGTACTACGCGGCGCGAGATCATAGTTCCACCTTGAAGTTAATATCGCCGACGCGCAATAGTCGGATAGAAGAAGGAAAGGTCGAACCTCGAAACCGCAGAGATTAAAAAAAACGGAACCGAGCTGAAGTTCTACAACAAGTCGTTCTTGGAAAACTAAATTACGGATTGAGGAAAGTTATATTCCTCGAAGATATTACATTTTTTCGGTGGCGTCAATGCCCGCGAAAAAAGAAAATGTCCGCACCCTTCTTATAGAAATATTTGTCCCATTTCAGTAAATTGGATATCTGGTGATGAACACTAATTATTGGGATGAAGAGAAGAATTGGGAAGGAATTCGAGACTGTTCTGTGATTTAATAAATGTGTCACCAAAACTCATCACAGGTCGTAATAATTCAGATAACGTTAGGTTTCATTGTATTGAAATGATTTCCTCGAAAATGAGGAATTAACCAGCAATGCGAGTTTGTTTCGGAAGATATTCAGTGTATCATATAATAGTGATAACATTCAATAGGTTTTAATCAACTGAATGAGTTTGATAGATACTTAATAGTATCTATGTATCTAGTATCGAACAATGGCTTAAATAATAACGTGGGAATTGGAGTAATGAAAAAATATTTTTTCTGACTTATAAACTGTAACTATAAACGACGAAAAGCCAAGACACAGTATTAGTGCAATCAGATGTAAGATCTGTATTCTCCGAAAAAATTCAAATAGAAAGTTTCTTAATAATGTGGCATCTTCCGTTATTCTTTTGTTTTTATCTCATACATCTATATATTTTGCATTTACTTTTCACGGCGTTCCTTTCGGAAGCAGGGTAATATCCTTCAATTGATCCAATTTTTCCCCGGCCTCCCAAAGGAAAGATACGGGACCTACGGAAAAGAAGATTGGACGAAACCGTGCCCGCTTCTCTCCCGCAACGGGAATATTTCATATTTTATTTTGATTCGCTCAATTTTATCAAGGGGGAGAAGGGAGGAGGCATTCCCAGGGCGGGATTCAGGAAGCGGGGCCGGCTCGGGGAGCCGCAATTTATTATTCCATCCGCGGGGAAAAACGAACGCGAAACATCGCGGATAAACAAGAAAAGGGGGAATAAAAAGGAGGCGAAGGATAAACGCCGTTAGAACGGTTGCCGCGGGAACACTTTCTACGCGTGGCTCTGCCAGGCACCCGCCTTACTACTATTGACTAGAAAACAATAAAACCGTGACGGGCCCTTTCATTTAATTGTCTTTAATTAATACGGCGAAATTAGCATGGTGTACGGCAGTGGTGGAGAATTTTAAACGAAGCGAGGGAGCGGTCCGAAACCGAATCTACCATTCCGATCTTGGGTCACAACCGGCGAAATAGGCGATGATGCCATTGAATATTTTTTACGTTGCGACCGCTTCGAGCGTTCTAGTGGGCAGGCGGAGAATTAATATGTCGTGCAACACTGCAGTATCCTTAATGCTGACAGGTTGCTTAATCGGCAACAGATTAAACGCCTAATTAATGGGGTAAGAGACTACCCCAAACCGGGTAGCATTAATTAATGGTTATCGCGTCATAAGAACATGCACCGACCAATACCAAGTTACACACTGGTGATTTACAATACTGCGTATTCGCATATCGACTACACTCTATATGTTTAAATTAAAAAAACAATAGTGGTTGCGTACTTATATTTAAAACATTTTAACTAATATTTTTATATACCAATGTTGGATGTTCGTTCCGTCGCTACACAATTGAACTATTATTTTATAATGTAAAATGGCGTTTGCTGCTAGTGGATTATCTTTGTTTCAACGAAAATTCATTCCCGCGCAGGAGAAAAGCAATTATGGAGATATTCGCTCTTATGGAAAGTATGAAGAGAATAGAAAGTAAGTAGAACTGAATAACGCGAAATGAATCTCAATGATTCGGTGGATATGGTTACATTTATATGCTCCGCACGAGGCCTCGCCAATAATAATTACTATAGTCTAATAATTAACATGATAGTCTCAACTCGTACGGGATAAATCATTCCAAGTTTCTAATAGGATTATAATGTGAGCCGAAGCTAGCATAAAATATACTGATGAGATAACGAAATTGGAAGCGTCAAAATAAGTTCGTCACCGAAATCACAATCGGCGGGTAATGATTTGTATTCGTTATTTAGTCATTTGCGATTCACGGGCGTCTCGGCGAAGCGACACGCCACCTGACTTGAAGACGAGCTGCCTCGTTAAACAGTCATGAGCCCAAACTTCAGCGGAACCCCACGCATAGCACGTCCGCCCGTTAAGAGTAACTCTAATCCGTCCCACCTTTAACACCACCAGGAGTGCTTTCGCTTAACTGTCACTAGTAGTTACACATTGGCGGGGGAAAGTACCGAAGATACATCGAGGACGCGTGACTGAAGTGCTCGTATTTTAGAGGCCCGTACATATAATAACAATGTAGCGTATACATCCGCTATAATAACCAATATTCAGTCTACCGTTCAGTTTTCTAAACTGTATTCGTCGTTCGGAGAGATCATCAAGCCACAAAACAGAATATTTTCAGAAACAAGTGGTTCCGCAAGAAAAACAGTATTATATTAATCATCATTTACTTATATAATAAATATAAAATGGAAATGTATTTCGAGTGAAATGCTCCAACATATTTCAACTACCCGCCAGAATGGGAAGATGTCTCTGTCCGGAGCTGTCCCGTTTTGGACGAGAGGAAACGATCGTTTTAATAAACGGGGGGCGTTATTAAGCAATCCGACGCTACTCATTCATTAGGGGTCGAAGCGTGGGCTGGACCGATGGACGGTTTCAGATAGACGTTGCCTCAAGTCCACGAAGTTTGAAGTCACGACAACGGATAACATGACATCATGATGCGTTTCAGTGGATGATCCGAACACGGATATGAACTTCACTAGTTCATGGGGAGGAGGGGGGGATCGGTGATACAACTATAGAGAGCTATCTGCATAACGTTGACGTACACTTTCAAATTGTTTTAACTTTAGTTGACATCTACATAAGGACAGAATTTATCTATCAATTTAAAAAAAATAGATATACATTCGAAATATAAGGAAATGCCTTAAAACGGTACTCGTATTTCACACATCAAGTCTTCCATTTGCAACAGGAACGTCCAAAAGTTCCTGACGGCAGACGACATATATTTGGTATAATTTAAAGTTATGGACTGTATTACTGCTGATTATATAATATATCAGTAAATATATTAATTTACAAATTACAAACTTGACGAAAAATCCGTCAACAACACGTCCTGCAGGATGTAACCGCTGGCCAACCGCTAGACACTTAAAGCCAATCCACAGCTCGTAATTGTTCTCGGGCGGCGGAAAAAGTATAATTATATCCGGATTAACCCTCTGTTATTTCATTCTTATTTCTTTTATAGGACACGAGTAATGAGGATTGTTAAACGATCCTGAAGAGGAAGCCTCGTCCTCGGTAATTACGGGGTGAAGGCACCGGAAAAAGGCAATGATAATAACCGAAAAATATCCCGACTCGAGTCTCAGACATGCCGACTGTTTTATAATGCACGCGCTTCCGAGCAACGCCCACTGCTCCAGCTCCAACTATATCAAATTTACCCTTTTCGCCCCCCCCCGGATCTAGTTTCCTCCGGTCGATTTAACTTCTAGTCCATTTCCTTCCTAGCTCCTACTAGAGATACATTCGTCCTGGAAGAAAGGAGGAACCGCGTAAAAAAGGCCCTCGCCAGAGACAAATTAAAATACGAAATTAACCTAATATGTGTACGCCACATAAAATGATTGGACACAATATACCGCAATATACAGGGTCGGCTAAAAGTTTGAGTTTCAGTCTATAGTTTATAACTTAATGCCGCCACATTTTAACTAACAGAAAGACTTTAATCTTAACTTGACTCTAACTAATCCACGAACAGTAAAAAAGGCTGCGGGATATATCTTAGACAATTTCTTACTTAAAAATGAATTAATGACTGTAATATTATGAGCAAGACGGGCAATAAAATGGCTGGGAAAAACCTCGCCTTCTCAGGAGGCGGGAGAAGGCGCACTGGGCTGCTTTGAACGGAGTCGAGTTGTTGCCAAGGATTAAAAGGGACAATTTACGCGGAGCTGGGAGGGACGTGAGAGCCTCATTAGTCGGGCGGGACCCCGGGCCTCCAATCAGTGACTGTCTCCTCACTCAGGCCCATTTACATAAGCGGCATTCGCCAGCGGACCACTCGGACCGCGGATTGCGACTATCCCACCGATTCGTGAGATTCACGCGGTCACTACTTATAGAGAAGATTATAGTGTAAATTTTACATCTAAACTTGTACTGTATACTGTGATAATTGCAAATATCTAACCTAGGATCACATTTCCTCTTTACAAGTGCAAACTACAACGAATAGTTACACTATAGTTATATAGTGATTTGAAGTAATTTTTATCAGCTATGAACACTGCTTTGTTTTCATGATTTCGCTATTAGCTGTAGGTATCTAAGACAATTATAAATTTGTTGGGGCAGCAAAGTTCTTCTTTAATAAATATGACGAAAACACGGAATTCCCTAAATTTCATAATTAGTCAATATATAATTGAACATATTCCACTGTCCGCAATACAGTGAACTAAACGATGATGATTGTTCCAGAAAGAGTGGCCTATTCAGAGGGCCGAGATCGATTTGAAAGTCAAACATTTCGCCGGCCCTTCCCTGAAGCGTTACTTTTAATTTCCGGCCTTAAAACGTTTCCTGGAAAAGCGACGCAAGCTAGACTGGAAAGAGCTGAGAATTCGATTCCGAAAGAAATTGGTCGCTGGAAACTGGAACAGAACCGAGTTATGGAAATAGCGGATACAGGCGTTTTTCTGAAACGGTTCTGCCGCCTCACAGAGACAAAAGTAAACATTCAAATGTTAAATGTATTCACCCAATTTTCAAGAATTATATTTTAAGTTTTTCGCCTTATTTCTGATCGTGTGACGTAACAAGAAACAAAAGTACAAACAATGGAAGTAGCATTTTGGGAAAATTACGAGCATCGTTATAGAGCGTGGGGTTGAAATAAATTACCGGGTACGAAAATGGCCGAAAGTTAGTGAAGGGGTGGAAGAAGCGTTATAACTGAAATTAGAAAGGAGATCGGGACCGGAGGAGAAAGACAATCGATTCGAGGAGCATTCCGAATGGAGCCAATTCGGGCAGGACAGAGAAAGGAAGACGGTACGGGGAATGGAAAATTGGACCTGGGTGCGGAAATGCAAAAGAGGAAACTAGATATTGTAAAAAGTATTACTGAAGGAAATTAAAATTTTAAATAAGAGGGTACAACGGGACAAAACACCAACCGTTAGAGTACATTAGGGAAGAGGACGCAGTGGGTGAATAAGAGTCGAGGGAACGACACAAATGAATGGATGAACTCTACAGTCCATTAGGCTGGGCCTCGTCCAATTTCTAGGACAGAATAACCTTCGGAACTCGGTAGTGCTGCAGTACATAATATTTATTATATTATGATTAAACTTGGCTTTCCCATTAATATTCGGGCGCGCACCCCACCTTGCAAATAAACTGGTGAAATGAAAAACAAGCGAGAGTCCGCAGTCTGAGAGAGGCCCTGAGTGCCAAAGCAGGCTCCATTTATTATTGAGCTGCACCTGTATCGTCCATAAAGCGTGCCGGCGCCACTAGCCATCACCGCCCGCGCTGAGGGGTTAAAAAAGTGGAGCTTTATAAAATGCATAATCAAGGGGCAGTTGAGCGAACGCAAGAATCTACTTAGATACATTGCTTTCTAATGGCGGGCCAAAGCTTAACAAAAAAAGTAAATTAATAACGTTTCAAAAGTCCTAAGCATTACAAAATATTCATGAAATTGAAAAACAATCATGAAGAGTTAAATAAGAAGGATCACCGTGGAAATAAGGATTTTATTAATTTTTATTTTTTTATATATAATAATTCGAGTATAAAAAAACTTGATTACTAAACATATCTAGAACGCATACCCAAAAAAGATGGATTTCAAGTGAGGCCTTCTGGGCAATACCCTTCTCAGATAAATTAGCTCAATTTAACGAGTTACTAGGATACTGCAAGTATGGTGTCCCATGGGGATTGCTTAAAAGAAAGAGATCGACCGAATGGACAGATGTACGGAAACGCTTCCGGAGGAGGTGTGCAGAAAGAGATGGAGACGGGAGAAAAGCGGGATGGGAGAAGAAGGTGAAAGGAGATTGGTGCGCGTGACTGGCACCATTGAGACAGACTACCGGCCATGACACTGAACATGGACTCCTCCTGTCCACATCGAGGTCACAATCACAGTACCGTGAACTATTGCTGAAACTGAAAGTTCATGACAACTTCCAAAAATATTTAGGGAATCTATGATTTTTATACCGCCATACCCTTTAAGATCTTTTCTCTCTTTCGATATAATTTATCTTACATTAATTGGTATTATTTTAGAATACCGAAATTTCTTTCATCCACCGACAAATCACGCTGAGAATTAGCGTATATAGAGAATATATTGTATTTCATTCACATATTTGATTTGTCGACCGCTGTGAAATATAACGTAAAACGAATATAGCCCTGTTTAATCACGAATATTACTGTACTTATCGCTTACGCTGCCGGCCTAATTCCGGATAGTGGCTTAGAACAGATTAATATTAATGGGCTTAAACGGAAAAGCGGGCGATGTCCGCAAAATACAGGTGATGTGTCAATATCCGTACTGCCGAGTGGGCGGAACATCGGAAGTGGCCGACGATTTAGGTAGGCCAGGGCCTCTATAAATACACAATCAATACATTAGGCATAAATCTGCCTAATGCTCAGTTTCCACCACGCCCTCATTCGTTTATTCCGGCCCCTCTTAAACCAACGGTCGGCCCCCACCCATAACTACTACATTACCCGCTAGTGCTTACCCTAGTTCTTTTGGATGGAATTCCTTTACGCCAACAATATTGGTTGTACAATGTTCCGGTCGAGTGGGCGTAAGCACAGAACGGACTGTTTAGAGTTAATCAACATTTCTGTAACGCAATATGTGACTGCGAAATAATTGCATAAATAATTATTATTTATGCGTAATATAAATAACTCAACGAGTTGAAATTCTCGCTGCTACTCCGCTTCACAGGCGTATGTGATTTTTGGATACAGAAATATTTCTTCTCTTCAGAAGTCTGGAAGAAGAATGGAAATGAATGGGCGCGGTAAAATGAGATAACAGGAAAGCTACGCAGTACTATTATCATAAAAATACGAAGAAAACAGCACTCCTTCGTAATATTAATTTTCCCCTGAGCTGCCTTACAAAAGTCTAAATCGATGGCAGGGATCAATGTTAATTTGTCTGAGATTCAGAAACGTATAAATAATAAATTGCTCGTTCGAGAAAGTATATGAAAAATGTGGCTACTGGCTACTTTGTGCCAACTATTGTTTTCGACAAATATATTTCAGGCACTTTAATTATCTAGACCCCGGGTACTTTCACTCGCTGACAAAGCGGGTTTATAAAAACCGATAATGCTGACCTAGTCTCATTGTCGAACCGAAGTTTTTCCCGAGCTCGATAAGGAGCGCTCTATTATTCCCGTCGACGAGTGCAAATTTCAGCCACCGGTAAATTAAAAGGAGTTTCTCCCTCAATTTAAATTCTCCACCGTCCTGTCGGCCCCCAAATAGCCGACTCAATTGGCGGTTCGGGATTCCATAAAAATTTTAATTCCTCCCCCACCACCCCCTGCCGACCCGTATATTGGCTTCTGCATAATGCATGAGAGAGGGTCGCCCTCGTCGCCGACGTAAGGATCTCGGCAGAGGCTGCGATACCGACCGATATCGAATTCAGGGCGCGTCGCTTTCTAAAGCCGTCCCCCTAGATAGAGTCTCACGTAACCCGGTGAGTGGACCGGGACTATTATAAAGCGAGTTCGACAATCGTCGGGCACCGCTTTAGCCCGAAGAGGTCAGATCCCATTAGCGATTGGCTTCTCGGTATTCCTCCAAGATGGTCTCCCTTCGTTAAAGATATATAGAAAAACTTTTATTTAACGTTTCAGTGTGAGCGAGGACAATAAAGACGCTAGAAGAAGAAGAAGAAGGGCGTAGACAGATGGAGGAGAGTCCGAAAGCGGAAAACCTGCTGGGGTCGGATCCACGCGGTGAATTGTCGGGGCACAATTTGCACAGAATAATCGTCCCGGGAATTATTATCGGTCGTAAATCGAGGCCTGGGCGGGGGCCCAGCGGGGCACCAAATGAGACCGGCAGATTCATTACACCGCCCCCGTCCAGACCTCCTCCAACGCTACATCACCTCTTCGCCGGCCCTTTTATCCGGCAAACGAGGACCTAACGCACTGTTAAGGACCTCAGAAATATAGATGACTAGGACGACAGGTCGGTATCATCAAGTTTTCGGTCGATCGGTCTATTTTAATAGAGCTTATTGTCACGTTCTACCTGGTATCAAAATCAGTCCAACAGTAGGCTGTCGCTGCATTAAAGCAATGTATTGCAATAAAATATCGGGCTGGGAAATGACCGAAGATTAGTGAAGGGGTGCGGAAGCATGATTGGAAATGACGATGACAAGACGCATCAACAAACAGCATATAACGGGATCCTATAAACCGCATCAAACAAATGTTTAGGTTACTCTTAGCGACCGGCTAGTTGTACGCCGAACGACATTAACCCGGCAAAATGTCCCTAAGCGGTTAGCTGCCCGGCCCCGTTTAATAACGCCCCTCGGTGGGGCCGGCCGCCGCACGAATTTATGACTCCCGATAAACGGGACGTCGTGCCCGCCTGCTAACTGACCCTCCTGCGGGGCTAAAAACGATTAGAACGGCCGACGCCCGCCAGTAATTGCGAAGGGGCTTCGCCGCGGATTTAATTTGAATCCCATCTGTTCGGCACGGTCGTAACTGCGGAAGACGAGAGGGACACGGCCCGGATAAGATCGATGCGCCAATAAAATCGTGATGCATAAACATAAACGAGGACGATCCGGGGGATCTCGCCGTTGCCACGGGTCACCCCCCATATAACACGCATTAAGCTAATAACAATTCAACAGGGGCCACGAAGTAGACGGGTGTACGAAGTAATCGACAATAATTTTGAAACGTAATGAGCTGAAATATTCCACGCATTAGCATTTCGATAACAATTGCGCAATGTACTGCAGGCCATGATACTATAGAACATTTAGAAAAAATAAAATTATTATTTCTGCTACAATTGTTTCTTCGTCATTGCTGTCAAACCTTGTAAATATAGTAGCAGTTTGTAGTAATATAATGTATTTATAGTAATATACTTAAACTAGCGTCAGGAAAGTTTTCAATAGAAGATAACCGGCCGAATGCTGAACAAATAAAAGAGAAAAATAACATAATAGAGTTATTACAGTCTGCATGAATTTTCATTCCTCTGCCCGTGTATCTGAATACATTTGTAAGCGCTCCTGAATGGCAATTAGTCCGACAGCGCGCTACGTTCAATTGCGTTGGATCCTTGATTTTTCAGAGGGGGGACGGATGCACATTCCGAATGAACGCACACGAGAGACACACACGCTGACGTAACGCACACTGCCACAAGCCACAATCTCAGAGGCGGCACCGAAGGTTGTTTCGCGCGCCTGCACAATGGTCCATCGTATTTAAATATAATGCTCGTAAATAAGCCAGGAAAAAAAACCAATGCTCTTCCAAGGTCTAAGGTTTCATTTAATAATTGGTCTCTTTGGCTATTTAATCAGGGCGATTATCCCATTATAAAATTATTAAACAAGTTATAACTCACGTTTCATAATTAATTTCTCCGGAGTTAAAAGAGAAAAACAACGTATATGTTATCCTTATTAAACCGTGGGCTGTAATTATTGTATATTTAGAACTTACTAAATACAAATCAATTTAAGATACGCAGTGACTTGCGAAACTGCGGTTCCGTATTTCCGGAATTGACAAAGCTTACTGCCCATCTATTGCAATTTACCGGACAAAAATATGATCCAATAATGCTGTCGTGATTATAACTTGGCGACGAAAAGAGTAACGACAATAACCGTGATAAATGGAGCCGCTACATGGAATGCATTATAAAAGTCAAGGGGAACGAAACCGTTTTTGAGGGAGGGGCCGTGTTACGCCAACTTTTCCAAAATTAAAAAAGTTACAAGGATATTCCTCTGCCCCTCATATAACTTACAAAGATGCGCCCACCATCACCGGAGTACTGAGAGGAGAATAATGCGTTTTCTTTCTTATCCCAACGGTACAGTCCCTTGCTCTCATTTCCTATTTATGGAATCATCAAGAGTCATACATCAGAAGCTCCTGAATTTCAGCCGAAAATACAGAAGACATTAGAACCGGAAAAAATATTTATAAAATCTCAAATTCTGTTGATATTTTAATATATTTTACAAATACCTAGACTCGTTTCAATTAAACGAAATTAGGAAAAGTGCATGTAGTAGTTGATATTAATGCTGATAATTATCCGTCTCAATGATAGCCCTTCACGTTTATGATCCGTGACAGTAACGGCATTTCGGTATTTCGCCCTCTTCAGTAGAAATTAGGAAGAAAGCTAGGTCAGTAATCATACTTTCTACTTTGCTTCAAACCGTCCGACACTACGCTGTTTTTTCAACATATAAGCAATACTAGATTAATTGCACAATTTGAAATTTTAATAATTGCGTGTAACTGCCGCGATGCAATGACTGCGTAAAGCGGTACCCGGTTAATCCCTAAACAATTAGTATGTAACACTCCCAACCTTCTGACTTCACCCGATATAAATAAACCTTTGAGCAGTTTCCAATGCGAGTTTCTTCCCAAAAAAACTGCAACGCACTTTTTATTTGGCAGCCCTAGAAAGAGTTTACAGAGCCGACGACCCCCGCCCGCCTAATTCGTAATGGAAAATCGGAATGGCTTCGCCGCTGGGGAAAAGCGGCTTAGCTTGGAGTCGAGATAGGTCGGTTTTGCTATTAGGGACCACTTAGGGGTAAAGCGCGAGTGCCGGGGCCCCGGCTTAGCCCGCAGATGGGCGGGCCCCCACAGCATTTGAGCCCCCTTTAATTGAGACACCCGCGCCCAATTTTTCGCAAAGGTGATCCCGTACTTTAAGGTCAAGATAGGCAGAATTTCAACTTTCAGACAGATTCACTCCTTAAAAAGATAAAAGGACTTTGAATAATGGTGAATCCTTAACAGCTGCGGGTTTTCGACTAAATGACCTATACGACGGTTATATTGGATGACTATTCGGATGAGACATCCTGTTTTTCCATGTATTCAGGTTTTCGGTCCCACTTGCAGTGTTTTTCCCCCCCCCCCCCGGGTGCTATGAGTGAGTCCGGTGTTGATTAGAATTAGTTTCAGCGGACTATTGGGGCTTAGTGAGATCAACCGTAGCCTCGCGGGGTAATGAAGGCCGTCGGAGCGACCGCATCAAACGGGATCGGTCGCATCGATTGCCGGCCGCCCCCGACAGGCCCTGGCCGGGTCCAGGTGCGCTTAATTTACTGCCATCTGTCGCTTAACAACTTCACCCCCCCCGTGTTTGTAAAACACGACTCCCGGTATCAGTACATGCTGTTCTGACCTCGTGCTCTGGATGAAAACATAAACTTAATTTATGAAAATTAGAATTTTCGAAACTGAATTTCTACCCATCTAGTTAATCGCTGGTAGTAGTGATCACTGTGAAAATACACGAGCTATAATTTTCATCTAATTTTCACATACATGTCGGTTTCTGATAGAGAGTTGCATTGCAGAAAACATTTCGAATAGAGAAATTATAAATTACAAAATATCAATACGTATAACACTCACTATAAACATGGTAAATGACGAACAACGACAAAAATAAAAAATTGAAGTACTATCGCAAGATGACTGCAGCAAAATATTTCGCCAAATCAGTCTGAAGGTTAATTGCAATTCCTTAAGGATAATGTTTGTGTGCATGTAAATGATGTTTACTGACGACTATAGAGACAGCCATTATACGTCTCCAATCGATATGATCATTAGTGTAGAATGGTTTTAATCGGAGGAAAACAATTTGATGCCAAAACATTCTCACCCAGTCTAACACTGGCTTACAATTGAAACAGAGAGTGAAGAGAGTATTCAGCCATTCTCAAGCATTTGATTCCAAGAGAGAATTCAAAACCGGTATGACATACAACCAAACAAGTGAGAGGGAAATTCCGAGCTATCGCGGACTCACCCGTAAATATCTGGAAATTCAGCTGAATATAAAAACATAGTTCTTGTGATGTGTTAACGACATCTATTGAGCATGCCGTAAGCTACTGCTACTGTTGCGTTTATTTATCGTTAGATGCCGTTAGTTCATAAATATATTCATCGAGTACTATAATTTATTCGTCAAATTATCATCAAGAAATTATACTCGACAAATGGACAGTGGATTCAGGTTTGCTGTGTCGGAGAAGTCGGATAAGTTCCGAATTGAAATCTCGGTTCGAAAGCCGAACAAGTGGGGCCGGCCAGCTCCCGGACTCTTTCCTGTCCCCGGCATTTGACAGAGTTCTCGGCCCGTTTAACCTTCCATATTGAATTCTGCTTATGCCCGAATACCGGACAAGGGTCGAAGTCGTACAAGCGCACCCCGACCAGTGTACGGGGACCGCTTTAACTTGTCGCATTAGAGTCCCCGAATGAAAAACAGGCGCAATCTGGTCAGAGAGGGGGGGGGACTGGAAATTAGTTAACCCTCGTTTCCAGCGGCTGAAATTTAAAACGTCCTCGCTAATACTGGGGACGCCAAGTACACTCGACAGCGATTGCGCTCCAAGATAAACTATGATGGCTACAACACAAAAGAATAATATCGAATCATGATGACGATAGGGACAGTCCTGATTACGATTGTCCTTTCATACTCTAAACGACGATTGCCAATTAAATATAAAGTATTAACCCCTTTCTTCAATATGTTCTCCTCCTCTTATTATCAATTGAGGATAGTCTAGTTCATACAGTGTGTCTTAAGTGTATATTATAATTGTACAATACTAATACTTACCTTCAGTTATCACTTCAACAGTTGTAAATGATACGATAAAATCCAAAATGGCTATCTAAAATATTAATTAACGTTAATAATATGTCGGACGATTTCAATGATTCGACTCAATGATCTGAATTAGATTATTGGGTGCAACTGATTGACTGAAACTGATTGGGTGCAATCATGCGTCGGTGCAGGCACATCGAGGGAAGTGTTTTCCTTTCTATATCGAATCGTTATCGATCTTACAGACCGCTATGTATCCTACAGAAAACCATGCGTCTAAAAATTAAAACTGAAGGTATTACTCTTCAAATAATTAATTAATTTAAGGCTGAGATTATTGTAGGTTAATATTTTTAATTCTTACAAGTCGTACACGTCCGAAATGGTTAAGTTTGTGCCTACCCTCTGGCACTTCACAGTGATTAATCTACCCCCACTTTCCATACAGAAGAATGGTAGAAATGAGCTGATGTACAGAACAAGGAGGCTAAAACCAATACTAGCTATTGTATATGAATTCCCATTCGGCTGTTCGGTTATACTACGATATTTGGTTATGGGTGCACTAGTGTACTGACTGGGAGGCTCACACACACACAAACACTAATAATGCACACACGGTCATGACAAGTGCTGTAAGGTGGATTTAAAATGAACTCAATCAATTTATACCTTGTGGTATCGTCACGTACCGTGAACCAAGAGACCACCTGTTACCGGCACGAAAAGAAACAAAACAAAACATTAGTGAAAAATAAACTAAACAGAAATTGTCTAGAGCCTGGTTTCACAGAAGAACAATTTCTTAGATTAATGATGCTTTGGAGAAAATTAGAGTATCAAATTTTCCGTCCGACTGCTTATATCATAGCTATGATAATGCAAATAATTAATGAAAACAAATCGCGTTTCCTTTATTTTAACAAAATTTGTTTTCCATTGATGTTGTGCAAATCAGTTCGGTAAGGAAGAACAAATATTTAAACTTCGGTTAAAGTCTGACAAATGAAAAATGTGAGTTGTGTCTCAAAATCCAAAGAAACAACAGAAAGAATAAGGAACAATTTTGAACAATTATCGGTACTGAAAATACCGCGAAACCAGGCCCCGAACACAAAAAAAAGGAACAAAAGTAAAAGAACAAAAATAAAATAATAAAATGGAGTATAAATAAAAGGCGGGACGCCGAATCGCGTGGGTCGAAAAGAGCCTTGAGTAGCTCCTGTCGGCAGTAGTAAACAGTAATCAAACGCAAATTAAATTCTTCGTCAAATCAAAAGATTCTCTTCGTGGACATTACATCCTCCAACATGCCTTCATACATTTTACGATCTGCCATTGAAAACTCAAGTTTGATGCTGATATTTCAATCTGATTTAACGCTAACGAAAGGCTTTTGTTAAATTTGACTACTGTCAAACCAGCCTTTATTGTCCCCATAGTCACTAATATATTATACATAGTTACTAATAAATAAATAATTATACTGCTGTATTAAAATTGATTGTATTTTCTGAAATAATTTCCTTACTTTATTAAAAAACCCGAACAAGTATTTTTTTAATAATTCTCATTGCTCAATCATTAAAAGGACTATTTTCTCCAAATTATATTTTTTTTCTTATCGGAATTAATTTCCTTCGACGGAATGGCGAGATGATTCCCGAAAAACAGTTTCTCAAATTAAAGGCAAAATGATGTTTTAGCGAAGTATAGAAGAATTTCACTTCGGGCAAATTAAACATCCCCCCCCCTCCATGATAAAGTAATAAATCGCGCTCGGGTTTCCGGCAAAAAAATCTCATATACTCGACCACGCATTTTACCCTGCAAGTTATTCAGCGTACAGACAAAAACAAAACAAGACGCATTGTGAAGGAAAAAAGGAGAACATTCTCACGTTTTCCTGGCCAAATTATAAACCGAGGGCGTAAAGAGGGAAGGAAAATTAAATTATGCAACAGAGTGTTGAAGCCCGCTGCAAGGATATATACATATATATTCTGAAGAGGGTCGAAATTTTAATCTAACGGGATGAAATTCCCGCACACAGCGCCGCCCCCGCCCAGGGTTGGGGGGATTATAATTGGGGTCGCCATGGCGACGGTAGCTGCCCTAGGAGGTAGTTAACCTTCAAAACGGCAGAGGGATAAAGGGGCCCCAACCGGGGATAAATCACGAGGTGACTTCCTGCCAGAGAAGATTCAATTGTATCAGTTTCCCAGCCCCATATTTTAGTAGGCCTATCTTTATTTTTTGCACTGAAAAGAATGATACTAAATGCCGATTATAAATATTTTTTTGATGTTTACAAAAGGCGAGGGCGGCTTTATAAATTTATAAATGAAACCGAACTCTCCTTGTCATTTAGCATGTGTTCACACAATGTTCTGCATAATCATTCTTATCAAACTTATTCAGATGTGATTAAGACGTTGGCAGAGAAGTTGGCACTATTGGGTTAGATCAGGTATACTACTTATGACAGCAAGAACATGAAAAAAACTATCATAAAATAAGCTTCAGATGACGAGATGATGAAACTCATCAGTTTTATTTCTATCATTCGTTTTAACTACGAGTTAACATCTGTCTAAACTCGCTACATGTAAGCTTAATTTACAATTGCGAATGCAAATTGCACAGTCGAAGCATCGATTCGGAATAGAACTCTAAGAGCGACGCTTCAATCGCACTTATAGCATTTGAAAGGTGACAAGTCCGGAGGAGGAGCTAAGGTATTAAAGTTTAACCATATTGAGAAGAACAGACGAGTAAATGCGGGATTGCTAAGAATCTCGGAGAAAGGGGCCGAGGTCAACGGTAATTATCGGCATTCCGCATACTTTCTACAGCGGAAACTTAATCAAGTCTTTCTCGAAAACGAGAACCCAAATATGACCAAACAGCTTCTAAGAAATGTTCCACCATTGGCGCCACAAGCAAGCATTAATTGATTTTGTATTTCTGTCATCTTGATAAATCATTTAACCAAGTAATATCTCCCACATATGATTTTATTCCTTTCTGATTAGTTATTAAAGTTGAAACGTAAAATTTACTAATTCTTAATAAAACTTGAATAAATGGGATGAAATCCCCGTTTGCAAAGATGTAGTTTACAAAAAAAGAAGGTTTAACCTTTACACATTAATTAACCTACAGCAAGGATATAATTTATTGTGTCTCAATCTTGGGCTTGATCCGGGACAGCTTTAAACCCAGAAAGGAGGGGTACCGCCACAGCACTCAGGTTATTAAGGAGGTGTTGCCTCAAGGCATCCTCCCCCACCCACCACAGTACGTATTAATTAAATTCAGTCACTTTGTAGCGTTTCCCATTCTAATCTTGAAGTCTGTCTAACCAGTCACCTGGGAAACTAATTCCCAGGGCTAATCAAAGGAAGGGAGCCGGCGGGAAACAGTTTTAAATCAGTTTTAAATGAATGTACTGAATTCTGAAATTAGTCTTATATTTTTAATAGAGCATGTATCAATATAGTTGTCTAGTCGAACAGTGTGTCAAAGAATAATAAGAAATAGGAGCCGTCTAAACTCAGGTTATACTCAACCCGCCAAACAGCTGTACGGGTAGGGTCCAACAATTGCCTAACTTCAAGGCGCCGCATAACCTACCATTCGATCGGACCATTGCGTGTCGGGAGCGTACTGCGCGCCTTGCCCACGAATAAATTATAAGGAGCCCCCAGTGTTTTCTTTATTTTTGGACTACGTATCAGATTGTACGCCAAAATTTACGCACCTTTGATTTTTTCCACGACAATTTTAATAGGCGGTTATTTTAATATGTTTTAAAAAACGTTTTCAACAACACATTTGATATTATAAGAAAGTACGTGACTTTGTCTTTAACGTTTGATTCTTTTTATTAAATCCAGTATTAAGTCCCCGTTTAACACTTCTGGTCAGATCCAGTTAAGAATTCTAATTCCAGTAAACGTAGAGCCCTGCATAAAATACCACCACGAAATAGATAAAATTGTTTAATAATATAGCATGCAGGAAAATGTATAAATTGAGCATGCGACCAAAAACTGGATTGGCCTACCTTGGGGAGGGCGGCGAGGCATTGCTGCTTAACGTCCCAGACGAGTTGGTGGCTGGGGAACTGAAGGCACTTGTAGACATTTAGCTCAGGCACGTGCACCCTCAACAGGAGGTAGCCTGGCTCCGGGCTCTCTCCACCGTCCATCTCACTGAAACAATCCAACAGGGTCTAGAATTATTATACACAAATATTAAACGGCTCCTAGGATTCTTAAATATAAATTCGGAGCAGTATTAAAAAATCCGACAACGATCTAACAACGTTTTATCGACCCGTTGTGGGGGGGCGTTCAAGCCATTGAAGCCACCCTTTTTTCCCAAATGTTTCGAACCCATTTCGATATTTTTTATTTGATTTTATTACATCCACTTGGCGTGCCCAAATCGTTCGGTTCTCATCAAATCTTGTCTTCCCTGAGTCACGTAAAAAATTCGCACAAAAATGTCTGTCTGACTGCACCCATTCGGGCAAGATTGCGGCCCATTAAGTTTGTACTGTTATGCCTTGCGAGAGAAATTAGTACTTGTAGGATGTGTTGTTTAATGTTATGTGTGTAACCGTTCTATATATAGGTGCAGAGGGGTTATGCGAGCAGGGGCCATGGGGTTCCTGGAACCATAAACCAGTGCACCTGGTGTCCCCGCGGGTTCTAGAACACCGGCAAACGAGGGTTCAGTGATGAGACTCCACGCTAGGGTACGTACGATACGCCATAAACGGGGGCAGGAATAGAAGAATAGAAATTAAATAAAAATTTTTTAAATATAAAGGACCAGAAGGTTGTTTGAAAACTGACAATTTTTAATCTACAGGAAACAGGTGTCACATATGCAGGTAAGAATAATTACGCTGAAAGATTATGTTATATTATTATATTACTAACAGATTAACTATAGAATGACTGGGACCCAAACTAAACAACCATACTTAAAATACTGAAAGCTTGGGAAGAAAATCTGAAGCTCCGATTATTAAATATGAAAATAAGTAATTATGGAATTAATATAAAGTTGTATAACTTCATATATTTTATACATTCGAAGTAATAAATCAATTTTATCATAGAAAGAAATGTATATGTAAATTGAACGTATGCAGGTATCGGCTTGCATTTATTAGCCAACTCTCATTTAACCTTGCGGAGATAACCGCTTAATATTACAACGGTTAACGGGATGAGCAATTTTATACCTATATTGTTTTTCTACCAACACTACTCTATTATTACTCTAAGTTTCTTCTAAGAGGCTAATCTGCAGTTCTGTTATTATCATCAGAATAATGAAATTTGTTCATGTCTGGTAATTTTCTTACAGGTACAAAATTATCAGTTTAACTATCGTTTTCACATTGTAGTTGTGATATAAAATTTAAAAAAAACATTGTTTGAACATACTAATTTTCAATTCAACGAAAAAGACCATCAAAAACTGAATCAATTTAAACTGGGACTCCAACAACAAGAATAACAATAATAAGGGCAGATTAACTAAGGGACAATATGAAAATCATAATGATTATAACTTATATTTATGAAATACCACGGGGTTTTGTTATAAATAATTAAAGCGACGCTAACATTGAAATCCTAAGGAGGTATTGGCCGTACGATTTACGAATAGTTTAATAGTCGGAATTATCATTAACCCGATTTAACGGATGTTACGGAGTTCCACCGTTAATAAACATTCCACTGGACCAACCCCGTCAACTCTACTTGTTTATTTTATTCTGCAAAAAGAGCCGGATTGGCTCCAAAGAAATTTGGAACGTGCGCGCGCAATGGCACACAAATAAAAAAGAAGATATTTCCACGGACGCCTCCGGTCTTAAAAAACGGTCGTAATTCAGAGGCGCCTGTTAATTTCCTAGGTCGGGGAGAAAAACTCGGTCCGTGACGGAACACTAAAGGGGGAAAATTCCCTAAGTACACGTTTTATTAAGAGGCCACCGCCGCCTCTTTGAAAATTACTCTACCCCCTCCCCACTCGACCCGACTCAAGAGGAGTTAGAGAGAAGGGGATGGCCAAATAAAGAAAATTAATTAATAAAAACAGAATTTCATTTATGATTCAGTCCCGCCGATAGAACATTAAGAGCGGACTGAGAAATGTTAAAAATGTGCACAAAGAGAACTGATTAACTTCGTCTTCCCGCCCCCTCCTTCACCAACCCACCACCAGTTCACGGACCCTAGCAATTGCCGAATGGCAATTAGAAAAAACGATATTAATTAAGAGATTAAATTAATTTCGCTTTGATAAAGAGCACCCCTCCGGCCACTCTCTATTAATGGAAAAAAAACCTTTTGAGTGTACTCCAATCTGTAGGTAAAAGGGTTCTTCCTACTCTGAAATAGATGTTTACGTAGTACCCAAATAATGATTAAACTTTAGAGGGAGTATGCAGATCAATCAGATAGGCTTATTAAACCCGGATCATTATCCCGAATATTATATATCGGAAATTAACTCTGAAACCAAAATGTTCTGGTAAAATGTTAACAATACATAACATTGGGTCGGTTTCAATAAAATGAGATCGAATCAACAGATTTCTAGTAGAGATAAAAGTTAAGGATTTAAGTTGCAACAAGAAACTGGCGCAAGCGGATTAATGCGAGGAAGCATTGGTATTTGAATTCGAGAGAAACATTTCCTTCGCGTTTGAAATCGAAAATCTAAACTCGAGTCTTATACGTTTTGCATAAATAATTCATAATATCTGGAGGTCGAAGAGGAATTCTTGAGGTCAGACTCTGGCTGCGACTGGGATTCCGTCATGGCCCTAGCCGGGAGCCGACCGCGCCTATATACCAGGAAGATTGAAGAATTCCGATGAGATTAAAGTCTGTCCTGACAAACGACTATGAAGAAACACGGGAATATGAAAATCGCTGAATTATGCATTGGTTATTGTAGAATTCGAAGAAAAATGAATAGTCAACACGATCGGCGGTGTGCACGGAAGGTAAAACTTTATAAAATGAATAACATCATAACATTTAAGTAAATCGGATAACTACAAAATGGATAAGCTTCAGCTATACGTACTGCGGAAATTTAAAATGAATTGAGCAGCGTAAAAAAACATGAAATAAAACACACATCATTCCGCAGTTGTACATATTGACTCTATACTTGAAGAGAATACCCTCAGTTCTGCCAGACGTCATACAAGCAAATTTTGAATACCAACACGTTATAGTTTATATTGGGGCTATATAAAGTAATGTAAGAATGAGCGTGCTAGGACAGGACGTTATATCGAGGGATCCGGACCCTTGGGGCGGGGCGTTGTGCCGGGTCGTGACTTCGTCCCGGTATAATTGCAGGGGCCTCAGAGCACAATGGTTCCACAACATTGAAGATCCGAGTACCTTATGCGGTGCCTTTAGTCTTCATTTTCCTGCCCCTTATTTCACTTGTCAGCTGTTTGGAATTGTTTTCCGCCGTAAGACATCGAAATAATAGTTTAAATCACAATACGGTTCAAACTTCAACGATATTTTTAGCAGTACATTTCGCAATTCGAGACATTTTCCCAACAATGAAATTGTTTGTTTCCTGCTTAAACTTTGAATACGTGATGGCGACAGTGCTGACTGGCTGACACAGTATACATTCAAGCCTCCTTATTGTCATATCAGGGGAGATAATGTTTATCTTATCTTTCGCGCTCGCACCGACATGACATGCTATTAGTTCAATTTGGTCATTGGTAGTCCATATTGTGGCTTTAGAGTGTACCACTCCTCGCATCCACCATTAACTGTGGAAATATCCTGTAACGTTTTGTAGTCGGATTTGAAACACGACTCTGATTGTGGGCACGACTGCTCTTAAACACGAGTCATTCTACCTTCCCCTCATGAATGTTCATTCATATCTCCTAGATTAAATTTATTTAGTTTTTCTAAGTATTAACGAACTACACATTCAATATCCATTAAGCTCGGTCCCAATGATTAACCCAATGGTTCAAAATGCACAGCTTTAACCGCTGATCCAATAGCCGCCAAAAAGAGGAACTGCTCGCAACCTTGGCGGAGAGACAACATCGGCCCCTTTCTAAGGTGCAGTAATAAGAGAGGTTTCAGAAGGGAGATACTGTCCGGGACGGAGTTTACATCGCTGAGGTGAACGCGTAAACAGCGGCAACCGTAGTCCGGTGTTTACACCAATCCCGGCCCCCGTGGAACGCATCTGTTGGGATGCCCACTTCCAAACAACACAAACAGCCCCTAAACGCTGTCTATTTTTCGAAACCTCCGTCCCCCCTCCGCCCTATAACTCTATCCCCCTCTCACTCGACTATCGGCGCCCGCTACTCTCCGACTTAATAAAAAATAAAATGTTACTCCACACCCGCACCCCTTTTAGAGGTTCGTGAAATAAAGAATGCTGGGGATGGAAGTTCTCCTCAGCCCATTCATGAATTCGAAGTTGGAAAGGTTCTTAATAGTCTTTGAGAACAATACAAAATTCGAGTTGTCCGGCAGTTTGGCGTATCTTCCGTAAAGGCTTAATTTAAAAGTCCCCTTTTACGCCCTATTCTTGGGGGCAATGCACTCGGAAGTATACTGTTTGCTGTCCTCGTGTCCTTCTTCTACAAGGGCGCGTGGTTATTTATTAAACCTTGAATTTGACATTACGAAAATATCCCTAGGGCGCAAAAAAAAGAATCCGACATAAAAGACGTTTTATTTTACTGACTGGGGAGTTTATATTTTAACGACTTCCACATCCACTGGATTTCTACAGAGGCTGCAGTTTGCACGTGCCGGAACTGACTGGGGGTTATATATAAACGTGACCTCATCATCACCAGGTCCCGACTGAGACAAACTCGTTATTAGGTGTGCAAAGGGGAAAAACTATCTGGTATAACGTGCGCAATAGAAAAATGGTAAAATATTAGGCGCCAATGTTTTCCGATTGAAATGATTTCTTGTCGCTCCACCGAGGATATAAAAAAGTACAGCCTGATTTAATTAATCTAATTTATATTTACTGATTGTTTATTCCAACATGCATATATTATTCTAAATGTTTAACTGCGGCGTTCATTTTAGCGAAAGGGGTCCCTCCGCTTTTGAGTAATGAGTAATGAAACCCCCTCGCCCACAGTTCTGGTAATAATAACACTGGATGTTGTTGTTGGGTCGCCCCTCCTGTTTCGAAGAATGACTCAGAAGGGAGCGCTAATAATATTATGCATACGGCTAATATCGACAGGGGCGTGGAAAAAGAGGATGTGAGGGGCCCCTAGCCCCCTACCAACGCGACCAAAGTCAGTTAGCAGACCAACTGTGAAATTGTGGCCAGAATGAATACCCGAATCGTTCGGACTGTAAAAAATTGGTCAAAACCGGCTGCCGGCATGTGTTCGTTTCAACTGGAGGTGTGTTTTGTGAGAGGAGAAAACCGAAACCAGTCTAACATAAGGCCAGAAAATATATAAACAAAGTCCCTGCCTTGCCTCTTACATTAATACTGCTACCCACAAAATCCTGGACTGCTGCAAGATTTAGATAAAAGGTTGAAACGGGATATATCTTAATGCAAAATCCTCCGAAAAACAGAGCATCGGGGACTCAAGTCGACTTGAAACTTCCCCCGGGCTCCTTTGAAAATTTTTAATGACCGAAAGCAACCGGGAAAAGTTTTTGAAAGGCAGTAACACTCCGAGTGACAAGCTCGAGGGACGGGACTTCCGCTCTAGTTTCCGGAAAAGCCGTCTTCTTCGCCTACGTACTTAGCAGCCGGAAGTGACAACCGTGTCAAAAACTACCCTCAGAAATTGAAAAACTCTACGCCTGCACCGGATCTCCGCGCATCCCATGATACTCTCGGTATCTCGTGAGACAATTTTCCTTATTTCCCCAATGTTTTAAAACTTATGTTCGATCTAGTACAAATATATCAACACAAATTGCTGGTTATAAAATACCAAAAGATTCTTCATAGGTATTTTTACACGTTAATGTTTTATTAAATATTCAAAAAAGCGCATTACCGGCCACACAGCAATCTAATTGCATCATATAAATAAAAAAAAATATTAAATACGTTTAGCCCATTCAAACTACAGTTGATTTTCATAACATGATCTGATGTAACCCTCCTTACTCAATTCAGTCCGTTGTTGAAAAATAAATATTTTTTGTATTCTTATCTAAAGGGAATATGTTGTAGTGAAGTTGATTAACTGAATCACCCGGTCATTATTCAGCATTATATTTTATTTTGAAATGAATCAGACACGATGAAACGGTATAAAGGTTTGTGATATTACTCAGATTGCGAAGTCTAATTATACGTGACAATCGTACTTACACGTGCTAAAAGAAAAATATGAAGATTAAAGCCCAATAGTCGAACAAACGGAAAAAATGAGCCTGCTAACCATCCACTTCCATCGGTATTATGTTCCCGAAGTTCAATATACTTAATCGTAATTGGCGGTATTGGCTCTGAGGGTTTGCCTATTGTTGGTCTACGGCCGACATAATCAAACAATCCGCCGGATCTTATCTACCGAACACGTACGGGCAAATGAAACAATCCCGGCTTGAAATACGAATAGACTGGCGCTGAATCTCCGAATAGATCGCCTCTGGGTTCCTTCGCAATTATAGGGCTTGTAGTTCAACAATCTTACACCCAAGCACTGAATGGGGAGGAATGTACGATCGATCCGGGAACGACTTCTTAGTATATTTGTACTTTTCTGAATAATGATTCGGAGGCTGTATAATATCTCATGCATATGAGAGGATAAATTCAACGGTCATATTCTAGAAAATTATCCTCTGTATCTTCAACTGAAATTTACACCATCTAATTGGCCCAGAGGAGAGAAAACCCTTGATCCAAAGTGTAAATCGGAATGGGTCTGGAGCAAATACAATTCTCAGTCGCTATTGCATAATTGTTAATAGAACTGAATAACCGGGTGACATTCAAAGTTAGGTGTTGGAGGTACACACGTTATTAAACAAGCTGAAGAAGATACTATCATTATGACCACTAGAGCATTAATAAACATGTCACCTCTAGGAGTGTGTAAAGACTTTATGGATTCGTTAGCGGGTGAAAATAGCGGAAAAGTGCAAAAAAGTATGTAGTAAATAAAAGTATAAAACGGATTTTAAGCTTGGTAACTCAACCAGAAAAACCGTGGATCGATAAACGGAATTGCGTATGCACACATACATTCGTGAACGAAGGAAGCACTGGATGGTGGCGGTAATCCCCAACGGGAAGAGCGGAAGACCGAGCCCTGGGTCCTGGGCCTTCCTCTAATGCGTTTCCGATCCTTTCGCATTTCCGAATCCCCCGGGGCTCCGGAGGTAATTCCGCCGGCCCAAATAAGTAAAGGCCCACCGCGGCCAACTACCGAAATCCTTCCGGCCTAACGTAGAAAATCACGCCAATCTTTACCGTAATATGCCGAAGGCTTGATCAGCCCTCGTAAAATAGGGATGAGACGCAATTCTTTCAGAAAATGTCAAAACGTCCATAAAAATATTATTAAGGCCGCATTAGTAGGTTCAAACTATCGAATGAAATATTTTTTTCGTGAAGGTAAAGGGTGGGCGTCATGATTCTAATAAATCAAACATATTAATTTGTTATTTGTGTATTCGACTGCCGATGTAATATTCGGCCATGTGGGAACATGGACTATCATTCCACTATTTTATGTCGGAATTAAACTTCGAGGGCATAAAAAATTGAACAACCGAAATTACGGAAAGTTAATTCCAATAATGAACAGGTAGACTCGAGTTTATTAATAACCCTAGTTGGGCAGTACAGTGTTCACGGGAGCATTGAAAATCGGAGCGATACTTGGGCCAATTACCGGGCTTTATTAATGAGCACTGGCACACCTTTCAGTTTTCTTACCTGTACACCCCTCCCCCTCTCAGTAAACACATTAATTACAAAACTCTTCTATCCCCGAGTTGGAAATAATATTTTCAAGAAGGAGGAAACAGAAACGCCCCAGCGAACCCCGCCCTATGCCCCGAACAAGTAATTAATACATTTCTCAGCGTTTAAAGACCGTGGAAGGAAAATCGAACGCCGATTAACCCGAAATCATTACACGCTAAACCAAACAATCAATTAAACTAAACAAACATAGTCAGAATTGACGATGCTAAGTTAACATGAAACAATTGCTATGCCACACAGAAATGAGACGCTATAATATAAAGAAAAATATATAATATAATGTATATAACCCTCGATCACACTGTTTCTTGTAAATTGAAAACATTTAACCTCCGATACTAAAGCGTCGGGAGACATTTTCTGCCGACCCGGAAAACCTGTTTCTTTCAAAAAATGTAGTGTCCTCGCTATATACAAGTATATGGAATACGACTTATTTGCCAGTCACCGCAACCTGAATAAAAACGAATCATTAATATAATCTCATATATCCATATACAACGAAAATCAATAAAAACAAACTATTTATTGAGTCAAGGGAACCTCAGTGAGTTCGGCCTGATGGTTGAAATCAAATCTATTTGAACTGGCAACCGTCCTCAAGATAAGTTACAAAAAATGTGGCATGTAAGATAGCCCTATTAAACATGGGTAGTTGGCATTATTCTTATATTATATTCATTCATGAAATATTCCACTATACGGGTGACGTCCTTTAGAGAAATGTTGTTGAATGTTTAAAAAAAACCGACCGTGCACCGGTAGAGGGGCTCCCGACAACAGGTGCTTTTATACTCCCTAACTGTATGCACCCACTCGAAAAAATACGAGAAACTGCAATTACGGTGAAGGATCCTCGACGAGTGGGGAAGACTGTTGGTATTAATTTATTAAAAGTAATAAGGATAATTGGGAGCTGGCACTGTGAGAATCTTAACGCCTCCACCCACCCCCTTTCCTTGTTTAAAATTGACATAATCCTTGGCGAATTTCCAGGTGCGACTGGTGCGGCGGGCGCTCACCTG
Source organism: Lethocerus indicus (assembly GCA_019843655.1). Lineage (NCBI taxonomy): Eukaryota > Metazoa > Arthropoda > Insecta > Hemiptera > Belostomatidae > Lethocerus > Lethocerus indicus. Next base: position 12,305,298 of record JACDQD010000008.1, read on the forward strand.
CTCCGTTTAATGAATCCGCTTTATGCACGGGGGCGAGCCCCCGCCCAGTAGAGATCGCTCGGGCGCGATAGCGTAGATAATTAGAAAATTGGAGCGCCGCCGGAGATTTCAGCTGTTTGCTATATACGCTCGCTCATCTGATAAACTGTTATTTCTCGACTAATTGCACCCGCGCGTCGACCGGCCTCCCGTTAAATGCCGCTAAAACATCGCCCACCGAACGGATCCATTCTCACTCGTATTTGTAAATTGGAATTTACAAGGCTGCACAGGCCGAGTGCACACGACGGTTTTTGAATAACATAACATAAAATAATTCAATTTCTAATCACTACGGTGATTGCGGTTTTCCAACAGTAACGGTGCAGGGATAAAGCTAACAGGATGCTCCATCGACAACCGCCTTCTGTGATTACGTTGGCAATAGCCGGGAGTCGTATTCCAAACCGTTACCGTACACGTACTACGTGGATGGTGTTATCTCGAGAATGAAACTATACTGTTGATACCGTACCGGTAGTACCACTTAGCGAGCTCGATTTTATGAGAGGTTATTCAAATCTTATTACATATTGAGCAATTGAGCCAATAAATAAATATGCAAAATACTATCACTAAGCGGAAAAGTGCTTATTATACGCCTTGAAAAACAGATGTCTAAGTAATGTGTTTCTACTATAAGTTTCTTATAATCTAAAGATCTTCTTTTTCTAACTAGCTGTAACAACAACAGTATTGGATCACCCCCGCACTTTGGCAGCAGGAAACGAAAAGACTCCGGTGCTTGCTGACGCGATCGGACGTCGAGATATGTCAATAATGAAACGATAAAGAGAAATCGAACACGTTCCAATAAAAAAAAAACGGTTCGAGTCATTCTGGAGAGTTGTATAGGCCGGGGAGAGCCCAATCGGATGAACTCCGACCTCGTTTGCCGCTCACCTACGAGCCAACTTACCAGAAACGGCTTTCGGCTTACAGTTACTTAATATGCAGGCAGAAACGGGTTAAAAGCGGCCTTCCTTCGCCGAGCTCCGTCTTTTACTAATCTGATATACTCCAATTTATGTCTTAATCAGTAGACCTGTTTTCTTTCATTCCGGTTGTAGTACTTTTATGTTGTGAAACAATCTCGATTAAGTACAAAGTGAATTCAAGCAATTAAAATAAATATTCGCTTTGTACATATAATTTTTTAAACCACCTGTTCCAGTGGTCCTATCGTTAATGACGTTAGTGAAATACGGTAGATCAATCAAGTATATTTCATTTATTAATAATTTGCTACGACCCGTGGCTTAGAGACATGGGGTGGCTTCCTCGTAAACGAGAAAAAGTGTCCCTAACTCGAGACGAGAAACCAATGACAAGAATGAGCCCATGACGAAGAAAAATATATTAGCTCAGAATTAAAGGTTAAAGAGGGCGAACCTTTCGCACATTCTCACCAGAGAAAATAAAAAAAAGTTCCGAGCCTCTTATTTGATGAGGACATTTACTAAATATACAGGGTATCGGTTAGAATATCCTCTCGCACGTTGTTCGTGTATTAGATGTCCGTTCCACTTAGCATTACGGAAAAGTACTTGTGTCAATTACTTAGCCGAATGGACCCAATGAACCACATTTATGGGTTATGTCGACTTATAGTCGAGTTTTAAGAGGAAAAATTTATTGCCCAAAAGACCAGAAAAAACACGTTTTACGGACTTAGTACAGAGGCACTCGAGGGGTTTTTATTCCAGTCGACGCCTCGCTCATGGCTGCGACACACGGGGAGGCCGTAAATCTGCGTGGGACCCCCATAAGTCTCGGCGTGAAGGCGGCCAGTTTTCAATCTTGCGGGGGGGGGCAGCGCCTCTGACCGATAACGTCCATTAGAGTGGACAGAGGGTGGTGGAATGGGACCGGACCATCCCCCGCCCCATCAACCAACCACGAGATAAGGCGCTCCCGGGGGTGACAAAGGGCCGCCCCGCAAAAGGCGCTCACCCTCAATCCGGGAGAAATTCAGAAAATACTGGAGGCCAACTCAGTATCTTGATAAAATAACTATGTGTGCTTTTTTCAGCAGTGGGCGTCAGAACTGACGAGCCCGAGATGTTAATACAGGAGCGGTTCGAAACTCTCCAGACAATTTGCAGGAAAGTTTTTTCTCCCAGCGATCGACTGTCCCCGGGCGGATGGATGGGGGCTTCACTCTGCGAGGTTACTTCAATTTTCATCATTTTCTCATTTTATATAATAATTTCCACAACACAACTTGAAATATTATAATTGAAAAAATAATATAATGACACACAGTGTTCCAATTAAAGAAACAATTGTACAAGAGGGTTAAAATAAAACCGGACTGTATGAGAAGAGGAAGGGACGAGGAAGTGTTTACTCTGCAGTCATTATTAATGACTAGGTCCTCTATGACCTAGGGCGGACGCTGGCCGAGATGGGGCGGTTGAATGGGTTGGGCGATATTTTCCGGCCAGGTAGTATACAGGGTTAGTGGGAGGAGGGGACCGACCGAATCCTCCGCCGAGTGAGACAGCCATAGGTACCAGAGAGAGAGATCGATGTATCCGAGCGCGGCCCCGTTACCATGGCGACCACTCTACTCGGCCTCCTGTATCTACAACCTCAGCCGACCACTCTACACCAAAGACTCGGCCCCCAAAAAAAATCCTTTTAAATTCCGCCACTTCCCTTAGTCTGAAGTACTATTCGGAGAAGGAGTTCGTCGAGTGTGAATTTGTTTAGCTCGACGCATCCAATTTCTAATTGCGGTAATTGTTTTAAAATTAACAAGTTACGAATAACTGTTCAGTAATCCGTCTTAATATTACGGTGTTAAAAATATTAATCTACGTAAATATAATCCAATTAATTACTATTAATTATAATAGTTATATTATAAATTACAAGTATATTACAGTATTCGTAAACAACAGTGTACACGACATAGGCTATATTTCTCTTTACTTCAGAGAAATATATATTTAATAAAATGGGGCACGGTAGCGAACAACCCAAGACACCTACGCCAGTGTCCCGCAACACCGAGAGGTAATAAGGTGTCAAGGCGCTATGGAGTTGAACGCGCCTTGTTGCATGACTCGTCGGGTAAATTCTCACGCATTCGTACGTTCGTACGATGTTACCCAACGCCCTCCGTTTATTACCGTACGCAAATATTCAACGGAGATAAATCCGAAACACAAGGAATCTAAGTGTGAGGAACCCTTTCGATTTTATGCGGCCTCTTTGCTGCAAATGAGCCCATAAAATATTTCCAGCGGAGAAAGCGAAGTTGTTAATGCTTCTAGAAGTGTTCCCGTGGCATATAATCTGTCGACTTACTCTGAAGTTGGACTCCCATTTCGTCACCGAGTGGAAAGACTAAAGCTTTTTATGAACTCATCTTGTTTTTAGTCAATCCGTTTATGAATATGAATTTACTAATCGGAAGGCATAGAATAATTGATGGGAATTCACCTGGCAACACACTGTGGGATATCTGAACCGTTAGTATTTATATCCTCATCGCTTCTCTTCTGTACGAAGACTCGTTCAAGAACATGTATCTTCTTCTGTTATCCTACTCAATACGAAAGGAGGATATCTTCTGTAGAATGATTTTCCACTTTATCAACCAAAGCATAAAAATGATTCAAGTTGATCGTTTATCCTTGCCTACTGTAATAAAAAAAAACTGACCCGGCTAAAATAATCCTTAATAATACCTAAGACGACCAACATTATCAGGAGCCATATTGTATTTAATATAAATATATAGTGGCGGCCAGTTTCCTAGAGCACCTAAAGTCCCGGCCGTAATAAGGTGTCAAGGCAGAAGGGCTAATTAGGCGTCCGGAGCCGTGAAGGGTTTTGCAAGCCGATTCGACACCCTCTCGGCCGGTTGCGAAACGGCGACGTTGCTTTCCAACCGGAGTTAATTATTTTCTTAGAGGCCCGGACGGCGGGCCTATATTTTATGAACCTCCAGGGGCGAACACGAACGCTCGCACCGGGATAGTGGGTGGTTCTGACCCGGCCTTCCCGCATTACCTAACTCGACCGCCCATTGCTCAGTTCAGCGGCTTCAATTTAAAGCGGATAATGAACTTCGAGTGAATACCCAACTCGTTCCTCCATCATTGATAAGACCGCAAGATTCTCTCATGTCTAGATTTTAAATTTTTCGTAATTGATGAATTAGTATAGTTTACTGAAGTAGACTGCCATATGGGCGGTTATTTATAAGCGGTAGAAACTTATAAGGTATTTTTAATCCCCCATACAATATCAGTCTAAAACTATATAATCTATTAGCAGTATGCTATCATGATTTTTATTTAGATTCATTGGGCTCATATTATTCTTATTACAGCCACAAACACTTTTTTTGCATATAAACTCGCGTTTGAACACATAAATACGTCAATACTGCACCTTTAATATACTGAAGCTTTAAATTACAAGAAAAGGATTTCGGTTAACGCCGAATAAAATCGAATAAAGTATCGAAAGAAAAAAAATGGTCGCGGGCCATTTGGTAGACAGGAGCCGGCCATAAAGGCCCCGAACGCTTACCGAATATTTTTCTGATTCCGAAAAACTTCCGAACTGCCATTAACTTCCTGCCGGCCCGTAGCAGGGGAGATTTGTTGGGATTTCTTCGTTTACGATTTGCCGTATTTCTTTCCCCCTTTTCATACGAGGCTTTATTTTTATGAATCTTCCCAATGGGCCTTTCTAGAAATCATTCCGTGTTAAAGACAAGGTTATATTTTCTCCGTAGCTGAAGTTTATGGGTTAATGTTATTGAATTTATATAGACAGGGATTGGGTGCTTTTCCGCGGAAACGGGGAAGTAAAGAAGGAAACAAAGAGCAAGTACTAACAGATCGACGCCAATGCTAATTACAGCCTCGTAACTGCCAGTCAGCAATTTACTACTGAACAAACATTTTTGTACAAATAGAGACAGTTCTACCGTGAACACTAAGGGATGCTAATTGGACACGCATAAACTGAATACAAACCCTAAGTCAACATTCGGAATTATGACGTATCTAAATGTCTACACCGATGGGCCAAAGCCAACTACCATGGGGATAAAACGCTAACCCGACAAAAATTAAAGAATTTGTTCTATAATATAAACATCGAGCCAACAGTTCACGAATTTATAAAATCCCGGTGCCTAAAGTTCCATTCCCGTCTTATTCCTATGTATAGGTGCTCGTTCAATCAGTATCCTCTATTAATCATCCTCGGCCGAAACAAACGGCCCAGAGATTTTCACGGGCTGTAGTCCAAGTCAAAAAGTGCCATTACGTGCTTTTATCGCGACAATCAGAGATAGAAATGAACATACCATCATTACGGTCGGTTGTATATAAATAAATAAAAAGTTAAAAAAAATCCTTAGGACAAAACAGGCGTGCTGAAATACGCGGCCAGAAAAAAAGTGACGGGAACACATCGCGCTCTAATAATATCATTCAATTTTCTGCGGACGGGAAAAAAACACTCAACTGGTTAATGGAGGTTAGCACGGCGGTGGACATCAGACGGCAGGGAATTAAACGGCCCGACTAATTGTTAATTGACCGACGGCGACGTCCAGTCCCAATTGATGGAACGGAGCCCGCTCGTCCCCCCACATTTAATCCGACATCCCTAGCTGCACAAGATATAAACTCAGAATAAATAAATAGATACAAGCTACTAATTACAGCTTGCGCCGGCAAAATAGTAACCAGGAACTGAAGACGGATTGGATTTACTGGTATCCAGAAAAAGACGTGTCGTTTGTCGCATTCTTAGTGACGACAACTTGCAAGCCAACAAGAACTGTACCGATATTCTGTCCTATGGAGCGCATTGTTCAACAACCGGCTGGAAACTGCGGCATACAATTCGAGAGATTTGAACATTCTGTTCATTATCACCCGAGGCTGAACATCTAAAAGATTTAATTTTTGCTTAAAGTAAAAGTACCGTTTACTAAAATTTTAACTCGAAAAGCGACGATCAATTCTTAAAAAAATACACATTTGTATAAGTCTACAAACGGGGTCAGGGCGGAGAATTTCATGAGGATGGGTATTGGCAAACTGCGGGAATGAAAAATGGATTCATTTAGCTGGCACTATCAGGTTCCCGGTGCTATTAGCGCCGGCTCACCCTAATTAGGAAAAGCGGCCCCTCCCCCGGGCTTCGTTTTTGAGAAGCGCAAATTAATTTAGGGTCGATACCCACCTACAAACGACAGCGTGTAAGCTGTTTTTGATTCTTTCCAATTTGACAGTACAACACTATAGTTAACACAAGTTTATACTATGCACGGCGGCGGACAGCGAGTGCAATTTGTTTTATTCTTAGAAAGCACACATTGCGATATTAAGCCGTTAATGTAAATTTAAATGAAGAAATTATGTCAGCCGTGTATGACATAGGTTTCTGTCTTTCGGATGTTAAATTTAAAATAATACAATGAACATTCCTTGCGATAACCCTGAGACGGAGATTGTGGAGTAAGTAGCAGGTACTTCGGGGAAGAGTTTGCCAAGAAATGAGGGTGGCGTGAAGGAGCTAGTGAAGACGAGGCGCCACTGGATGAAACTTAACGGCAGAGCCTAAAGGGGATAAGAGGAGGGGGGGAGGTTAGAAAAGGACGGCGACAGGAAGATGGAGGGCGGATAAGAGGGTGGGACAAAGACAGAGACGGTATAAGAGAGAGTCACAGGGCAGGGGGGGGGAGCTTGAGTATCGATTAGTCCTAGAATACCCCCTCCTACTACCAGGGATGTTTAAAGGTTAAACCCTTAAAGTGGGAAGATGAAACAATGGCCATTTATCATGCCTAGCCTAATATGCATTCAATTAGAAAGGGCGACTACTTTGCATCGAATTTCTGTCAATGACCAGGAAAATATCATTTAACCTCAAAGGATCGACGTTTACCCTGTTAACACTCACGGTGTCGTGTATATAAGGAGTAATCACAACTGGTCTACGTATATTGCTAAATATAGATATTCAGGTACATAAAGGCGTTATAAATGCGGAGTAATATATATCAATTTTAGTTTTACATCAAAATTATTCATTTTATATTCTCCGTTACAATTCTCAGACCAATTAACCAAGCTCTATGTTCACTTAGACGGCCAATTGCCAGCCTGCAAATTAACGGGCGGAAACCCCTCAGGGGATTCAATAATCCACACACAAGTGAGGTGACCATTCCGAAAAATCGGATTTGTTGTATCTCAGGACTGACTGAAATTACTGACCAAAAAAAAATTGGATCTAATATCAAACAGATCCCGTGAATAAAAACTGTTGAGAAAATTACACTGTGTCTGCGGTGTTTGGAGTGTTATTAGATCAGGGCCCGAGGTTAAGTTTGGATGTTTAACTTGGGCACGAATTTCCCTTCCGGTTTACATTTACCAAGGGATCATAATCCCTGAATAAAAGAGAGTCGAATCAACTTTATACTTGAATTCATGAAAGTAAACTTCACACTATTTCAATTTTGTGCCGGGTGAAAATCTGATCTGGAAGTTTAAGGAATGACGAAGCTCAACTGATTTCAATGCATTCGCAATAGACCGAACTCGAAGTGGAAAACAAAAGTTATTATGACGAACGACCACACGCAGTTGAGCAGAAGCGGCGTAGTGAAGGAAAAGAAAATTGAATACAATTGATATTGAATAAGTTGGGGGTAATAAAATATATTGGACCAAATTGAGGTTGGAAGATTCTTGGTGAACTTTGGCTACAATATTCAACTGCTATTCTTCTTTCAATTTAAACTGGAGTTCACCAATTCCCGATATATCCAATCTTACGGAATCTAGAATTTCTTTGTGTAATTTATGTGAGTGTGTTTGTTTGTGTAAAAGATAATTTATTATGAAATTGGAAATGTGAAAAATGAGATCACGCAAAAAATGATTCCTTCCTTCCCATAGAAATCATAAACAATGCTGTTTCCAGAACGACTTCCTTCCTTTCAGGCCTCCGGCATTAATAGCGTCTGGGCGCCATGAATCGCCACATTTTAATGGGAATAAAAGAGTTCATCCACAATATGCATTTATTACAATGTTTATTACTAAGAGCGGGAACAATGGTTCAGTCCCCTGCCTTAAAAATAAGCCTCCCGCTTTGGCTCTTAGGCGCCGTTGAGCGCTCTTGAGGGCTTGTTAGGCTTTAACAATGAATTGAGGCAAGAAAATTGGGTCTCCCCTTGCATTTATGACTCCCACTTGAAACTGATTTCAGTGCCACGCCGGGTATACCGGGGATACTGGAGAGGGCAGTTACATAATTGATGCGTCGCGCGAAACGAGTCGACCGGGAAATTTCGAATGAACTGAAACTCGAACGTTCAACAAGTAGCCAATCCCAATACTCGAAACACTGCTAAATGGTACAGAATATAGTGAGAAGTAGAAATCAGTCGAGCCTTACGATAAATTATCGAGTGAAGAACACAGAAAATTTCAAGACTGATGGTGTGTGAATTATCTTTTAATTCCCTGGTAATGTAATGTAACGTTACTTGTAAAATAAGCAAATTTTCGAAAAAATACAAAAAAGGCATTCTTTTCCGTGATTTCATTAAACACAAGTAAGTTCCAATGTACTAAAACAGCCGAAATAAATTTCATGTTAGATTAGCAAATCTTCAGAAATTAACCAAAGAGGAATTAATTATGAGAAAATGTTAATGCATAATTAGTAACACATCCCGAACATTTTACTTATTGTACAAGTAATCAGTGAAAGAGAAAATAAAATATCGGGTCCATATGAAAGACGTGGTAAATTTCATGTAAATTCCAACAATGACTGTGACGTTTAATTCCAAATTAATCGTGGTAACAAAACTGAGCCAAATGAAAACATAATACATCGAAACATAAAAGAGTATTGTTATGGTAACTGAATTTATAAATATATATAGAACAAGATCCATTCAGAAGATAATGACTGACGTCAGCTTGTATCCAAGGTAACGAGAAATGAGATCGGTAATGGGGTGGCCGTATGTAGCTTGCTGTTTGTATTATGGCGGACGTAATTATATGGATGATAAATAACCTATTCGTTCTGATTTTGTCACCCGGCATAACCAACATATTCTACAAAAATATTGAATAAATATTACCATAAGTTTAGTACTATATATATATATATATATATATATATATATATATATATATAAAATAAAATTGCTACCATTGAACTGACACTAACGTTACTGTGTCCCTTAAACGTATACAGACAGTGGGTGGAAAAAGTGCGATATATTAACAACCTTGTGATGGATAGGGGTCCGGGTTGAAAACCACCAGTGGGGACAGTAAATCACGTCGGTGTTTGATGAACACTGCTGTTTTCATAAAACTCAATCTCTGCTGCGGCTTTGACAGTTCAGCAGTACACGAGGCTCAAGCAACATGGACGATATGGAAGATATTTAACAACATGCATCATTGTCCGAAACCGCTGTGGTATTTGTGGAAGAAATGCTTCCACATGCGAAATGAGGTTTGCGTTAATAAGTAAACATTACATTACATTATAATAAAAGGAATATCAGTAGGTAATAAATAATAGCAGGATTAGTAAATCAGTAAACAGACACATTAGTCATTACTAATACAATGTCCTTGCCTTTGAATATTCCGCATTATAACATTATGACATTAACATAGACTTAATATTAAACACGATCTGAAGCTTTAATCGGGAAGGTAGGTTCATAATTTGTTTTCAGCTCATCACGAGCAAAAGCCCATTATATCTGTCCGAATTGAGAGGCCGAATTCGCTGAAACTGTAGGGTAAAACCACCCCTTTCCTCCTTCTGAAAATAAGGAAGGGCCACACCCTTTCGCAACCCCTCCTTTCGGCGCTCCCTCGATTTATTACTTCTCTCATGGCCACCTCTCCCTCTCTCTTTTCAAGTATATATATATATATATATATATATATATATATATATATATATATATATCAAAACAACTGAGGACGCTACAAAATGCGAAGTTCCAAACAAGCATCATATATCAAACCCGCACTCTTGAACCGCGGTCTGCACACGTGGAGGGAAAGGTTTTTATTTTTCGTTTATTTTCCACCGTCACAGCCTAATCTGGAATTATAAATATTTTGCAGTACACGTTATACCCTGACTTTTACTGGAGTATAATACGAAAGAGACGACTCTCATTAAAAAATAACTCCCGACAAATCGTGTGGCCTACACATTTATAAATTCGTATTCGCCTCCTAGGGACGTTCATTTCACCAGGAAACGCTGCCGCGGCTTCTAAGGCCACGGAGAAATTCTCCTCTTCTTACGTAGGCGGTAATTACTGGCAGGAATGTTTCTCAACAACATGCTATCACAGGGCACTAGGAGACAATGGCATATTCAGTTCCCGGGTTTTGTTACAATGTGCAATGAGTGTAAATTTATCGGAAACGTAAACTGTAAAATACGACCGAAAAAATAGTATCCTTTGACGAAAGATACAATCATATTAATCATGATGGACCGAGTTTACAATCAAAACACAATTTGAATTTTGGAAAAAAATTCATAGTTACCAAAAACGCAGTAATTTTATATGAAAAGCAAACAGCTGAAGGCCATAATACAAAATTGATTTTAATTAACACAGGGTGGCATATCCCTTGTAATCTGGAATTCCACTACGCCATTTAGTGACTACACTTGAGATATAAAACAGTTAATAATAAATCAAAATTGGTATAAGTATAACTGTTAAGCACAAATTGATAGTTGCGTTAAATTGAACGTTTAATAATGTATATCGTAATGGGTACCGCATTATATAACCTACTCGGTAAGTAATAAATTTTGTGAATGTTTTTTTTCTTAATATCTACACAGCTATCATTGCGGTCGTTTTTTATAGTGACAATATTCCATGTATTTTTTTCAACTCTTACATAACAGTATTTTCACATCAGGAAAATTCACATCACATCATTGTATTTCACGAGACAATTAACCTTTAGAAGATGGAAATTAAATTATTTTTACCAGGCTAAAACAGGTGTTAGACGAGCAAAGGTGTGATGGCAGGCCCCCGGAAAGGTTCCCCTTGGCCCTGTAAAGGGCAGCTAACCCCCCTTTGACCTAATTAAGTCCTAACATTATTAAATTTCTCCTTTAAATATCCTGAACTTTTACCGCCTGGAAGTATTATTGTTTGCGTTTAGCATTTAGAATGGGCTCTTGGATAAGGTCAGACAATTGAGCGTCTTCGGGTCAAGCGTCAGGTTTGTTTTAATACGGGGCGCTTCATTGTAATCCTTACAGGCCAGTTTCTACATAGTAAATTCAATATATAGTTTTTTCGCGCTAAATTTATTTACAAACCGCATTTACAACTGGAACAAAATAATTTGAATCTCTCATTGCTTGTAGGAATAGAGTAAAAAACAAATTGCAAGCTTCTCGTACGTTCACTGTCTCAATTAAGTTAAAGATTCCTTTTAACACAGATGTATACAGAGAAATTTATTCTTCTTAATGTATATCTTAGCGTGTTTGATAGCACAAGGGTTTATATAACTTTATCTTAACATAACAATCAATATGCATTTTTATTTATTAGGATCAAAATAGCGCAAGTTTTTGCCCACTTTGCCTATTCAGTAACGTTTTTCATCACTCCATTAAACTGTAGGAATGACTATAGTCGTACGACTAACATCATGACCGGTCTTATCCCGCATAAATGTCACAATTCGTTTTACTTTATGGCGTATTCAAAAGAACGTGATTTTCATTTCCACGTTTGTTTATTTAAGGCCCGCAGTACACGTACCTGGGTCGTTACCCCCATGCATCGTCGTCGGCGCGGTCCTTTTATCGCCTCGTAAATATGGAGGAGGCCAAGAGGAGAATAGCAGGAGGGAAAAATTAAATGGGATTATGAGAGCTACTGAAGGGGTCGTTATTAAGGCGCAAACGAAGGGAAGTCGGGACCTAATCGAAAGCGAATTCCAGATGAGCCGTTTATTCAGGAGGGATGGCCCGATAAAATATGCAGCAGGGGAAACGGTAGAGGAGACAGAGGGGGAAAAAAGTAGATTCTATTATTAACGCTGCGCCTCAAACTAAAACGAGTACAGGGCAGAATTCTGATATCTTTTCGGCGAATTCAACTTCCCATAACTGGAAATGGTCTGCTGCACAGTTCGGGACAAAAGTAGGCGTTCATTTTAATGACAGTCAATAAACGAGGCGTATGTAGCCACGGTTTATTTATATGGCATGAACTGAGCAATTTCAAAATTAAAAACTGGTTTCCTGGGGTTTAACGAACTAACTATTAAGAGTATCTAGGCTCGATATGTCTCAACATCGTCAAAACGGAGTAAGCATTTATTACACCCACAATGTCATTTCGAAACCAAGGTTTTTTCAGTAAGATAATGAAAAATTAATGATTTCAAAATATCTCCCTAAACGTAATTCAACAATTATTAAACGATTTTCATTGCACTGTAGTATCATAACTAAAATAATTGAACCTGTCTTAGCAGTACTTGATGATTCATATATTACAGAAATTTCAGTATCCGATTCATGTATCATAAAAACAAAATATTTCTTTATGTTCTATTTATTTTTATTATCGGCATGCATGTATTATCTTAAACTTTAAACCCCATCAACGTTATACCCGGGCAAAGGGGAAAAATCCATAAGGAAAGAAGTCGGATCAGTGACCCGGGCGGCGAATTGCGGCAAAGAATGTGCAAAACATGAGGTCGGCCAGTAACCGGTTGAGGGACGCTCCGATGCGCAAGAAGCAACCCGGAACATGAATAAACGATGAGCGTTATCAGCATAAAACCTGTGCCGACAGTTCAAAAATTCAAATCTGATGATTGCAGGACGACGCGGAGGGAATACGATCGAAGAATACGGAAGGGATTAGGAATAACTCCGTTACTGAATATGCGAGGTTTGCGGCAACTTCACGAACGGGCACAGGAAGCCTCATCGGACTCTCGCTATATTATTAAGGAGTACCACTTGCGATGGAAAAACTTCGACCCGTCTCACTTAAAATCCAATAGACGAGAGGAGACAGAATCATCCTACGAGTGATCTAATTCACGACAAAATTTAGTTTCTGCGACGAGCCAATACGATAAAATTATTTCCTTCAATAATACCAATTGAGCAACTGAATTATATTATATTGAACAATTTGATTTAAAAAAATTGTATTAATAAAAGAATTGGCTTTAAGAAAATAGAACTTTTCTCTGAACTTGTATGTTCTGGCATCATCTAGAACATGTATGTTCTAAACCATCATCGAGTTTAGAATACGATAACGATGTACGATAGTTACCGTCCACGTACGATGCGATGCCATTCTGGCCACTTACAGTACTGAAAGGAAAAAGATTTTTACCGACCGAATTCGTGAGTGAGGACCTCGACCCTGCAGATACAGTCCCCTTCCAGGAGGAATACGCCCCTTGTAAAAATCAATGAACCAATCGGAATTCCTCGAGTGGCTCCCGAATTGGTTAAGGGGTGAAAGAAAGAAATCGTTTCCCTCCTGAACGATTGCATGGGGCCTCTTTCCTTTGTGTCGACGAGTGGTTGAAATTTATTATAACAAATTTTGCGAACTGGGTGATTTTTTCATTCGGGGATTTTAGTTTATTACGAATTTAAGAAACATAAGAAATATATGTTATATAAAATACAAAAAACCCTTCCACGATTATGTCGAACTAATTCACAAAATATTGATCATGACCGCACGGCGTAGAAATACTAAAGTGGGTAGGTCCGAATCAGAGTTCAAAAGTCCGTGGTTGAGCCTTCGGGGATGAAAAGAAATAATCGCTTGGCGGCTGATGGGCCACTGTTTGAGGACCAAAGGAAAACAAGAGACCGCTCCAGTTGGGGACCATTAGCCGGGGGGCTAAAGCAAGTTTTTGAGCCTCCACAGCCTTCAAGGGAATCGAGGCTTTAAACACTTTCGCCTCCCACTCCATTTGGCGTTTGGAGCCCCTCCGAACAACACAGCTTTCGTTCGTAGATAAGCAACCGCCCGAATGCACATACATTTTAGGGTGCCTTGAAACACCTCGCATCGATAGGGGAACAAGGGAAATTATCCCTTTCGGATCACTCAAAACACGTACGTTAGGTTTGTCGAGAAAACAAGTGCGATTTATTTCATGTAGTTTTTCCAGAAAATACCACTGGGACTCAAAAACGCAGCCTCGGGCCATTAATTATGTTCACTACAGCGTCACCGAATGTTCCGCTTCGTCCGAATTAGAAAGTACATTTCGTACCAAATACATTGAGTGATGCTAACTACGCGCAACTAATATAAGCAGCGGGTGGGCGGGCGCCGGGTGAAATACGAACGCTTTTAATGTTTCGGATGACCCTCCGAAACCAGTCTAGAGACGGAGTGACGTCGTATATTTCCGCTCAAACGTTTTTGGCAAATTTCCGAGGGATGCTTTCATCGCTCCAAAATCCTAAACTACCAAAACTGTAGGACAGTCATTAATTTGGTTCCGAGTCCCTGGGATGTCGAGATCCTTTTAATGCTTGTTTTTATCTTTAATTTAGAGAATATTTGCGTCAAGATATAATCGGCTAACCTCTTTTTTGACGACAGGAAACCACCTAACTGGTAAGAGGGAGACGAGTTTAATGACTCCGGTTCCAGTATAACTTCGTCGAAAATTCGCAGCGACTTTTTAATATGGGCAGGACCTTCGTTTATTTTGTTTACTCTGGAGAGAAAAACGCTCACACATGCTCAACAGATGAGAGAATGAACTTTAAAAAAACTCTGATTTGTAATACTGTTTGTAATAATCCGAAAATGGCGGAATTCAGTGCGTTCGTCAAAAACGCGATACCCACTTCGAGTAAAAGCAACCTGTCCCCGTACCACCCCGTGAAAACGTTCGTGATTTTTGTGGAGGATTCAAGGGGTAAATAAACCGTCTGGTATAATGATCGAACCCTGAAAGGACTGGTGGGGACCAATGCTGCTGAACGATGCTCGAGGAGGATCAGACTCGTACTTATGAGATGGGAAAGCGGCTAATGGGCGGGAGGAGGAGGAGGTTCACTGACCGGGGGCCGGAGCCTTGCATTGTTGAAGGCTGGTTACTGTCGGGCCTGCATTACCCAGTCGTGATTCATTAGAGGCCCACCCCGCTCAAATCCCCCCGCAATTCTCGAGAATCGACCCACGTAAATATATGTTAGAAATGCGTTTGCACTATTGACATCGTAGGGATATTAAGTATGATACAGACGGTCGATACGCTGGTGAATAGCACAGCCAGATTTTTGCCAGTCCGACTGCCCATAAAATTACGAAAAAGACCCCGTTTTAATTTTCGAGGAAGGAAAGGAATGCTAAATTCCCAAGGTGTTGGGAATGTCGTCACCGGTGGCTCCTTTAATAGTAAATTTTAATATTCAAGCAGCTAGTCGTAACCTTCTTGTTACTTCTCTCTTATATTTGACCAAATAATACGACACGCGAAAAAGAGGAATATAATTTACAATTATCTCTCATTAGGTTGTTATTATTTTCATAGAATAACAAAAAACGCAAAAATTACGGCACATAGATAACTGAAGTATTGTATCAGTACTGAATTACAATTCTACAACTCTAAAATAATTGCTGGTTCCCTGAACTCGTCCACATTAAGGTAACTAACCGGATCATCAATTTCCCAACTCGGCTGTCTGTTTATTTAAACAACAGCAAAAAAAGGAACCGTTATTTAACCTCCGGCGGTCCCCATATTTAAAGGTTTCACGAACACGTATTTCGAAATTTCTTGCATAAAGGTAGATTAAATGTTGTATAAATCTTAACATACAGTATTATATACATAACGAATAAACGAAAAATTATATCAGAAGCTTTGAAGTTTTGATAATTCGATTGTAATAAATATAATATACGTTTTTCAAACTGTTACAGTAACATTAGTTCCCTTTAAACGTTCCTATCGCTGCTGTCAAATTTACTGTTCATTGCTCCCAAACTCTGTGCAACATCAGTCAGATCACGTACAGTTTAGTCACCGATTACCGTTGTTTTAACTCGACTATTCTCTAGTCACATTAGTCAAACTTCATCGTCGTCAACGACGTGACTCTGGAGCCGTGACCCTGCCCCTGTGCAATCTAACGCTTCTGAATAGAATAACATAAATTCATTACTGTTACACTTTTCCCCGAACCAAATAAATATAATTCTATATAAAACTCTTACCAGTAACACGGGTAACGAGCATTCTTCAGTGGGCGTACAATCTTTCGCTTACCTGTGAAAGAAACAGAAAAACAAAAGTTAGTAAGAAATAAAATTTGACGACTAAAACACTGAAAAATTCTGTAGTGTGAAGTCTATTCCAGGAACACCGCTAAATAAAGCTGGATAGGAAAAAGGGAACTGCGCTGAAAATAAATCGGCAGTAGAAAAGGTGGAGGTAGAAAATAAACTTTAGAGAAAACATCCGGGTTCGTATTGGAGTCCTACACACACAATGCCCGATACTGGACAATGACACAGCAAATAAGGAAAATATTACTTTTTAAATTAGTTTTTTTAAAAATGACAATACCTTTTTATTTTTTCACACAGATATTATGAAATATATATATATATATATATATATATATATATATATATATATATATATATATATATAAGCGTGAATAATCCATAACTGACAAAATGTAATTAACCAGGTTACGAATTATCCATGCTCCTTCTTATGATGTAATTCATTTTGCATTTGTGTAATATTCCTTTATTAAATTAAAAATTAATTAACTGAGGAATTAGGTTTTCATTCGTTATGCGTGGATTTCAATATCATCTTCTGTGTTTTTGTCTCCTCTGATGCTCTTCTGAGGTACACATATTATGGTATCATGTAAGATGTGGGTATTATGTAAGAACATAAAAGCTAGGTTTAAACTGCACAGTTGATCATATCTCGTTAACTCAATGCTGGGTTGGCCAGAGATGCACTCATGAATGCAGAACATACAGACCAACGCATAACATTAAAAAACAAATATTAAGGTATCAGTATCACAAGATGGGACTTGCCAAATCACTATGAAAAATTGTGTGTTACAAATATATGGTGACATACCTCTGGAGAGAAAGGATTTGAATTAAAAAACGACAGAAAGAATAATAGTCTCTACCAGTTAGAGCATTCACGATTAGCGGAAATCTCGAGGTCGAACACACATTGTACACTGATTGGGCAGTAAAAATCAAACGAGATTATCTCAATGAAAAGTTAAAGCTAATACGGGAGTCGTTCGCATTTCAGTCAATCCATTCCAAGATAGGATCAGCCTCCACCCTAAAAACGCTGGAGATTAGATCGGCGTAAAACTCAAGAGAAAATGGGACGGAACAATCACAATTATTCGAGTTTAAGTGAACGCGGTCAACCTTGGTGCTAATTTTAAAATCCGACGAGTCAAACGATTTTACGGTAATCGATACCGTGTTATATTGTCCGAACGACCGTTAGTTTTAGCCAGTGTTTCTTAACCTGAAAATAAACAATTTGCCTAAGAGGCGTTTTACGTTTTGCGAGAGGTTTGGCTCTTGGTGTTTTTTATTTCGATAACAAGTTATACGGCGAATGGCAGCATGTACTTTGTACATGAAACCGTTGTATGTTTACGCTAGTTTTTGGTCTAAACTATTTAGCTAGAAATTTTCGAATGCATAAATTCTAATACAATTTTAAGATTTGAAAGTAGCAAAAGTATTTTAAATTACAATCGAGAGAAAGGCCGGACTGAATCTAAACCACGAGTCTTCGGCGACCATTATTTATAACGGAACCGGCGTATGCAGGCCAGGTATAAGAATTAGTATCAGATAGCTGTTGCGGTTGATTCCAGGCGTCTCAATAACTAGTGTTCATTGCAAACATTTAAGATAAATATTTAAAAATTAAATTAATCATCAATACTTATGAACCACTGAAATCAGTTCGAATGGGCAGTAAACAAGTGTTATTATACTAATGATTAATTGAACTTATACCGCAATACACCCTGAAACAAAACGAAAATATAAAAACCGACTTCTTTCTATTATTACTACCAATAATAGCATAATATGCTGCCTACTGGAAATTACGTGTACTTTTACAAAATATTACTATCGTAACCGGGCGAGGAAATGTTTTTGGTACACAGAATTCGGTCGAAATGATAAACCACCATCCGAAATAGATGAAATATTAAACCCGAATGGCAATTAACAAGCCGGGCCCCATTCAAAATGTAACTCGAATATCCGTCAAATGAATTTATTCATACCCGAGCTAAGAAGGGGGAGGGGAATATGGCCAGGCGTTGAAGCATTTGTCGGCGACAATTACTGCTGCATTTAAATTCATGAAACCCAATTCCCCAAGCCGGACCCCCCTATAAAACATTTCCCCCGATAGGAAGGGGGGCGGAAATAACAGTGAAATACAAACCGGGCTTTAATACAACTGATGGAGTTTCGATTAGCATACCACCAGGCGAAACAGCGAAATTCTCATTTTCCCTTGTTGCGAAAACAAACTGAGAGGCTAAGCCATCAAATGGTTATGCAGACCTCGCAAAAATCATTCTATATATTACCCAATATCATGGGCATAAGCCGTAATAAACTTTTATACTCCAAAGGTTCTCTAAATAGCATCATCGACACTACCGACCTGCAGGACTCTTTGAAGACTATGCGAGCACAATACGCAAAGGAAATTGTATTAGAGCTAATGGGGCACAGAATGCGCCGGATAATGCACGCGGATTCAGTCCAGCGATTCGAACCCTACGGCGTCCAAAGTGGAAGCTGCGTTTTCGGCTAATTCGGTTGGACACACTGGTGGGTTGCCAAAGGGACCCGGGGGCTTTCTCCGAGCAGCCTTGGAGAATTAACGACCGGTTTAATGTATATACAATGCCAATGATGAAACGGAAAGTCTCGCTATCCAGAAGCCCATTTGTTGTGAATGTCAATAACAGAAGCAGTAATCTATGGCAGCAGTCCCGACAAGATGCGCCGCCGCCATTCGGAACTGTATCTTTTATATCAGAATTAATCATTCATATTTGTACATATTACATTGCGATTTCGGACCATGAAATCTTAATTATTGGGGGATACTATCTTCCGTTATATTAACCACGTTCCTGCGCTTTTCCTATGCACTCTTTCCTATAAGAGCACTATTATAACTACTTGGGAATTCAAATTCCTTCCTTGTGCTTCATTTCGCTAAATAGGATTTTTCTATACAACTTTCAGAGTATATTACATTAACCGCAAGCCCTGATATTATACGGTCAGGTATTTTATGCAAATAATTTATTTTATTTCCGAATGCATTATTGTAGTAGTATTTATCTTGCCAGTATTACTGTGGTGGTAGCGGAGGCCGACTCAATTTATATTCACATAGGCGCAGAGAGGGCCCGCTGCGGGTGATATGAACGTTAACCGCAACCGTAAATTACTGTTGTACATCTATATTTTATGATCGCTCTTGTGGGAGTTTCTGCCTCCAGTCCCCAGTTTGTCTTAATCTAGACCGGCTTCGTATATGTCACTTCGCTTTTCAGTCGCCGGTATTTTATATTATTTGACAATGCTGGATTGTCGCTCCACCGAGAGCAAATCACTATATATTTATTAACGGCATACTCGATTACGTCACGGGCAGACAGACAAACACTAGAGTTGTTTCTCTTTTTACTTAATATATTAAATTAAAAAATGTATTATCTGGGGGTACACGAATTGCATAATCTGAATCGTTACTGGCAACCAACTCAATAAATAATAATAACTAATTATAGTTTTAATAAGCATTTCTAAGACTCACTGAAAGTTATGACCAGTCTGTAGTCGGGTCCGCCGAGAATCTTCCTGATGGCCGGCATCTTTCCCTAGTCAGATAATCCGAACTTGGAGCGTGGCACAAAGACACATTGGAGTCGGGCCGCGGCCGGGGACACGGAGCGGGCGAACACTCGGGACTGGGAACGACGAACCGGACTTACCGGAAAACGGGGTTCGGTGGCAACGGGGGAAGGTTGCAACCGGATAACGGTACACGCGGAGGAAGGATACTGGGGCCGAGTACCGCGGGGCTCAGCTGGGCCGCACGGCCGCCCCACCACGGCACACGAGTGGCCCACATCCCTCTACCTTACAACGTCCCACAACAACCACTATTTCAGTAAAAATACGAATTCCCGATTTAAAATCAGCGGTCGAACACAAAGAAACGGACCGGGAGTTATAAGCCCAAAGTGTAAATAGCCGAGAGCTGGATTAACTAGCTGCTCCAACATATTTTGTATTCCTTTTTTGATTATCTTTGATTAACACACTTCACAGTAAAGCGATATTTCTTGCAGGATACATTATTCTGTATAAAGTGAAACGTGGTGCCAAGTCGTTACGCCATGTTCAAAAACATTAATGACTGTTGGTAAATTTTGGAATTTTTTATTCTTATCATTTATTACGGCCTGCCAGATATTGTAATAGTATTAGAAAACCGCGTTGTAGAATCCCGACCGACGCCAACTACTATCGTGATGGAATCAGAATAATTCTTGGATCGTTCCAGTGTTCTTTAGCCCACAAACCCTAATTCTAAACAGATGAAAGTACAGAAACGATGAAACGGGATTCATACACACAGGTAACATGGCGGAGGGAACGATTACTGCAGATCCACGTATTACCGAAGTTAATTACTGGATTTTTTACGCATGAAAACATCGGTTCCAATCGTTAGTTTGCCGATTTATATGTTCAAAGGTGGGCTTACGGATAAACCGTAATACTCGCGGGAGGAATTAAGTACAAGGGGAATTTATAAACGGGTCGTGAATTAATAATCATTTGACGCTTACGCTTCGTGTGCGGTGGCCACGGGGGCCGAATTGTAAAAGGGGGTTTTGGTTGAATAGAATTTAACAGTCGGCGGGATTTGAAATGGGCCGGTAAATAAAAATTTAATTCCGGACTTCGCGCTCCAGCTTTTTATTAAGGCGGAAAAGTCGAGCGCGGAAAAACCGACGACCGACATCCTACGGGGTGAACAAAAAAAAATTCGAATTTTCACACAAGAAGTCATCCAATGGGTTTTAGCGTCAGATAAATGCGCCATGACTTTCCGCTTTGGTGGCTTCAATAATACTCCGGATCCCCTATTGGACCTTTTCGCCTCGGTCACTTGGTTAACAACGACAAGGATACTCCTGTCCAATGTTTCCAGAAAATACATTCACCCTAGAAAACAATGAAGTAACCAATTATGACTGGGTGTGATTATTATAAATAATCCGATAGATTATAAAAATCAAAACTGAATTATCATGGGCTGTATGTATATAAGTGAGTCTTATCAATCGATCACATTCCTGGATTGAATCAAGTTCATTCATTTATATTTTAAATTATATATTCTATTCATTTATTTATACATGTTCGCAAGGCCTCAATTGTCTCGAGAAACAAATCAAAATATTATTTCTTACTAATTACTAATAAATTCGCAAATAGAAAAGTTTCACAATGATTGAAATATATAGAATAACGACATCTTCTTTTGTAGATATAGAATAGAATAAATGAGGTGTTTGCAGTTTCTTTTTAGGGGGGATAAAACGTGTCGGCCGGAAGTCGGGCGCGAAAATCGACCCCAGGAGGCCGGCAGGACAAACACCAGAGAAGTGCGTAAAAAAAACAAAGTTTTCGGAGTTTCGTGTCGTCCAGAAAAGGGGAGGGGGATGAGGGGGAGGGAGAAAAATACTAAATTAACATTTCCCGGGCGGTAAACTTTCCGGTCACGTAAAGTCCTCACTTCATCGATCCTTTGGCCGGGCCTATCAGGATATCACGGAGATCAAATCAATATTGGGCGCTCCCGCTACAAAGTTCTACTTTGAAAATCGAGAGATGAGTAGACACCGGGACCTTTGAAGAGACAAACATACGAAGCAGACATTGTGAAGAGAAATTTATTTTTAATTTAAAATAATTCCACATTTGCTGTTTGCAATACAATTGTAAAATAGTTATAATAATGTGTTCTATATACTCGTAAATGGTATTATAGGATATTGTATTATATAGCTATGAAACGTTTTATATACTTACATCTGAGAAACGCATGAAAAATTTCAGGCTTTTTGGATAAGTGAGTATAAGTTTTGTCTTATAACTTTAATTCCGAAACTAAAAGTTGCACACAGCAATGGAAAAGACTAAATTATATTTGCTCAACCTGTTTAATTTACTTCGTTTTAGATTTAGATATTGTCACTGGAATTAAGAACGATTCTTTTTCAACTAAACAATTTACCGGTCAAGAAGTCCATCCTACAATTAATATATAGGGAAAAAGGAGAAAAAAAACTTGGCACGGGCCAAAAGTCTCCCCCGAAAATAGAGAGGGTAGCAGGGGACGAAGAGGCAGAAGAAGGGAGTCCCAGAAGTAGAAGAAAGATGGCGAGAGGAAAAGGGAGGACGTTAATCACGAGGGGAGGGAACCCGACTCCGTAACGAGGAACAGAACAGAGGCCTCTACCGAGGAAAAACAACGCATTAAAGAAATTGTTCATAAAGTATCCCGGGCTCAGGGCGCCACCGCCGACATTAACAGGGGTGGGCAGAGGGCTTCATTACAGCCAACCTTAGCTTTAATCGCCTTAATCATCATTAATCCCTTTCCTAAATTACTTGTGTAACCCCGGGGAAAATAGGGCGATTAAAATATCCCGGGAGATTTTTTAATTAAACAATAAACAAATAAAAGGAAAATTACGAATTGGAGGTCATCTAATAGTTTTCACCCCTCAAACTAAGTACAACTGCCCAATAATACAACTATAATAAGGAATGACCGAAGATTAAAAACGGCAATTTATGGAAAATTAATATAATTATCAATATTTTTTTTTAGTAATTATTGCGTTCGTTACTTAAATTGTGAGTAATTACAGAATACACTGTCCCTTGAATCGTCTTTCAGGTCTGACACACCTGTATATTAAACAGTCTGATTTTGTAGTTCTGAGGATTCATATTATATCGATACTTACTACTGAAGGTCATATCGATGGACGGAGGTAATACATTTTCCAGAAGCCAGCAGTGACGAATATTTAATTAAATCTAAGAACGTAAATATTCCATACATTTTTGTTTATGAAGTACAAAAATATTGGTAATACAAACAAATTCCAAGGCCCTCAGATCCATAATTTCTACCTAAAGCAGCGCTTCATTCATTCATTTTTTGAACTTATGTTGTATTCCCATAGTCCCACTACCCCCTTAATTCTAAACCGTAAAACCGTGAAGCGTTAACAGAACCCTGGGGTTAGAGCTCCTAATAGGTGGGGTCAGGATCAGACGGGAGCGCTGTATTATCTGGTCGCCATGGCAACATGTTTTATGTCTCCTCAGCGATTAACCGAGCCCTCCTCTTCTACTGCCCACTCCCCCGCCCTCTGTACTGATAAGCCTGTGCACAGATGCTTACATTAAAAACAGAAGACACCTACACAAAAGGGGGCTTCCACCCCAATGCCACTTAGATACCACTTCTTCCGGCCGGCCTTTTTACTTAACCGCAGTCCTATAGAAAGTCTGGTTTATACTGTGAGACATTAAAATAAACTAAGAGGGCAAATTAAAATATAAGATTCCAAAGCGTGCAAAAGTTTTGAATTCATCGATCTTCTAAATAAATAAACACATTATACATCCAACAGTAGAAGGAAAACTAGGAGTAATATTCAACTGCGTATAACCCAGTAGAGAACTCGGTGTTTGGATTAATGGTTTGGCTCCCTCGTAGGTGGTGCCGGACCCCACAAAGGGCCCAATCAAAAGTTCCCGGGTGCCCCTCGCAGACAGCACTAATACGAAGCCTGCCCGACTGCCTCTGCGAGAACGTGATAGACCGCCACTGTACCACAAAAGAGGCCTAGCGGGAACAGGATCGAATCGAGAAACCGCAGGGGGGCGGTGTACAACTATTTCTGCCATCAACAGCTTAGATCCATTTTGAAATTTATCGTTAGCACATTAAACGCCCTATAATTTAGTGTATAAACAGGAATTATGTCCCTAAGAAAGAGACTAATTACCATCGGAATTGAAGGCACAGACTTAGAAATTAGGTGCTTGGCTCTTTTAGAAAAAAAAGAACGATGTCTAAGTCCGCAGTACACAATAGGGAGCTCCATGCATTATTTAACTTCTTTTCTCTATTTTTTCTAAAGTGGAAATAAAGAGAGTTGAACCGAGAAAACCAATTTATTTCCCGGTTCAAATGTTCTTGCTTGTCTTTGAAACCGCGCCGAGGGTCTTGGACTCTTAACCCCCCGGGCTACCAACAGCCCAAATGCTTTGAGCTTTTTGAAATTACTCTGACGCTTTTCACTCGGTCTTTTCTTCAAATGGAAAATAACTCTGTTTGCAGATTTAAATGTATTCGTTACTCTCCGGGTTTGCGGTTTACCACTTTTAATATCAACATTGATCTTATGAACGGATTTCTTAATTAATTCCAGGGTTTTAATATTATTGTGTTTTATATTCATTTATGTTATGTACTTATTAAGATTAATAAAACAAAGAAGATTGATATCGTTCTAAATTCATGAACTACACGAAATTAATGACATGCAGAGTAATTGTATCACTCTACAATTTATTATAAAATTGACTATTGACTACTGTAATGTATACAACACTTCTTACTGTTGCACCATTCTGCTAACAATCGTTTTGATTACGTTTTTAAATATCAACATCGTATATTATAATAAAAAAATACAGTTTATAATATCCTATTACAGTTTTATCAACCTACAGTTACGCATGTATTATAGTATTATTAGCATTGTTAATTATTGTGTTAGTTACAGATAATTCAAAACAGCGAATTCTTAGAATTAATAACTAGTTGCTTTTAACTTAAGATTTTTTGACAACATAATAAAGTGGATAAGAACAGCAACAGTGTAACTTTATCTAGCATTTCTTAAGCGATGTAAAATAGTAGTATAATAGAATAAACTTATTTAATTTTTTTTTACCCAGCTCAGGATCAAGTTGAATTATTACATCCCGGTCGAAAGGGGAAACCCCGGTTAATTAACACGATGGACACACGTGATATTACGTGCGCGATGACCCTTCTGGGGCAATATAAAAAAGAATAAATTGGCGCAAAAGGGGTTGAGTCGAGGGCGGTGGTAGTAGTGGAACCGCCGCTCCACGGATGATTAATAATTGACGCCACGGAGCCAGATCTCTGCCGCCTTATCGGCCCCAGAAAACTCTTAGGCTGATGAGTTTCACGATTTTTTTTTCTCCGCCTCCCTTTTCGTCGTTCCTTTGCTTCGCATTGCATTAGTCTATTGCTTTATTACGGAGCTGCGGGCACGTCCCCCATCCTACATTGATCATGCCCTCTCTCCCGAAGGTTCAATTCTCTCTAATTCACAGTATCGATAATCGCAACCTAGACCATTTATATAGCCATTTATTCGTCAATAATACTTGGTTTGTTAAAAGTATATCTTCCGTTCTCTCTCAGCCCTGTATGTGGAAACATTGAGTTGTACACAATGATTCGAATCGATCTGTAGTTGGGGAAGAAATTGAGGATTTTGTAAATTCCACTCGACACACCAACCTGGGCCACTTTGTAGACAACCTCATCTAACCCGCAAAGTGAAATTCATCGCCATTTTTAAAGGGGATAACTTTAATGCGATTTCGCACAACAGGAGTCACAGTGGGACGGCTGGGAAAAAGGCAAACCAAAAAATAATCGTTCGAATCGGAAAAACCGAATGGAGTCAAGAGTCGAAAGCGGAGATAAAGTTTCTGCCGGCTCTATTTCAGCTTGTCGGGACCTGGCCAATAATAAATCGGATCGGACCCGGCGCGGCGATATTTCATTCGTCGGAAAAGTTTTATTATCTGCATTGGGAGGAGTCAAACCAAAAGTTGACTTTTGACCGAGAAGATGCGGACAGATAGCGGGGAGAGCGGACCCGTCGTAGAACAAATGTATGGATTTATGGCGAGAGCAGACGCTATGCGGTACCGAGCCAACTTGTATCCCTGAGATAATTTTCTGGAAAAAAGTCCTTTCCCCGATGAAAGTTATGTTATTCGACACTGACGATTCGCCATGAGAAGATTTAATGCTTTGTCACCAAAATTTCGTAATTCAATTTGCCTTTCATATACAGCTTGGTGCTTCAATTAGTCACTCGTAACTTTCGTTTCCGCCAATTTCTATACTGAAACTGGGTTATCTGATATCAATATTGTCCGGTGCTAGTTCTAAAAAATGAACGTCTGAACTAATATATTTCGATATAATTCATACTGTTCCTTTCGCAAAGAGATATCAAATAAGGTAGATACCTGGGTTTAAAAAATAAGGAAGCGTTACATCATATTACAGGTCGCAATTTCGGCGACTTATCTCCGAGTGAGCCGCGGGGAGCCGACCACACAGGGACGGTTCGACGAGCAAAAAAGCCAGGACCAATCCCGCCAACATTATAATCGTCAAGCTTTCTAATTTCGCCGACGTGATCGGACCGAGTTATAATTTCACCCGGTGAAAAGGGGGAGGAAGGAGGCAACAAATAGAAAAAAAGAAAGGAACGAAAGGTGTAACTAACGACGCGTTAAACATTGTAATGCCCGCCGATAATGAATTATCGGGCGCGAAATGAACCCTCAATAACCGGGCCGTTATGCCGGATAAAAAATGCATATCGTCGTAATCGCATGTTCCAGAGCGAGGGGTTCGCAAATGCAACTTTTATTTTTCACCTCCCCCATCACAACGGATGCAGCGCGAGCATCGTTAGTGTTTCATTACAACAGTACATTATTCACGTGTACACGATGCGTAAATACACGGTGCGGGAGTACGTGCCAGTGAAACGTGCCATTACCGTTTTAAAAGTAATTTACGCAAGACGGACTCGTGAAAAAAATATCAAAACAGTTTCTACACTAAGACATGCAAAGAACAGTTTGCTGTTGTGGAATCGTGCATGCAATGGCGGAAGTATTTTGAATATGAGACACCTGAAAAGGTTAGAATACCATCTTTCTTGCAATCGTCTCCAGTATCCTTGTTACCATCATTATCATCATGTTATCATGTTGCCTATGTACAAGAAATTTTGTATACAATTTTTAAATCCGTAGAATCGGCTTCTTACCGTTTTTATGTGACCTAACGAGCTATAACAAGCAGAATGCATTACACTCAAAACTTAGTCCAACTTAAAAATACGGCAGAATTAAGAGTGGCAGGGAGGCAAAAGTAACCCCATTTCGGGCAATGCAGCGCTATTGTCGGAGCCACTCAAGGATACCGAGCGTCGGCCCAGAACGGGTGAAAGATAGGGAGGACATTCTTTATTACCGGGGAGGGAAGAGAGAGAGAGAGAGGAGCAGAGCCGCTGTAATGAATCGTCGCTGGGCCGAGAAAGAGACAGACAGGATAAAGCGAGTGCAATAAATCGGTCGGCGAGACGAGGCCTCCAATAAGTCCAAACCCCCGCCCACCAACTCCCGTATAATTGGAGCCTTTTTCTCCTCCCGTTACGCTCCATGAAAATTCCGAACGAGACCGAGTATCGGATGACACGCCTCAGGAAGAGGAAGACGAGGAGGAGGAGGAGGAGGAGGAGGCGGAGGAGGAGCAGTCGAACGGTGCAGCGTGTCACTTTATCGAACCGAGTGTAATATACCGGTTCAGAAGGGGCCGGGGGCGGGTGGAGGGCACTTTATATAATAATTGCCGGATCCACGTAGTCAATTCGGGCGTCCAAGGAGGTCGGCGGTCAAAGGCGGCCGACCTCGACACCGCTCGGTCTCTTACTCGAATACGGGCACTTCCAGTTGTGCCACAACCTCTCGAGTTTCCGTCCACAAAATTATAAGCATTGCGAAACCGACTAATTATTTTTTCCATAGGATGAATTCAACCGCCTATTAATTATGCAAAGGTATCTCAATCATATTACCGTATTGCGTGAATATAAGTTTACTTTGCTTGTACCTGTGTCTTTACTTGAATTAATAATAAGGAATGAAAAAACATTAAGAAACGTGAACATACATTTCTTTCATGGTGTGAAGAAATTATTATTGATGAAAAGAGGAAAAAACGCGCGTTATATATATGCGTTTTTTGTGTAATTAAATCTCAATTTTGCTTATGTTTTCTACAATTAACAATCAATCTAAAAAAGTGTTGTTATTTTTTTACATAGGAAGATCTCGTTCACGTGTCTAGAAATTCAAAATTGTCCGTCTGAATAGATAGAAGGAGAGGGCGGGACAAGTTAAACGCGGGAGGGGATCACGATGGGGCATCGAGACGGTCACGACTGGTGGGCAGTTATCACTATCATTATCAGGAGGAGCCCGGCCAGAGGACCAGAGAGGTGGGATTAATGAGAGTTGCGGACCGGAGCGGCGGAGGAGTGAGAATGGAAGGTGGATAGGAAGGGAGCAAATACATAAAGGAGCCCCTCACGGATGCGTTGTCCGAGAGCACAATACGTGCTGATGAACCGGAGATCGTCACTCCCACCGAGACATTACCCCTTCTACCTAATTAAACCTTTCAGAAAGCCCAACCTGAATAAATACGTGCCGAAAATATACGTCAGGGCGTCCTGCCCGTATCACCTGAAAAATATAGGACCGTTCTAATAATCGATATCCATCTGTATCGACATTAACCGCTTGTTGGCAATGGTTCGCAATTCTACATGTACAAAGGATTTATTTATCATTAGAATTATTAGACGTAATAGGATGCAGCAAGTGACTGCGATTAATTGACCGATTGATTTACATAAAACCGGGCTAAATAATAATAAGTTATTAATTCAAAGACGGACAATGTGCTCCATAGGCGAGTAACGTGCAAAGCGCTAATTTACTGCGGGATGCTGAAACCGGTATCAGATAGAACGAAAGTAGAATGTGGATATCAAAGATTGTATGAATCGCTATAAAAGTATTTCACACTGAATCTCAGTTTTAACTACCATATCTTAAAACAAACGTGCAATATGTATCTGGCTCGGATTTAAGAAAAAAAACTATATCTATAAAACGACATCTATTGAAGCATTGGAAATAATTGAACAAGCTTTTCGGGTTTTCACGTCTATTTCGGGGCACTCCTATCGACGGAAATGCGAGGCGGGGGAGAAAATGTGCAGACGGGAAATCCCCGCCCTCGGTCTTCCTGTTGGGAGGAAATCACCACGACCCAAAGAACAATCCGGCCCCGCGAAATAAGCCCGGAACTTCCCCCTTCCCTAAAAGGTTGTAGAGCGGCCGTAAAGTGAAGTGTCGGCGGCCTACCCCCTTAAGTGCACGCCTTCTCTCCCTTTCCAGATCAATACCGACGGGGGTTATGTACCCCCGGCGAGCAGCCCCAGCGTCGCCGGCAGAGCCGAAGCCTCTGGGCCGCTCGGGCCAAAGAAACTATCGCCGGCCCAATAAATCCGATCCCTTAACAGTGTCGGGGGCTGTAAATGTTATAGGGTAAAATGAAAAATGCAAAAGCACTTACGCGCACATTTGTGCTCATTTCGGTCTGGACGATTTTTCGCCAAACGTTCTGTACTCTCTGAACCCGATGTATTAAGGACTTTAAACGTATAAAAAAAATATTTGTCACCGAAGACGGTTACAAATTTGAGCCTCCGCTCATTCCTAATTAAAGTTGCAATTGCTGGAATAGAGTGTCACAATAATTAGACCCTTGACCTACCACCATTTCAGGAGTACTCTTACTGTCTGGCGGACGAGATGAATAATTTCTACGTCATTAATTAGGAACAGGATGATTAACGTTCTTCTACATTTGGCCGCGTCAGAAAAGCTACAGGATTTATTGTTTACAGCTTTCCATTTTCATGATCAATCCAACCCCGATTTGTCTGAATAACCCTGCTGTTAATATGTAGTGTCTCCCGCCCCCCGAAAAGTGATAATATTGGAGACAATGAGAAAGGTTTTTTGTTGAAGGTTTCGTTTTGTGGAAAACCAGTCGGTGAATGATATTGAAACAATCATTCTGGAATAAGTTATAGCAAGATACATTTATGGCAGTAATATCGCCATATTTTATTGTTTTAATATAGAATTATTACTTATATTTATAACTAGTTAAACCTTGCATGGATCACATCGCAAATCGCAGACTGAAAATAATTTAATCTTACCGTCTTTAATCTCCTTGAATATGTTGGAGTCCGAAAGTACAATCAACTTCGCACTGAACAAACATAGAGCATGGGACCGTTAGTAGCGACTTGAGGGTAGTGCCTTCAAAGCGGTGGTTTGGAACTGAAAACCCCGGTCAGGTCCCGCGGGTGTAAAAGTAACATTAATGGACCCCACTCTATACCCACAATATTAATATAGTTCAAGCTATGAGAGAGGGAGAGCAAACATAAGAAACGCTCCAGCGGTAATGAAAGCTCGAGTGAGTGGAAAAATCAGACGATGAAATTTCACATGTTAATTAAGTGACCGTAGATCGGCGGCTCCGTATCGTTAGAAAGTGTTATTTAAATTAAAACCAACTTTAGCGATTCCCCAAGTACACTACCGTCGTATTATCTCGATTAATATGCTCTGAAATGGAGTGTTCGCCGTCCTTAGTAGGGTGTATCGTTACGTATGCTCGAATAGTTGACGCGAATAGTCATCGCCTTACATGCAGTAATACAGAAAGTGACACTAGGACACAAATGGTGAGTGTAAAATAAAAAAGAATAATGATTATTATCGTGTGCACGGACAGTGTACAGTCCATAGCCCATGCATATGGTATCTGTTCTCGGAAATACAGGGAGCGATATTCATTTTTGGACAATCGATATATCAGGCAACGACCTACGCCAAACATGCCGACCAGGTTATCTCGATGAAACCATTTCCGAATGCGATTATTATCTACCATCGAGCGGCCGGAAGAAATGGATAACTCCGACCGTTAAGAAAGCGACCTAACAACGTCAGTAGAGTAAACCTTGCCAACAAGGCATGCAAAAAGTCGTACAAAATCGAAAGTTATTAACACTTCCTTTCATCTCACGGGAAACATCAAATCATATTTGTTCATTTCTCCATTACGAACTTAATGGAGTTGTCGGAGCCGAACGTGTTCAGGTCTGGGTGGCAGTCATCCGTTCAAAACTGCTTCATATTTTAACAGAACGTCTTATTAAACCGGCTACTTCCATAATATTCTTACGGAAATAAAAGCACTATAATAATGTAAAACAAACTGGGAACATTTCGGGATTCACGAGGAGTATTTCATTTTCAGCCCAGACGAAACTTAAAGTTGAAGCACGTTAAGTCAAAATCTTAGGCTATCATATATTAACCGTGTTATTCTCCCCACGGTGTACGTACGGCATGTAATATAAACAAGTCTTACCTCCGAAAATTTCTCTTGAATTTCAAAATACTCTAGGCCCAAGTTTCAAACTAAAGTGCTGAAATACCGTTACAATTTCATCACGCTTAAGATGAGATGGCCCGGCTTAAACTTTTATCATGTTTAGCGCGGTGCGAGGTCGCCCTACGAATTCCATGAGCTATTCGCATAGTAGGAGCAGAATCAGTTTTTGTCCGCCGGGGTCAAACAAAACGGAACGTGTCCTGAAATGAACGTAACCTGATAGAGCCCGGTGCAAGGCCGCCGAGTGAACGGTAACATTAACGCGCCGACCAATAAGCCTGCTGTAAACCGGCCAGATAAGGAACCTGCATTTACAGAAATTGATTTCTAGTAAGAGCTATTGTGTCAGTGTAACAACAAATTTAAAATAACGTGTAAAAAAACGTTAAAACAACGTCCCCCCCACTTTAAAATTTTTGTTTCAGCAAAACATCGATTAATAACCGAAACCTATTTTAAAATCCAAGAATAAATCGTACCGTAATAGACAATACTTTCAAGTACCGTAATGCCGGTACGAACCGGTGGGTCGAGGGGATATCGACCATCGGAGGGCTGGCTCGCGGCCAAAATACACGACTATTGTATGAACACACTTTAAATCATAGCCCCGCCTCGATAGCGGGGGCCAGCCAGGAAAACAGAGTCGTGCCACGATTCGTCCATTAGGCCCGCAAACGTTAACTTTTATTCGGTTTATTTTATTTAACTAATTATGTCGTTGACTGTCTCTGTAGAAAACAAGGACGCTGCCGATGGCGAATCTGCGGAGCGCGAGTGGGAACCCGCAGAGCCAAATCCCCCCGACAATTATTAGCCGCCGCGATTCAATCGACCGAGCCAACTACGACCGCCCAACAACACCGCTACCCGAGTTCCTGATTCTTAATACCTCCTCGACGATTAAACGCGGGCAATTACACAGCCTACGGGTTTCCGACGAGTGTTTTGGGCCGCCAAACGTGCAACAAAGTGTTTACAATTACCTTCAGCTTCACAGAAGGAAGTCATGCGCGGAAAATATAGGTAGGGTTAAAATTCCAGTTCGGATGAAATTAAACAAGTACAATTTCCAATCTACTAAAGTTAATAATTGAAAGCCTCGAGTGCTTGGAATACCATCAGGGGGGGGGGTGTATTCTGTGCGTTACTTTCCCGAGGTTACTTTATGCGAGAGGTTCATTGGTGGACGA
Organism: Lethocerus indicus; assembly: GCA_019843655.1. Classification (NCBI taxonomy): domain Eukaryota; kingdom Metazoa; phylum Arthropoda; class Insecta; order Hemiptera; family Belostomatidae; genus Lethocerus; species Lethocerus indicus. The sequence continues at coordinate 12,338,176 of JACDQD010000008.1, forward strand.
GTGCAACAGCTTCACGGGTACATATCGTAATGACTGTATCGTACGTACAGAACAATTTCACACTAACACATAACACTGAACACCACCCCTCAGAAGGCCTAAACCATTTAAAGTACATAACTCGGAGATAACGTCTCTGAGTGGGGTCCTACCCAGAAGATTGGAGTCTCACTACACATCCGTCTCTTTTAGGTAGTGTTGAGAAATTAGGAAATTTTGATCGGCCAAAATAAAAATCCCTATTATATTCACCCACGAAAAAATCCCGAGCGATCGAAAAAGTTAAACGAAAATATGAAACCTCAGTAACTACTAGTAACTAGTGGTAAATGCATTAACGATAATAAAAAGAAAGAAAATACAAGCCTAACACAAGCCGCCCGAGCCGCGGCAACGAGGTGCCGCCCAGGGCACATTCCCCTGCATATTTATCGCGAGGATTAATTGCCGTAGATTTTTATTTGGGGTGGGACCCCGTAATCGATTGCACAAACGGGCACCGGTGAGCCGACTATGCGCCCGAGCGATTACTGAGGAGCAGCACAATAAAATGTCAGGGACCCAATAAATAATCGAAAGTGTTTTGCAAACGATTCGGGCCGCGAAGACCGGCAGGCTCGCTGTTCGCTCCCAATGTACGAAAAGACCTTGGCCAAAGCCACGCCCCACCATATAACCTCATTAGGTGCATTACATTCTAAGTCCTGCGGTTCTTACACGGCCGCCGGTGAAACCGTACCGAAAACAGAATAGCGCCGAATCCAGGTTACGCCATTCTGAATGAAAGCGTACCGGCCGTAAAATCTACTGCCAAATCGACTTTCGAATGTGTCTTCTAACCCTCTTTTAAACGGGAATAATAGTTTCTGATTATATACCCAATGTGCCCTCAAATAATAACGCCCACGATACGTAAATAATAAGCACTTTCAAGTAACCACATTCTGAAAACGTGTAATGTAGCGTCACGACCCTCATGACCGCTCATTGTCTAAACAGGTTTCGTATTTCATTCCCATGTGGCTGCATTGTTATCATTCATATATCTTAGCGGTATTTCCCCATCATCAGTAGCATTCCATATCGGCGGCATCCTTTCAGAACTGTCCCCGCACTGTTACTATGCTACTAACAGAATGCTGAAGAAATATTAGAGTAGTTACCGGCTGCTTCAAAGTACCTCACTATTTTCTTGAAGGAATGCAACTGACAAGATATTCCCTATATTCAGGGACACCCGTCTATTCAGGGATACACTGTCTTTCATTGTTACCCCAACTTACTGAAAATCCCCTTCTAATGACGATAACGACTACGTTTCTGCGAGGTAACTACAAATTTAGCGAGGCGAATCCACCGGAACCGCATTATATAGGCGAGCTCAAATCTAGCTCAATGATGTCCAGTGTAGAAAGGAGAATCATAGGAAGAGTGGCGCGAGCCGAACAAGTTTACAAGTCTAACGGATCCCCGGAGACGGGTAGGAAGTTGATTTGCAAGCAAATAGGCGGGCAATCGTCTTTTCATAACGGTCGAGCCGGGATATGTGCAAGCGTAATTCCATGATGTTATGGTGGCCATTGGCAAACATAACCGGGGAGCCATTGGGAGACTACCGTACGTTGCCGCATTTTTCCCCGCATAAAGTACTCGGAGAATACGAGATGTTTTCTGAATGAATTCGTTTTTATTTCCCTTGACTAATTCGGGAAACAGAGTCCGAATAGACGGAGGAGGAGGCAGATGAAAAAATAAAGGGAAAATCCGAATGACACTTACTGGCTAGAACAACTCATGGATAGAAAACGTTTTGTTGGGAACGTCTTAATAACATCAAAAGTGTCAAGGTAACCAATAATAATTAATGGCTATCGTAATCCTACTTAATGTTTCGGCCGCAATAGATTTTCTTAGTCGTTTCGGGACGTCTAGATTTCTCTAATAATCACACACCATTGAAATAATGTGAATTTAACTTTATGGAATCTATAGGATTCGATTATATGAAACGTGACAGACCGATACTATGATATATTCAAAGATGGCTAATCAAATGGACCGATTACGGGGGATAATTAATACGATGCCAATCGAGCAATATCGTATACATTTTTATACGTGTCAACTGTTAGTGTTGACACGATCAGGTAGGGCGAGCATCTAAGGAACAAGGAACAATTGCCCGGAGGATTGTTGAGGAGTCCTTGAACCTCAAAGGGCCATTGCACCGAAGCCAATCGCTGTTCCCAGTCCATTGATTGTCTTCGATAATTTGACAATCGGGCGTATGCACGGGACTCGGTTTTCAGAACCTTTCCAATGTCCTTATATAAAATTTTCCAATACTTCCAATTCCGCTGAGTACGCTAAATGCATTAAAGCGTGGGTTCGCCTACGCGCAAGCCTACGTGGCCGGTTCAGAATAAAAACTGCGGCGGGAGTAAAATAAGATTTACGACGAGCCGTTAAAGCGCCGCTTTCTTAAACGGATGTCCGATTTCGATAGTTTTAAGGTCGATTGGACGAAGCCTTATAATAGTATAAGGTAGTTTATCTACCGCTAGGCCCACGTAAATCAGGGGGGCAGTCGTTTCGCTCAAGACTCTCAATACGTTTCTCTCTCTGTTGAATTTACAGGGACAGCACGGAGGCGCCCGCAATCCCTCCAGTTTTATTCCTTTTTTAACCCCCACTCGCCTTTTCCTCCCTTCTAATGCATAATTTATACTTTTAACGAACTCCGTGTTTATACGATTTAACCGCGTATCGAATGAACAAATAAAATTAAGCCATTCCGCCCATCGGGTGGAATAACATGAATGCTCGCGTGTTTCACAAGGCGGACTAGTTTCCAGGGTTTTGTTGCGTTTTAGACTGTGTACTTCTTTCAGACCTGTGGTGTAGATATCAGAAAGCTTAGATAGGCATAAATGAATAAACTGTATAACGCCAGGATGATGATTTATAGTATTCAAAATAGGGATACTACTTTGCCTTTCAAACCAATCCTGGTTAGGCGCAGGAAACCTTCTATAAAACTAGGCACTAAACTATAAAAATAAGCATGTAAGGAATGGTAGACATAATATATTGTGTATACGACAGATCCTTTACTTAATTTAGGAACCAAAGTCTTAATTTCGGAGGCGGTTTTCATTTCACTTGCTTACATCCCTCTACGGTATTGGCTTTATTCTCTATTTTTTTTTGGCTGGAAATTCGAAGCCCGTGTTATTTTCGAAACATTCTCAGGATGCGAACCACCCGGGGGCAATCCCGGAGGAAGCCCCCCCGCTCTCCTCCTAATAAACCAGAATGGCATGTTACACAGACGAACAAGGGAGTGTTCCCCCCGTACACACCCCGTACAAATACCCGAAAGCAATCAAGAACGAATACACACATATACACTTGTACAGTCCAGATGGACATTTAATATATGTAGATGAGTATCCCGAGTTCGTTACTTCTGCATGGGCTCATTAAATGAGTAATGTAGGCCGAAATAACAGCAAAAAATCAGCCCACACTTTTACGCGAATCAGTAATAGGGATAACCGAGCCTGTTTGCTAATCACTTTTTATTAATATGTAAAAATAAATATTAACATTCACTGCGTGTTCATGTTTTATGTCGACCTACTGGCTTAACTGTATAAAATGTAGCATTCATGTATTCTGAAGTTATTACTCCAAGTTACATCCAAGTAAGTGTGCGGATCCAACGATTCGCAAACAACAAAAATACCAAATTTCATTTTTTCTCGGATCGCCGAGAAGTTAAATAAGTGACATTCTAGAAACCTACGCCGTGAAACGGTAAATCAACTGAACCCAACGGACGTTTTAGTTGCGGCCGCAGGAGCCAAGATCACTGACCTATGTTGTTGTGCCAAGTCATGACGGCAGACGATCAATTCATGTTTGCCCAGAGAAAGCCAACAACAGAGAAAGCCAAATGCCTTTGGCTAAATGGTTAACGGCGAAAAATAATGCGAATTCAACTCCACGAGATGAGTTGGCTCTCAGCAGAAAGAACGAAGAATGGCTTTTGCTCTCTACGCAGAAATACTACAACTGCTACTAGAAATTCTGGTCTATAGCCTATCTTTCTGTATATTTATGTGCATATATATTTATGTACATTTATGATGTTTATAACCGTTTCATAAAATAGTAGCAGAATATTGTGTGTACCTTCATTTTTACGATCTACTACTATCTCCACTCACTGGCTTGGTCTTCATCTAAACCGGTTTCGGTTTCTCGTCAACTGCGTTAATAAAGCATTCTGCTAATACAGGTTCTTAGAGAGTGATGACATATTCATTTTAATGTAGTTTCGTTGAGATAGGCAAGCAAGTCATTCTAATCATATAATGTTCAATCTGTGATGCTTATATATTCAATTTCTTATTTCAAACAGTTTTTCTTGTTTAATAAGTTGGTACATTCGATATATTTTGGAATAAACCTGATTTTGGCTGAGGAAAATAGCGATTATTCTGGCTGCAAAGCGGGGTCATCCAATCGGCTGACGGCTACCTCCTAAATAGAGGCAGTTTGCAGTAATTTAGAAGCTGTAGTTTATTTTGATTTTTCAGAGACAGCACCGGTGATAGTTCGAATGGAAATTCCAAGAAAATTTTAGAGGACGGCCGTGCCCAAATAAGTGAAACGGATGGACGTTTCTTTCTAAATGCCGGCTCGCTAAAAGCGCAATGCCGAATTAGAAACCGCGCCCATTTACCGCTGGCGGATTACTCATCAGATTTCTTTCAGAATGACGCAAGGCGGGGGCTAAGCAATTTGAGCGTATGAGAATAACAGTCGGCCGGCCATTCTATAGACTAATTGCGAGCGGTAAAAGAGCAAAAGAAAAAGAATTAAAAAGCATACCAATTTTGTAAGTCACCTGACCGACGATTGTCACGACTTACATTATAGACTTAGAGAATGAATTTCATTGCAAGACAAAAAGAATATAATTACCCTCTGTAAAAATAGAGGTAACGATTTCATAAAAAAAAATTAAATTAAAAAAATATTACAGGAAAAACAGTTCACTGTTGCTAATTACATATGTATCACTTATAGTTGTTTATAATTTATGTGAATTCAATTGTACTCATCTACCGTTTTCTATTGTATATTATTTGTTTATTCTTTACTGGGTTTTTCTGATTGCGAATTCTCCTTGATATACGATTACAATCTAGAGATAATACATTGGATGCATTACTTGAATTGGGGGGTTCGAAAGGGGAGAAAAACAACGCAATAAATACTATCTTACAGAGTCATCAAACCCTTACTACCACTACAGGCAAGAGTCGGAATTTTCGAATTTATCGAACGAAAGATAATATAAAGCCCTAATAGGGCCTAATGAACAGATCAGCGTACCTATGTATTAATGGTCAAGCTGCAAAATATTTTCACATGTTATTATTGTAAACAAAATTGTTTTTCTAGCATTTCTATCAATAACACTGACAACCATCTAGCAAAACTGGATACTAGGAAACACATGTGTATATGGCAGTATAAACTCAAAATACATGAGTTTAAGAGAGAAGTCTACCTGAAATACTCATGACGCCAATCGGTATCAACCGGTGGTAAAATTCTGGAGAGACCGCACGGGCCATCCTATAGAAACCGTTAAGGAATTGCTTTTCCCGGCACGGTTCCGCTCATATAATACATGCCTCCTTAATTTATTCCCATCATATCCCATTCTCCAGAGTTTCACCTCCTTTACTATGTCCATGAATAAGTTACTCGTCCGGTGGCACTACATTGATCTTATTTATGTTTATTGCAGGACTCACTTTACGACTTCCTTAATGGAGGACCTATTTCTCCTTACGCCTCCCCATTTATATCTATATACTGAACGTGCAGATAAATTGCACTTAAACTATTCAAATAAATTACGATAAACGTAACTGAGGTAAACTGCAATGTGATTTTCGCCGCTACTAATAAGAACCCCATTATATGTGTGAATATACATACATATATTTATATTTCTCAAATGGTATCTGAATGAGATATCATTGTAAGAAGTGTAAATACAATCGATGTACAGATGTTGAGTTCACTATCGAACTTTTCAAAGAAAAAATATAAATTAATCGATATGGTATAATGCAGCGGATTTATCTACTTTTTCGATGAGCACTAAGGTATTTTCCCTGTCAGCGCTACCAATTTACGCGGTACTGGCGAGTCCGGAGAAGGGACGGAACAATGAAGAGAGGGTCGGAACACAAAAACGGTTGGGGGGAGGAAGGAGGGGCATCAAAAGAAACCCAATTAGCCGGCGGGGCGGCGAGACAAAGGGCGCCGCGGGCCAAGTCGGCGTTAGCCCGGGGGGGGGTCACCTGGGGGAGGCCCCGCCCGCACGTCAAAACCGTTCTCGCCCGCCGAGATTGCCACTTCTTCCGCCCTAAAACAGAAATGGATTCAATTTATCTCCCGGGGTCCGAGCGACGTAAATGGTCCCAGGGAAAACCGTATCAAAAGTTCGCCGAGGCCGCGTCTCGCAAGTTCGCCCATTACCCGCCGATGGGCGCGGTGGGGCGGGGGCAGAAATGCGGCGAGATAAGCCCAACAGCGGGAGAGGGGAAAAAATGATGAAATTTTACAACTTTTAACCGGCAAGATTTGTTCGTGAAGAAACGGAAGGACGCACTGTGAACAATTCGGAAAATCCCTAATGTACCAATTAATAATTGCAAAAGTCAAGAAGAGTAATGTTGATAATTTTTTTCACGATTTACGCGAAAGTTAGAACTGTCATTTCAAAACAACTTTGAATCCTTGTTTAATTCTCCTTAAAACAAGGCACGGAATACTTTCAGTTATCTTGAATGCTATGGTTTTATAAAAGCTACTTTAATCACTAACAAATGGTGCAATTACAGTTCATGGGTAGACATGTTCTGGTTACATTAAAAAATATAGAGCTACAAGCAGGACATACTCGTACTCGTGTCTTCGGCCCTTATAGCGAGACAAACAAGAATACTGTGTTTCATCGCAGAAACTTAATTTGCATCACACAATTCATTTTATACCTTTCTAATGTGAGTAATGGTACAGGAAAAGCGTTAATTGGTAAGAGAAAATCAATAGTAACTAAAGGGCGGAAGTATTTTTCAAATAGGTTGCGATAACGTGCTAAAGGTAGGACGTACGGCTGTTGGAGTGTACTGTAGGATAGATTCATCAGTGATAACAATTTCCCCACAGATTGAAGCGTTCGCGTATTGTCAACAAAAGGATTCATACTCTAAAAGCTTTGACAAATCTTTCTTTCCTTGGGAAACTGGAGACAAAACTAATGAAAAATTGGGCAACCTGCCTCCCGCTGTTTTCGCTGTGATGCAACCGTTTCGTATTGCCTCGCAGCCATGACCGGCGGCTCTCTCTTTCTAAGTAATTGACTGCTTTTGTCAAGGCCTCCTAGAAAATGGGCTTAATACGGCTCCAGACTTATCTTTTCATTTTATTTACTTCTCAATTTCGTCGTGAGTGTTTCCGAATATTTCGTAAGTATCTGGTTTAATGGACAAACCCGCGGGGAAGGCGACGGGAGCAAAAGACATTCCTTTTAGTCCGTTGTGTCCCACAACACCCAACCATTCATTGAGGAAATCTTTTTCCTCTACGCGTTAACGAGTTACTCATGCAATATGTATTAAGTAAGCACGATCATCTATACTACTAGTATAGGTCTGGCATAGGAAAAATAGTTTATTATGTTCTGGAATCATTTGAGATCCATTCTTAATTAATTAAATTTTATGACTGAATTAAATATTAATTCGTTCACCAAGAATCGAAGAATCCATTGTTTCTAATCCCAGACCTAGATTGCGTTATATATAGATTATTTCGAATTAATAAAACATTTATTTCGCTAAATCTTTGCAATTAGAATGTATTCTAACCAAACTAATGACCCAAGTTCCAGAACCGCTCCAAAAACCATTATTGGATCTTGAAACTAGTTCAATGGCTTCTTTGAAACTGTCTAACTTTCTAACTCGAAGATAACTAGCCAACTTCAAATTAATGTTCATTAGAAATTCATAAACGTGAGATGACCGGGGGGAGGGGGGTTGGACGGCGTATGGCGTAAATTCGGTAAACCTATGACTATGACTATGAACATCGTCATTTGGGTCATAGAACGGTTTCGTTCATACACACGTCTTCATACAGCCTCAATGAGCCTCGTGAGGTTTTCATAAAGCACAGTCCGCATAAGTTAATGTTTTATATTAACTAACAAAATAGAAAAAACATGGTGTATCATAAAATCTAATTTGAATTTTGTTTATATTCTTATACATCGTATTATAGCTCGTAACTGTTATATAACGCGCTTCAATCCGGAATTATTTCCACGTTTTTAACAAACGGCTACGATTTCTACCATTCATTTATTACGTACCTACGTGGATCCATTAAAATAAAACTATTTCTTAGAACAATATGCTACTCTAAGGTGTGTACTTTGAAAACGGAACCGCTGCACGTTTTCATCATATAGGTTACGTCGATAACTTTAGGAAGAGACTGGCTATTTCGGCTCTCCGATCTGTTTCCGGATATTTAAACTTATCCAAAACGTTTTCCACCTTAAAATTCATAAGATCAATGGCCGAGATGAGAAAAGAGTCCTGGTAAGCCCGAAAAGGGAGAGGCAGAAAACCAGAATGAATAAGTCAAAAAGACCGGTTTATCTCTAAAAGATGCGGTAGTGGGAAGGAAAAGCGAGGGATTATGTGAAATCCTTCCTTTCGCTCCCTCCCGGGGCCTAAGAGCGAAGAAATGTTTAATAATGCCGGACCTTTTCCAGGGTCACAGTTGGCCTTCGAAGGGCACCCGGGGGAAGCGCGGCACGCCTCTAATTTACATTCTAATAAAGCCAAATAACTTAATCCCGTTTGCGACCGCATACCAATAAAGCTCCGACCAATTAAGGAGTCGACGTGAGGCGAGTTCGAAGTCTGTGGGGAGAAAAATTCCGATCAAGCAGAATCGAAATTTATCTGATAACGCCGTCTTCTTCAGGCCAGTTATAATTTATAGTCAGAGCAAAACTTGTTTCATTTAAAACAGATGATTGTGGCTACCAGGGGAGTTTTGAATCTTCCTCTGCCTACCCACGCTGCATAGAACAAACAAAATTTCGACGAGAAACTCATAAACAAAATGTTGGAACGACAGAGATCGTAGGATATCAATATACCCCGCGCTTACGGGTAGAGAATATTTCGGGGTATGAAAAAGTTATAATTTAATATCGAAAAAAGAGATAAGGAAAATTGGCGAGCAATATTGGCCGCGGGTCGGACATACACCGAACGGGTCAGGGGCCAATAAGGTCGTTCAAACAGCAGACCAATAATGCTGACCAATTTAGTTTATCAAATGGGAATCGCATCCGGCAAGATTATACCTCACTAAATAATATACCCGTTCGATACGACTCTGGTCTTATACCGGTCTGAATAATTTACACACATCAAACATCCCTTGACATTCTTTACACGGAAGTGCAATAGATATGAGACGCTAAACTTATAAATGTTATGCACTGGGCAAAAAGCGAACCACTACTTTTTGAGTATAGTTCGTTTCATGAACTACGACGAAATAATATGGTGAGCGATTAACAACAAACAATCGAATAGGCCTTCCCCCTCTGGTTAGTAGTCAACAAGGCCGCCCCACAGTATCACCAGAGTTTCACAGTGGCAAGATGTCTGCCAAGAACAGTATAGAACAAACTAGCATCAAACTATACGGAAGTCCTACCGCCGGGCAAACTTCTGGAGTATGCGCTTCGCGTAACCGACTTCGGGCATACAAGACAATTACGTGCATAAGGAATGGTAGTTGGCCCCCAAACGGAGCATTCTCCACGGTCCAGCTGGAAACTTAATTGGCACCGGGCGTCATAAATTGTACTGCCGCTACATTGAAAGATGACAAATGATGAACTTCCATTTGTGTTAGAACTATAATTTAGAAGACAACTCAAAGGAACTAAATACATTTGTCGTGGAACAACATAAAAATTATAAGGTGGTAATAATTTTACGGGAACAATCTATGTCTCCCCTAAAAGACGGCTATTTGAAACAGAATTACAATATATCGAACGGATTTCTTTCTATCCTTTTAACCTCTCGCATAACACTAAATGTGCACAAAAATGAAACGTGTTTTCAAAATGTCTACGAATATAAAGTTAGATTACAATTTAATAAAAACAAAGTGCACGAACCTGAGGAATATTCAAGAAGTTTCTATAGAGATTCGACAGCCATAGAATGTTAATACAGTTGCAGATAAAAACACTCACCTGAAACAGAAATAAATTGTCCAATTTAATAAAACATACACACAATAATAAATCATTCACAATATTAGGAAGTAAGGATGATTTTAAACAATTATTTGGTGTTTATGAGGGTTAGTGGGGCTTTTCAGGTCTGTCACTACTTTGGTCTTTTTGTTACCGGTCCTCAGTTAACAGTACTATCTGTGTGACATATTTCATTTCGTTTCACTGACGGAAGACACATGACGATATTTAGATGCCGCTGCTGGTCTAAGATATCAGCGTGATGGGAGAGAATATGGAAAAATAATTATTATATTTCCCTCACGAACCACCTACCAGGTTCCTTGAAAAAAGGAATATCAATATAGCAATGTGGACAGTACATCAACCAGTACATCTACGGATGCACCTGTTTACCAGAAACGTAAAATTCACAATCGAACGAAAGCCTGCGCTTGTCCACGGCGATTATTGGATTACGTCCCGGGTAACATTTCGCAACCAAAATTAAGTTGTCCCTTCAGAGTTAACGTGCGGACCTTATGCCCTGGCACTTCGGCAAACAGACTGCGAGGTCGCGTAGCGACCGCACAGGATAGGCGACCAATTAACGGTCGCCGGCCTCAATTAACATCGGCGTTGTGGATTGGAGACGAATCCAATAAGGGACGGATCACCACCGCGCATAACCAGATCAAATCCACTTAGCACAGCACGATATGAGGGATGTCTGCCAATCGGATTAATGCTTCCAACCGAGGCATACAAATTAAAATGCACTTTGTCAAAAAGGGTCGAATAAGGTTGAAACTGGAATTTTCATGCGGCCACTAACAGCGAGTCTGGTATTATTCTTTCGATTCGTGTCAAAATTCATTATAATCTTATAAAAACAAATTTGAAACAAAGGGGAAGTGATCGACATATAAAATCGTAAAATTAATAAAATTATATACACAATTATAGTAAATACAAATAACATAAATTCATTAAAAAATATTACTAATTAAAAAACCATCGAAAAGTAAAATCAATAATGTGTTTCTCAAAATTTAGTGCCGCAAATTAAAGGAACTAAAGATGCCTAATAAGTTCCAAATTTAGTATGGCCTACTTAAAACACGTCTTCGCCAAATGAAACACGCATCCGGGAGTTGCGTAGAACAAAAATTAGGCAATTATTCGAAACAAGTAACCCAAAATTACTTTAGAACACCAACCCTCACTAAGATTTACATAAGCGGGTCAAATTGATTATGCAAGGTTAAACTGAGATCCTCTCTGTCTTCCCCGGTCAGTTGACTCTTTTGATCGGGCTCTAATTGGGACTCATTAATGCCGAGCTCAATTACGCGAGTCCCAAGGTACCTTTGTTCTTGTTGAAAAATCAAATATATTTATTAACTTTTCAAATCAAAATGCAACTGTCAACAGCTACAATTAACTTCTATCATAGCTACATAATTCAGGAGCCCTTTACGTCCCTGCAAGGTGTCTTAACATCCACAAAATATAAATTGCTAAATATAAATTACTCCGGACAATATCGAAACGAACGTACACAAGACAAATTACAGAAATCCGTGAGCAATAATAAAGACGAAAAAAATGTGCAGAGATTGCAGCAATAAGACCGGACACTAGTAAATCGTTTTCCGTTCGCAATTTTATTTTCCCAACGATTCAATAAAAACACTTATTACACGGAATGGGGCCGCGATAACGGGAGGGAAAAATAACCAGCTGGCTCCTGCCCGAATTGTACGACACGAAATTACTTAGGGGCATTGCCAATAACGTAATTGGTTTCATTTTAATGAGCGATAAAACAGAATTGGTTTTTCTCCATTCATAAAGTTGAATACTAAAAAAATAGGTACACCAGATAATGAACATATCATTAATTTCATAATGCATATCTATGTCTCGACAATATTGGACTGCGTTGTTTTATTTGACTGGCCGCAGATTTGATAAACATTTTTCTAACAATGCGATAAATGAGGTAGAAAATCAAATCAGTGAAAGTCGTGCCGATTGCTGTATAGGTTCGTTTTTTAGTTGAAATGAGACGTCGATTCTGTGAAACAGGAGGAGGTGGCACCCTAACACGGTTCGTCCAATTCAACACACGTAGCGAAGGGTTTCGCGTGACCAGACCATTGCGGGCGAACAGTCAACCGGCGGTATCGCTTCCGACAACTTCACAGAAGAGAACATGTCCCTCAGCATACATAAAACGTACAGCAATCATACAATTAATTTTTAAAAAATCAACACGTAAACATAATTTTTTTGAGCAGTGAAAAGGAGCCAGCAGAAGAGATTCAATGTTTCTAATTATTGTAGAATTGAGAAGAAACAAGAGGAAAATTGGTGTTGAGTTTCTACTTTTTGGTTAAAAATTTGACAAGCTCTTACAAGAAAAAATTAAAGCTCTCTGTGCTCCCGGGGGTAACTAAAGTTATAACGTACATCAGCGAGGAAAACTGTCCGACGTCCCAGATGTATGTTCAAAACAATTTCCTACTACCCCTCCTCCAGCACCCGTCGGGCAGCGCTCAGTTAATCCCGAGAAGGAAATTAGCCGCCCTAATAGAAGCCCGGTGGTGAGGCCCACGCTCGTTTAAGTTTTTGTACGAAAAGGGCGCTGAGAAACAGGCAGGAAAAATGGTCCTGGAGAGAAGAGACCGTGTGATGGTCGAGGCCACTTCAATGAGGGCTGGGTCTTCCATTTGCGAAAAATCAACGTTTCAACCGTCCACGCTAAAAGGCTGACCTAAGAGAAACAAGACTAATGGAAATAAGGAGACTAATAATAAATTGAAAATTATTTTCGTAATGAATGTAAAATACACAATTTTTTCTGCAGTATTTAAACTCGCAATCGACTGAGAAGTGCCGCGATTTACCCTTTTATTTTACCTAGTATTTTAAATTAATTTGCACAGAGTAGCCATATTATCCGCAACATAAGAATGTATTTATGTATTTGTTTAGCTCAAGTGTGAGTTTTGTTAACGTTACAGGTTTCAGGGGTATGAAATTTTATAAGAAGAATAACGAATTCAGTTGCGAATTCAGTGGCCGCTGATATCAAATAAATTACACACTCTCAATCCGATTATCTATTTGGTCGAGTTGCTCCTATAAAATACGAAATACGGCCGGAGACTACCAGCGGCTTTAATTAAGCGACAGGGCGCAATTGGGCCCGACAGTCCCTGACAGGAGCGCGAATTCGAATCCAGATCATTTCCTTGGGCCCCCAGGCGGGGTCAATCTCGAATACCGGAAATTGGCGGGCTTTCCAGGGGAACGGCACCGTCGGCTACTTACAAGAGAAATGGGAGCACCGGCGCCGGGAAAGGAAGAAAATCACATCTGCCAAGTTCTCGGGAAATGGGCTTTCCTCGTCGATTTCCCCTCCGCCGTGACCTAATTGAAGTGTAGGCCCGGGACAAGCGGACACGGGAAATCAATGAATTGACGCCAAATAAATCAATTGGCAAAAAACTAAGTCCAGCAACAAGGCAAATATGTCAACATTCAATGAACTCTACATTTAATGAATGACAAGAATTAATTTTCAATTGATTTCTTACCCCACGTATTACACACGAATACAATATTGCTCCCGCATTGGATAACTAATTTTGAGGTATAACTAATAGACAGTGTGATTAAGTGAAAAACAAAAGTGTTTGAGTTGCCCCATGCTGAATTCCAGAACGTATTTGCGGGGATATTGGCTACTACTGGAGTCATAGCACCCGAGGGAGAGACGGAATTCGATAACTCCGACCAGACTCAATTCGAAACTGGAATTCCGGTCGGACCCGAGATACGCTCAGGCGGTGAAGGTGCATACCGACGGGTATGGTCGTCCCAGGGCGTAACAATAGTCTGAAACATTAAACGGGGACATTTGTTGTTGGCGGGATTGAGTTAACTCGCGTCATAACTTTCCGAAAATGCCCACCAGAATTCCCCTTAGTATTAGCAATAAATAGTCCAGCTTCCGAAGTACGCCTAATTGGTGTTTCCTGAACTCCCCTGCTAACAGAGTTCGCGGACCCCCAGACATTACCCGGGCTGGACCCCGACGATGGACCCCATCTCATTTCACTCCGGCCAAACCCATTATTAAAACACGATTGCCGACATTTACCTACGCGAATGATGTTATTTTCGCATGCGTTATAACCCGTCTAACCGTTATACGGCTACCTTTAAAACGCAAGAGTAATGAAATTTACGATCGGCACGCACATTTCGGTAGACGCAATAATGTTCGGAAATCTCATGAATATCTGCACAACGACTGGCGGGCTGTTCGAAATTCATTAAAAACTCGATCCGAAAGATTATTATCGCCGTTTCGACCGCACGTTAAATCTTATTTATTTGGGCACAGTGGCCACTAAAGTTCTATAGATTGCATTTCGTATCCGGTGAATGCGTCCATCAATGAATAAAACCAGTTTGCGGGCGTAGTTAACCGGTGGAGATCATAATTAACAACAATAACGTCGAGAGGTAACATGACATTGGGATAACTAGGAACAGAATTTTAAATTAGCCAAGGCATGTAATCCGTTAGTCATTTACATTTTACAGCAAAAGTCAACCGAAATTATTATTGCTATGCATTATTATATGACCTTATAATGTCCCTCAGTTTCCTTTTTAGGCTTTGGCTAACTATAGCTCTAAACATAGATCATTAGGCGGAAGTGGGATGACCGTTCACAGAGTGCGTGATATAATCTCAATTTCTCAACAGCGCACCTTTCCGTTCGGGCCGAAATCGCGGTGGGCCTCTCCCAACAAGGATGGCCATTATATTTGGTTGCGAGGAGATATCGCGCCCTCTCTTACTGGCCGATAAGCGGGCGGTAGCAAAGAGAAGGCCCCGAACCCGCTCTCTTGCCACACGGGCAACGGGCCGTACCCAGAGCAGCGCACTATAACTTTCTACACGGCCCCAAGAATGCAGATATGTCTGTCTCTGCCTTGTCTGCCCCATTTACGCAAGTTCACTTTTATACCGACCGTTCGAGATATTAAATCCTTATAGTCGCCAACTGGTCGAACTCGGCCCGCAGGGACATTCTTGGCGCGTTAGACCAATTGAGAACAAAACACACCCAATTAGGTGTTACTAATACTCCCGAGCTCGGCTTATAAGGTTATAAGGATAACGCGCTGTAATAGGCAATCCCCCAAAATCAGTAAAAAGACAGTTATACGTATAAACAAGATAAATGTAACACCAGATGGTTCAGGGATAAACGATATCTGACATATATTGAAAACTCTTATCGGTATGCAACCATGGAATTTAACAGAGATCCCAGATTACAGGTTACATTTTTTAATCGATGGCAATATATACTTCACAAGGCAGAATGTGTTAGAACCTTGTTGCTGCGGAATCACAGGTAAGGAACTGTTATATAGAGCGTAATAATTCAAATCGGGAATATTTTCGCGAATACAAAGAAATGAAAAGCTGGGATTCTAGAGCCGGGTCTCGTTGAATTATTCCAGGCACGATAACCGGATCCCCCTACCCCTTCGAGGCTGCGCATCTCTGAATGTGGACTAAGCATAAAACCAGACACCGGGATATAACTTGTCCCGCGATAGCGACAACTGCGCCTGGGGATTTTATTATGCCACCCCAAGCACAAAATACTACCGCCTTATTCATAACTCAGGAGCGCTGATCCTGGCCACGGACCCGGGGCCTCGCCCATTACCTAAGACCTGCCTTTTGAAGGAAATCCTCCGGACAGTGCCTACTCTCCAGGACATCTCCAGATTTAGTGCATAAATCAGTGGGTATATAAATCTCTTGAAACCGTCGCATCGAAATATTTGAAGCGTTTTATGCACCCTTTCGACTACTTGAGCCCCCCGGGTAGCAGAAAAATATGTTATTTAAATAAAACCAAAATCTATAAGAAACTCTGGTAGCAACCTATATTTTATGAAACTATATACGGGAAAACAGGTACGTTTTGTATATTGCTGCTCAAAACCTATTGCATCCTACAAATTCCGCTACGTGTACATACCCCCACAAGATTATATATAAAAATAGGCCTCAAACAGGCTCAAAAGTGCAAATATAAAACGCAAAAATTAAAACACGAATAAATGGCTCGCACAGCAACAAGGACGATCTGACATTGACATTATAATAGGTGAAAAATAGCAACGGGTTAATGGAGGACACGAAGGCATTGACCTTTCCGACGGGAATTCTGCACGCAAGTTTGGACTAATTACGCCAATATTAGGAGTATTAAATATTTAAATCCAACAATCGAGGGAATGGTATCATTAAGGTCGTAACAAGCGCGCGAGAGCCCGGGGAACGCGGCCGGCAGTCTGCATATCTAACAGGGTGTCCTCCAAACCAGATCCGCACTGTGAAACTCAAAAGCCGAACAGATTTAAATTATTTAAAGAGTAAAATGCATTAGAGGAAAGCGAGTTTGAATATTTTAAAAACAATTATCGGCTTTTAGCA
Organism: Lethocerus indicus; assembly: GCA_019843655.1. Lineage (NCBI taxonomy): Eukaryota > Metazoa > Arthropoda > Insecta > Hemiptera > Belostomatidae > Lethocerus > Lethocerus indicus. Next base: position 12,355,086 of record JACDQD010000008.1, read on the forward strand.
TTAGCAAGTCGAACTAAGTAATTAGCCGGAGCTATCCGCCCTGACAGTTCAACGAACTTTTAACTCAAAGTGTACATTACTGCGGAATAAATCCCCGCCCTCCGCGAACTCGATCTGAAATGGACTAATTGGGACAACATTCGAATCAAGTCTTTAAAACGTAAAGGGAAATTTTAAGCTACCACTACCCCGAGAATATTTCCACAATTTAATTAAGGAAAAGTGTTTTCCATTCCAACGTAGGTGTTTTTGCATACATAATCTCCAGAATGGGTAAAACACTAATAAAACTGAAGCAAGAGAAATGTATTTGAACATTTGGATTGGGTGTTGCATCTAAAAATTCGAGTCGAGTGGGGACTAAATAACAGCTTAGAACTGATGACCGAGAATCGTACACCAATGTTAGACGTATCGTATGAAGGATGGACTATGCTATCGTGCCCTCGGGCCGGCCGGATCACGGCTTTCGTCCAATCGACTGCAATTTAGTTCCTACGGAAGATTTTCGACTGTTTCGGGGGGTTCGAATTTGAAGGGGCCGTCCAGAAATTATGCCCGCACCGTTCGAATCCATTATTCAAGGTCCGACCATCTGTTCCCATAGCCGGCACTCCGCACTGACTGACATTAATGGTCCGACGGTATATCATACCGGCGGCGGCGGCGGCGACGGCAATGCCTTGCGGTTTCTGCACAGAATTCTTGTCTCGGAACCAAACGGTGTTTATCTTACCGCGTTTCGATCGACCCTCCAGTGTATTTCGGCCAGGCATAAAGTACTATTTAAAAACGAATGGGTGCAACTAGTTTAACATGTGTTATATAGTATCTGAGTATAAGGGGAACTAGCGCGTAACGCTTGCCCTTTGTCTCGGCGACACACCTAGAGGAAGGCGTATAATCCGGACAAGCAACCTATACTATACAAGGGAAGGGCGCAGCCTCCAAAGATATAGAGTAGATAATTCTCCGAGAATCGGAACTGCAATTTGAATTATGACTCGATCTAAAAAGGAAAACGATTTAAAACAGATGTTCTGCAATATTAGCTGACCTTTTTTCATTGGCTCTGCCGCTTTCTTAAAATCAAACACGCACATGTTATTTCGGCCGATAGGAATTAAATGCATAAAACGGGGAATACAAAAAACTTGTATAACTCAATTTTTTAAAGCGTACCAGAACAGAAAAAAGTAGACTGTACTTTTTCAGAACCCCGATAAAATTGAAAGCTTCATCAGAAAAGACGTCTACAGCGTTTTCTCAACAAGGCGTATTACATACTTAAGCAACGGGCGGAATAACTCCATAATAGATGCGACTAAAATGAATTGGTTTCTTCAAGACACCCAGAGCGTCGGTGAATCCGGAAAGAGATAATGATGAATCCAGTAAAAAAGAAAAAAAGAGAAAGTGATGAGGACAATGAACAAAAGGGAGGTCCCCCGCCCCCGAAAAGACGCATGGACGGGGATATCTGTGTGGGCCCGACGGACTCCTTTATGAGGGACGTTTGGCGTGTGTGCGTGGGCAGCAGTTATGTGCCACTAGGATAGCGCGGCCCTCTCGGTCCCTGTACCCGGCTGAGTGGGGACGCGCGTGCACGCTGTCCTTGATGGGGAGGCGCACCCAGATAGACGGCCCATGGGCCCTCCTACACTCAGACCGCCGGGACTTTTAATACACGTGTGTCTCCCGTTTTTATTCCATCGTTTATGGTACATATTTGATTGGCTACCGTGAATATACACAGTGTCCCACAAGGGGGGATCGACACTTTCAACAGGTAAGTTATATGAGTAAACCCCACCTAGCTGCCAATAGTAGAATCTTTAAAAAATGATCAGCATCAGTAAACAGAGCCCGTTTTCCTTTTTGCAGCGATAAATTATGACTTCCCTTTCATTACGGGTTAAAATTACGAGTTTGAAATCGGCATATTGAATAGCTAATAAAGGAGAATTGCTTATTCTATAATGCATTAGATAACTTGAAAAATGAGAAGAACCCGGGTTATAAGAATGCCCGTTAGGTTTGGAATATATATATATATATATATATATATATATATATATATATATATATATATATATATATATATATATATATATATATATATATGGACGACACGTACGCATCCCCCCCTGTGCGTTTGATCTTTGTATTATTCAATAATAAAGCTAACGCGGACGGATGAAAGATTTTTCACCTGAAAATGGCAATAGCTTGACGGCATCCGCAATATCTGACGGTGTAAAGTCCCTAACCGGTTTAGTCTCAGCCAAAACGAGCGACAGAAGTCTGCATATATATCTTCCATCGAAGGTCAAATCGAGTTTTTTCAAGTTGTCACCACGATTTAATGAAATAACTTAGCGATGAAGAGAAACAGGAAGCCGAATGGAGGGAATGAGTGGCACAGCACGATGTGAGTGTAAATCAAACAAATTCTCAGAAATATGCCATGAAAAAATAACCAGACTCCCAAATGACCATTTTCACATACTTCCGTTGAAATTTAAGTCCATTCTCAACAATTTCACCTTGCCCATTAGTACTTGCAATGGGAAATTAATGAAAAAATGCAATTTTGACTAACTGCTCACATATTACCGACATACGAAAGACTTTGCTGTTTAGGCAGTCAGAAAGAATTCTGCACGAGGTGCAGAAAGCTGCGTATTAATGCGTCAGAGAGCGAGCAGGAGTTACATAATGCGGGGCCTGTACTTGTGCAGCAGGCGCGCGGAGTGCAAACATAAGCAAACAAATATTACTGTAGTAAAAAAAGAAATCGACCGCATTTCCTGACATTTGCATTACAAATAGTATCGAACACTTGAGTCAGCAACGGGATATAGATTTTACACGGAAATCGTGCAGAGACGCGGTTTAAGCCACATCCGGCAGGATATTATTTCCTCGGAAAGCAACTGATATATAAATATACAAATGTACTGCTTCATAACAAAAATAATTCCTATCTGAAGAACTTCCTCTTCGTCGAATTAGAAGAGTAGTCGAAATATTTTCGACAGATTAAGTGATATTCGATAATATGCGGCGTGGACATCGAAGGAGTGCATACATGATGACACGATTTGAGTCTACTATGCGTTTTATGATAAAGAAATAAAGTACGAGTATTTGATCAGTTTCGAACAAAGCGCTAAAGGCATCGTGCTCATATTTTGCGCTGGACTCTATGAGTATTCGAAAATAGTACGCCCGATCATTGAATCCATTGTCGCTGGGAGGTCTGGGGGGCTGTGCCGTATCGAGCGCGGCATGTAGGTGGCCCACTGTCCGCCTGACAAATCGTCGGTGGCTATCATTTGTACTCGGGCTTGTTGATGATGACGGTGGAAGAAAAGGGACGGGGTGATGGATGGCACCATTCCGGTCCTGAAGATTTACTGATGGATGAAGGAAAACCATTTTAACCGTCCCCTCTCGTATTTTTATTATTTTCCTTTTAATTTAAATGCAGTATGACTGATACAGTCCTCCGATCCCGATGGGCCCTAGTATTGGAAGGACTGCATTGTTGAAATGCATTTACCTAATACCTTCATAACTTGAAATTTTACCAAAAATATCATGATATGAAATCCAATTGAATCTTAAATATATAAATCAACGAACTACAATATTTTACGAAGTATGAATCTTCATGAAATTCTTATACATATTTGCACATCTATTTATCTAGAACATAACAATAAATCATTAGTACTAAACTATCAGCACAGAAGATGAAGAATCTTAATCTTATTTTTTCTTTTTTTCAATCTTAATCTTTTTAGTAGACATTATAAATTGTTGTTGGACTTGTATAAATAAAAATGTACCGAGGAAATTTAACCACACTGTGAGACGTTACCTGAACTTTGTAAGTGCTGCATTACCAAAGTCGTTACCCCATGATATTAGCCACGGACCTCTTTTGTGCACACAAATTCCCAAGATTGATGAGGAAGTAATTAGGCAATAATTAGCCTGTCAGATTAAAATGCTAACAGTGTCGAAAGTGGCGTCCGCAGGCGCCAATTTTCCCTTTTTAACTCAACACAAAGGACCCTTTACAGAATATATTACAGTGAAAGGAAAAGAACTTAAGAAAAAGTTTAATAACCCCCGAGATATTTTCAAGAACAGTCATACCGTATTTCGAATCCTACAAATATCTTTTCTGATGTTCACATTTTGGGGATCCAGATTAGGGTATATATTATTCCAGTTATAAAGGGGATAGAATGACCAAAAAAGTTGGTTTCATTAATGTCTGTCATTTCTTGTATACCATTTTTCAACAATTTAATACGGGAATAAAAACCGACAACAAAATTGAAATCCAATTAGGCAATTAAAGTTGCGGAGAATAAATAAGAACTGCATCACTCTCGGAAATTCCAAATAAGAGGGAGACCGGGCTAAGATAAGATCTGAAGAATGCGCAGTATATTTTCAGTAAAAGTTAAGGTAATACCGTATATTTTCGAACTGCACACTGAATCAGAATAACCAGCATTCCGAAGTTCAAACGACGAATTAACGTGGGACGTCTAACCTTGGGCTAAATGGTTAACCGAAGACACGCAAGAGGAAAAGAAAAAAGGTTTATAAACTGGTTTCTCGCTTGAGCTGTACATACGTAAGAAAAAATAAATGGTAATACACTATCTTATTTATGTTTTGTATTGAAGCATTAACCTTATCCACTGACACTTATAAAGGTTATTTATACTTGGATCAGATGGGACACCCACTCATGAATTAATCTTTCGATTGCTCGCGGCTCTAACAGCTCTAGTTAGATAGCTCACTGTGCTAGTTGCAAACATTCAGCACAACTTTCTCATAGGAGCATAAACAAATCTCAGCGGTCGATGGGTCCAGAGATTTCAAATCTGAGGGGAAATATCCTCTTTGCAACGGTTTTTAGCGCTTGGAAGTTCTTTTCTACCTGGACGAAGTATACTCCGTTGGGTTCGAAGATTGAACTCATCCTGAAATGTCGGATGAGTTCTACCTTTTCTTCCTCTCGCGGAGGAAAACCACGTAACAAACTCCGATTCTAAAATGCGACGAGCCTAGGCCGTACAGATTTGCGTTGAGAGCTCTGCGTCCCGTGAAATGACCCTGTCTTGAAAACTTTTTGTCCCCCCAAGTTTTAGTAACTCCTCCTAACGAACTCAAAACGGTTACGAACGGAATTACACGAGGGGGCCGTTAACATTAGGGCAGGCAATGAAATTCGGGGCCCCTTTCTCCGCCAACTAGGAAGAGGAGACGGGCAAAAACCAACGGTAGATGCGCAATAAAAACGACTTTTACAGTTAGGTTAATTACCGAGGCTCCGTGGCCGAGTTGGGGGCGCCATGGGAGGGATTCATACATATTCAAATCGGAAACTGGTTTAACCGCGGATTTTCGCACGGGAGCAGGGCTAACCCCACAAAGAGCCCCCCAAGGATTACGGCACGGAATTTTTAATCCTTTGGTGATGAACCCCATTTGAAAAATATTTATCTGCCCTGGATGTCTGTTTTCTACGGTTTCTAGTCCTGAAAGACATCCATTTCGGATATTTGATAATTTAAAAATGTAATTTTTACTGAACGCTAATTTTACAATGCTTTACTATGTTTCCACACCGAACTCCTAGGAACTATTCTGAACCGTCTCCGGGTCCGGTACAGCTAAACGATCCAAAGTCAAAGAAACTCGATCAGTTTAAAGAAGCTTCACTCGCCGAAGCTTACAGCTAGCTGCCAACAGGATCCGTATGCCCGAGGGATTTTTCTTTATCATTCGGTAAATCCGCTTTGATCTGCGGAAGCATTGTGAAAACCCAAATAACATGCCAGAATCGTCAATGCTTCCTGCCGATACAAATTCAATTATCAACTCAAGTTATAAGTGCCAATATCAACCGGTTATAGAACCGTAGATTAATATATAACATTACAACACTTAGCTTCGAAGAGTTACACATTTCACAATATTCCGAACTGTCGTCCATCTGTAAATATTGTAAATGAAGTAAACGCGCGGCGTGCAGTCGCATTCTGTTTTCAATAGTGTAAATGCCCGGCCAAAGCGATTCGGATAACTGGAGCATATTTGGACCAGATTGACTACCGGGACCTAGCCCTATTTGTAGCTGGTAACAACGGTTGGGCTCCGTGGGAGCCGGCTGTAGGAAGGGGCCGGTAACAGGACCCCTGTGAGTGGGCAGTCGGTCAAGTGCAATCGGCCGTATGAACGACCGCCCTACGGGTCTAGTGTTACAGTTTCGAGCACCACAGGAAACGAAAATTGAGACGCGGCCCGGCTATGAATGGTTGGCGCGACCGTCACGCCCTATCCTCGTTATCGCACGGGAAATACGTCGGTGGGGAAATTCAACGCCGATTTTAGATTATTCATTTAGACCCTAGGAAATAATTCGACCACGATTCTTGAGAAATTCTCAATTAGCTTTTTCTAGACCGGTTTCGGTTGCTTCATCAATAGCTTTCTGTTATCATATCTACATTCCTTTAATTTTCAATCGATGTAAATATTATGGAGAATTATTTGTTAATACATCAGAATATTTCAATAGACATATAAAACCGCTAGAATTGTGATAATCATGAATTTTTATAATGTTGACAGTGTGGCAGTTATGATAAATTTCTCTATCCAATTATTTATTCATATGAACAAAATAATTATCATTCCTCAATATTTCCACTTAGAGCCTTAAGTGGAAAATAATAGGTTCCTTCTCATATAGTAGGACTATCATTAAACTTTATCTAATTGTTCATTCCCGACAGGACATGCCCTCTCCTTGCACCAAAGTGCACACATCACTCACACTCGATGTCCGTCTGACTGAAAGGACAGTCAAAAGTCACATAAAAATGTATTTCAAAATTAAACTAAATCATAGATACGGCATGTTTGATAAATGTTCATTGAAGAGTATATCATTCATATTTCAGAAGCTTCAAACATAACAAAACGTTTAGTGATTTACAAACAGCTTATTTCAGCTTATCTGCAAGTCGAACAATAATATATCATTATAGAATAGTTTTCTAATTTGATTTCATTCAGTTACTGACGAATTACTCACACTAGTGAGAAATATTTCTGAAATTCTTAAACAATGAATAAAGGCCTGATATATGTTTACCGCGACGATAGCCATTAATTAATTAAATTCCTCGCACCGAAATGTAATTTAGAGCGGCAATTTTTTTGTTGTTTTCCTTTAATTTATTTAAACTTATCAGGCGAGCTGGGGATCCGTTAACAAACTAGCAGCAAACGTGATAGCCCGGTACAGCGGTAACGTGCAGTGGCAATAAAACGCTCGACGGCACGTATTTATAGGACAAGATAAGAACGACGCAACAGATAGAACAACCTCACTCACTAATTATACGGGTGCTTAATTAATAGCCCGTATCCTGTACTTTGCCTTTATACATCGTTTAAATGCTCCCGACTATTCTCATATCTCTGAACATAATTTTAAATTGAAAATAATATTTGAAATAATTTAATTAACTCCTTTGCGAGATCATTATATTTGCTACTATGTTCTCAACAAGCCAATCATATTTGCGCATTACGGAATTTAAAAGTTTAGAACTCCCTATTAGTACTCATGTTGAATCTGTTAACATACAGCCTCTGAAGAATTACAGGATCTTTTCTGGTTTGACTGTATATCAATAAATTAAATCTCATCGCCAGTCCGGTTTTCGTTTTTGCTAAATCTCCTGGATTCACAAAGAACCCTACTTATACTATACGTGTGTGCGTGGCTGGAGGTAGAAGACATACCTAAATGTTGCACACACTATAAGTTACGACGTGAACTATAAAAGACACTTATTCCATAGTTTGTTTTTCATATAAAAAGATCTAATGTGTGGCCCCCGTTGAATCAATACCCATGCGTTGTTACACGAGTTACACAAAATGATAAAGAGTGAAGCAACATTTACTGTACTACCGCTAAGAGATAAGGGACACGTGGGCGGCAGGTAGCCCTCGCATTTGGGCTCGCCCTAATTTCTGTGCTATGAGGCCTTCGCACGCACTACTTTTCCAGCCTTTTTCTCACCTTTATTTAATATGCTTATAATTTTCCCACTCAGGTTTGTACTCCCTATTTAATTTTATATTTGAGATTCTGCCATTTGAAGTCCTAAAGCTCATATCTTAAAGCGTTAAATTTTAATTCAACGCGCCGAAAGTATTGCAAGAAAATATTCGATATTTTAAGAATTTAAGATTAAAAAATAATTTACGTCCCGAAAAATGTTCTAAATATTTGCTTGTAAAAGCACTATTTATTAAAAAATATATAGAATGTGAAATACATTTTGAGAGGAAAAAATATGCGTCCGAATAAGAAGAGGAACTAAAGGGAATGATCACGGAAGAGAATTTGACGGCGAACAGCCCGAAACAGGATGCAATCAGAAGAGTGAAAGGATAAAGGCCATTTCCCCGAGTTTGGTCCGGACGCGACCGGACGGAAAAACAAATAGAAAATTTCCGTTTTCAAAAGCAATTACCGGTGAAAAAATCGGCGCTCCGCAAAGCATAAAGATAAAAGGGAAACAGTTACCAGAAAAAGTGGGGAAACAAAATCTTACCAAATCCGTTGACGAGATTATCAATTATGAATTAAGAAGTTTAAAATGGTAGAAAATTCAATCTTATAATTTCCGTTAGAGTAATTTATAAAGCTGACAAACAACTGAGTTTCAGGTGAGTACTTCATTCATTTAACTTCCCAAACAAATTTTTCATACATGAAGTTATATTTTTCATAAATGAACTTTAAAAAAAATATAAAATTAATTAATATAAATTGCACAAAATGGATTGAGATATTAATCTAAAAAATCGCCGAGAATCCAAACTCCGAGAGAAGTTTCTTAAGCCATTTCGCCAGATCAAAGGGACAGCAGAGAAGAAGCTTGCCAAAGAAGGTGGTCAAAGATGAAAGGGACACAGAGTAGGGAGCCATCGAGTAAATTGGAAGAAACCATAAAACTTATTACGAATCCTAAAAATTTATCATTTGAGTTTCTCGCTATAACTTAAAGTTAAAATGAGTTAGAACAAATGAATGATTATCGCTTATTACGAAGGAGTAGTTCCAATTATAACATCTAATATTGTACTAAAGTGAAATAGTAAAATGATATAATTCTTTGGCACAAGGAAATAAAAGCCACTATGGGATGGCACAGGTTCGAGACTTGACACCAAGACCGGTAGTCCTACTAACGGCTTTTTGATTTTCAACTTCGATTCTCAAATATGAGTTTCCACTGTAGATGGTCGTATAATGGTTTCTACCAGATTGGAAATCCCGGCCCTGCGGGACTTTGAGGTCAATGTCTCCAAACTGTGCATGTCCAGTTCGATTATTCCCACAGTTCCATATTGTCCTTCAATCGACTTTAATTCTAATACTATCAACGGTCAATAACAACTGCAAAATTTGAATAGGACAGGACTAAGAATCTTGAAAATACCCGATACAGCGAGATTCTCGAGAAGATTTGCGGCACAGAAATAAATAAAAGATTCACAATTTTCCAGAACATTTGTCCCTTGAACTTGGTCCAAAAAGGGAATTGAGCGCAGCAGCGAAAACGACTACAGAGAAAACGCCCCCTACAGGAGAATAATGGTTATAAACAACTCTGGTAGTAAATTTAAAAAATGGTACTCGTACTTTAAAATGCTTAAAGCAATAGTCCCAAAACCAATCAATTTCAGAAAAATAATCACAATAAATGTAATTTGGTTACAATAAATGTAACATACGTTAGGAAGAGCTACAAAATCATTTTATAGTATATTTATCCAGTAGTATATTAACGTAATCCGTAAATTTCATACAAAAGTGAAGAAACTGGATATAATTTTTGTATTTTAAGTTACCTTAAGAAATAACATAAATAATCAACTCCTTTATTCCGAAAGGATATTAAGCGCATTTGTCTGTTGAGTTTTATTATCACATGCAATAAATGAATACTGTTAGTACTTATAAATAATACCAATTTTAAAACACAGTTTTCAGTAAATTTTCTTTCAGTTGAATATTTAAAGTATTAGATAGTGAAAAGATAATCGCCGACAGAATAATGGTAACAACGTTTGAAAGGCCAAGCTTACAGAAGAGAGAAATACTATAAAATCTCCAATAATACCTAGGAAGATCGTCAAAGATCAACTTTCTCTCAGAAAGGGCGCTGAAGGCAAAGGAATATTCTTCAGTGAAAAGGGAACGCGTAAGTGATTGGGAGGCCACGTCGACGAAAGCTTCGCAATGGGAGTCCCCACCAATTAGAGACATTAAAGGGAAGGATGCCTACGCCCGGTTATTAAAAGACAAAGACAGTTCCCAATGACTTTTGGACGGGAAGGTCGCTCGTTTCTCAGACAGACCCCGGTGCTTTTTGAACATGAACGAGTTTATACTAAAGCCCAATCGGACCCGTATTTAGAGAGAAGGGAGGGTAAGGTTGCCGGCAAACCGGAATTGAGAATGCACTCGGCCATGAGACAGAACTTATTTGTCTCAAAAACGTTTGAAGATTATAATATAAACGTCATAGGATATTTATGTACTACCAGATACTTATCTTACACTGTATCCTTTATTATAATTTTAAACATTTATTAGTACAGTTGTACCGGTTATATGCCTTGTACGTCTAATTCAAACGCGCCTGATTTCAAATTTTTCTTTCAAATAATAATTCGTTTAGACTGGGAATTTTCCAACTATCCTACCCCTTCAATTTATGTAGATCTAACAACTGCACTCGACTTCCCTCGAACGAGTGAAGCTATTAAAGAGTCGCTACAAAACATACATGGTCCTCTAAACGCTCGTGGCATAAACTATTTCATTGGTCTTAATAGACCTGGATAAAGTGAGCACAGTTAGCATGAGGGGGGGGGGGGGGGTTAGCAGCCGCTGCTGCTACTACCACTGCCGCTCGGGGCGCAATGAACATAATGAACAGCTTCCGCCCTGTTTAGTTAACTCCACATTAGTGCAACGTGAAAATTTGATTTCACAGTGTAAATAAAACCACTCACTTGAATGAAAAGTCAAAGACTATTTTTATGACTAGGAAATAAAAACGAACTAACATAATTCGCGAAGAATAAATTTAACCCTACATATAAAAAAATTAAAACGCGCGAACGCTTGAATGCATCCTTGGCATTGGGACATCTTTGATATTGCTGCGAGTATCAACTTATCAAAATTTAAGTCTAAAAAGTAATTTATTTTGTAATTTATTTCAAATATAATTTAATGTACATGGTACGCACTATATACGCACATGGTATCCCGAATATGGATTGCAACCAATCGACTACTATGTCATTGATGATGCGGCCGAGGGGCACTGGGATTTAACCGAAACGCGGTTTCCGGCCGCCGTGGAAACTGTTATTTCCGGCGTTCGCGGGAGGTCGCCCCGGCTAATTGATCGCAAATGAATTAATGCCCCCGCCCTCCCATCAACCATAATCCCGATAAATGAGATAAAGCGTGTAACGAGATCGAAATCGGGCTGGGGAAGGACTGTCGGCCGACCTTCTCCTCCTTTCCGCCCCATCCCCCACCACCCACTTCCATCTACTCCCAATCTGCAATTTAAATGACATCGGAGCATTAATAAACCCCCGGGGACCCTCGGCTAACAAGGGGGCCGGCGACATAATTAATCTTCGGGATTAAATCATAAGCGAAAAACGCCGGGGAGGAGCATGAGGAAGAAGAAAAAATGGATACCGCCGTTACTCAAAAAGATCAGAGGAGTGTAAGGCGCAGGAGAATGCTCCAATTTGTTAATAAAACGCAATAAAAAAAAGCACTCCGGGAGGGAGACTTTTAACTCCTGGAATGCTGAAACAGAAGCCGGTCATTACTTTTACATATGTTCGTTCACCTAATAAATTCCGGTTTTAATCGGCCTAAGCGACGTTTATAAATTGAACTGGACCAGTGGCTTCCGTTTTTAAACGGGTATAAAATTAGCATATATCCTTAATACTGCCGCTTACCCTCAATGCGCAATGTGAGCCGGCCGCTCGGAACAACGGATTCTATGGCATTATAAAATATTGGCTTTTGGGATTATATTGCACTACAGGTATGAAATATAATAAATGCTTAAATATAGAAATGGAAAATACAAAATCTGCTTTAAATCAAAGTACAGATTTTAAAAAAGGGGTATTAATCTTCAAATCAATTGCAAAAACATATCTCTCCCATTCTACCAAGATGATAGATAAATTCTACCAGTGATGATATTTGTATCAGTTGTACAGAAACTGGTTCTTTTCAAAGGACCTTTCGTAAGGAGGATTCAGGACAGTCAATTTTAAGGACTCAATTGAAGTCGTTTATGGCAACTACGGACCCAATTACCATTATTCCATTCTAGTAACAGATGAAAGACATATATTTATAACGAAGTATCGATACACTAATTGCCAAAAGGTAAAATCGGGTTCACCAACCAAGTTTGGAATGCTGAATTCTGGAAGGAATTCACCATTCCCAGAGTAAATTCCTTTACCGGGAAAAAAGGTATTCCGAGAATCTGCAAAAAAAAATTTCAGCCATCGGGAAATCGTCTATTTGCCGTGGCGAACAGAGCACAAACAGGGTCCTGGAAGGCGTCATATATTACCGTTTGGTTCTCAGTTTGTTCAGATACCAGGCGTCTCGATACGGCCGGCTATAACGCGCGCATACCTACCCGGGGAGCGATGCAGGCGTGAAAATGACTCGGCCCATTAAGGCGCAACGAACGGGCCTCGATTATAAGCCCGTGAAGAAAGGGAAAACCGTGAGTATCTCTCTAGAAAGGGTGCCTCTATTAGTGAATTATAGCGTATGTGCCCATTGCCGCAACAAGACGTTTGACTTTAATTTTGGGTTTTTTCTTATATCCCTCCCTGTGCTATTCACTAAACTGTAGGGAATGGTTACTAGGTACGGTTACGGGAGATAAGAAACCATTATTCTGAAACTAAAGATGCGCAGGACTGTATAAACTATATTTTTGTATTGATAAAACACAGACCTGAGAGATCAGGAAGCATCAAGGATTGTTAGAGAGTGTTTAAACTGAAAATTGTATAAGTCTTGGTATAAAATGAAATGATGAATTTAATTCTACTTAAATATTTTCATTAATTTTGTTAATGAACATCTAATAAACTTATTCGATAAATTCTTTCTGGAAACTAGTACTACATTTTCAAGATAAGAATACAAAAGAAGACATTTACCTTTCCATATCTGATGAAGTCAACAGACGCGTTCCATAGGATCTCACTGCTCACCTGAAACAAACAGAAATTTATTATGAGCATACTATGTTTGGAATTGGAGCTTCCAGGTAAGACTATCTATAGGTTAATGTAACTCTTCACCATTGGCAAAAATGTAATTTAAAATTTACAATTTGTTTGTAACGAACTTATGTCTTGAAACGCTACGAACTCAAAAAGTGAAGGCATATATTTTTTAAATGTTTGTTTAAATAATTATGTTTCCTACATGTTGTATTCCACACTTTATTTCGCAATTGAGATCAGTATAATCAGTTATACAGAATGTGCATTTATTAAGAATGTGATCGCCTTATATTCCACGGAATAAAGGTTTATTCAAATTTTATGGTATTCCAACCACCTAAGAGGTATCTTATAACTTATTTATTATTATCATTTTAATTTAATCTCAGTAAATTTAGTATTTTCGTATATCGGAAATGATGATATACATGACTGGCCCCAGAACGTCGATGTCGGATGATCTCTAACGACGACCGGTTCAAAGTTTATTCCGGTATGGCAAATTTAGAAAAGAGAATCGAATTAGCGGTATTAAGGCGATCTGAGTTATCTAACCCCTGGACGTTTTTACCCGGACAGATATAAATAACCCTAATGTAGGCCATCCCTGAGGTCAGACGGGGGGAAGATGATTTACGAGCGGCCCTAATGGTTTCCGCCACCGGTGTTCGCGAACTTGGGAGAGCTCTCGTGCCCTCAAGACACTGCCGCCCGAGACAATTCGCCGACCGTTCCTTTCCGACGCCCCAGTACAACACTCCCACAAAAGCAATCCTAATGGAAAATAACAGACACCCCCGGGTTATAATAAATCAGGACGTACCGGAACGAGGTACTCGAAACATAGCCCGCGGAACATATGAATTTGATTTGTAATGATATAACGGTATATGGTAAAATGAACCCGTCCAAGTTTATAAAACGTTATTGTCACGATTTATAGGACGATTCGAAAAATAGTCAATCCCTAATTTAATAGTACTTTAACTGAAATAACGCACCAGAAAGGAATGAATGTTAAACTGATTATGTTAAGAACATACTCAATCTGTATTATTTTCAATATAAATTCTTAAATATCATGAATCATCCGCATAATAAAAAGTACTAAATAAATATATAAAATATAACATATTTTATATATAACATACAAAACATACAACGAATACTGTTTTATTCAATATGAGGTAAAAAAAATTAACACATTGTTTCTATCTATCTTTCAATGTACCTTTTACAGTCCAAATGTAGTAATTTTTAATAGTGTAGTAATCACATAATAAAAGGCAAAGCGAGTAATATATTTACAAAATTCGAGGAAAAATTTCCTATAAAGTCGGCCGGTAATTACAGTGCCGAAAATAACCCTGCAGCTGTACAATATACTTTAAAAATACCAGTCGCATACAACCCAAGTTCTGACGACGTGTCATTTAAATAAGAGGTTAAACGCATGGTAATCTTCTACGAGGGCTAAAAAAATATAATTGGGCCTTCGCCGTAACTGTTCAGAAGTGCGCTTCCAATCGGCGAACGAGGACACGAAATGGCCCGTTAAGGGGTTGAATAAATTACGGAGGAGTCAGAGAGCCCCGATCGACATACCCAAACAAGGGACGTCGACGTGGAACCGTTCACGGAGCATTGTATTTAAAATTTAGATTTACATTTATGATCTCCCCCGTCCAGATATCGCCTCTCGTCCTCTTTTAATCCATATCGCGGTGCAATCGTAATATCACGACCTCCTAGCGTGGGCCGCCATCCCAATTGTGCCCGGGGGTTGAGTTCTCCATTCTCGGCAGGACTTCACTGATACTTGTCTAACTATATCCAGAACAATAGGCATTCACCTCTGTACGATATTATTGTTAAATTAAAACGGTCCTATTTTTTATTTTTGCAATTATGGACGGTTTGTCATGGTAAATTGGTGAGTGGTATTTACTGTGTTGGCAAAGTAGTTTTCGGTATCCGCCGTTCATTCAATGCATCAAAGTCAAGCTGTACACATAAGGGTCATACATCACTGCATTGTTCTCAGGCATTTACATTTGGGGCTTAAGATAGGCACTTTACTGAAAGCCTACAAAAAAAATTATGAAACTCAAAATACTCTTGTGAGTCTTGATATTGTGTTCTGTTAAGGAAGAAAAAATTCAGATCGAACATAGGGTCATACGAACGTTCGACTCGGGCTCGTTTATTATGCAATTCGATCAGGAAGAAGTGATCTCCCCTCCCAATCTTGGAGGTACTGCCCGGAAAGCTAAATCAAAGACTGTTGGATTTACGCCCCAGTTTCGATAATGGTCGTGCAGAAAGGACGGGGTCGTAATAAATTCGGAATGCAGGTACTGAGGGATGCTCCCGGAGCGTCGGGGCGCTCCTACTGCAGACTCCCTCCAATGATATCGCTCCTCCTAAAGGGAATACTAGATGAGCCAGGTAGATTGAGCCACTCCGCGGATCACAGAATTGCAACCAGAAGACTGGAAAATAGCATAAGTAAATGGCCCCTTTCCCCAAATTCAAGTTTCCTAATAGTTCGTCTTACTCTTCATTAATAAGTAATAGGGAATCAAGTGGATGATAGATCAAAACCGTGATCTTACTTTACTCCAAAATAATTGTTTAAGTAAAGACTGAAAGTTTGAGAAATTCAACTGGCAGACTGTGAATTAAGTGTAGGATTAGTGCACCCACGACGCTACTGACTATATCGCGGTACCAACATTTTTATAGAAACGGTTTTTTATATTATCCTGAGGTATTCATTTAGAATAACTATACGAAAAGAATACCCATAATTACATTAAAAAATAAAGATAACATCATTGAACATAGGCATTAAAACAGTACTATACCTTCATCTTTCCCGAAATGACAATATTCATTCTTTTAAATAGAACGATTCAATGCACGGTTGTGAATTGAACATCTCCTCGTCCAACTGTCAGATAGATGGAGTTCAGTTTGCCAGCGAATTATAAACTTATAATTCCACAGTTCCAGATACTCAGATGTTATTTTAGATATTCGAAATGCCCCGTGTGTTTAGGCAGCCCGCGCTGCGTTGCCAAAACTGTCACTAACAGGCGTCGTATGTTTAATATGTATTAGACAAACTTTGAGGACTATGTGCTAAATTTATATCAATCAATTTAGAGGTAATAAAATTTAAATTTCTTTCAATCGATTAGCAAACTGTTTAGTACATTAAAAAATACAATAGTACACAGTACAAATTAGCATATTAGAATTTGTTTAATTGCATAGATATATTTTATAGGAAAAATAATTGTTAATTACAGGTATATACGTATCTGACGCATGTATACTGACAGTACAATATTGGGAAATACACCTCCAGCGGCCGGAAGGATGTAATGCCGGACGGGAAGTGGGCCCATCTCCGTTCCCGAATCAAAATATCGGAATTCCGAACCGGTCCTGTATTACTTCGACGCGAGGTAATAAGGAAATTAAGATTGACTTGGGCTCAGTGGAAAATCGACGCTATACATAAATTACTTAGGTGCAGAATATGTATTTCGGAATATGACTCTTAACGAAAATATACTTGGTGTTTGAACTCACGAATATAACAATAGTATCAACAATCTACAATGTGTGAGCAGTCTCAAATATTGGACGCGCGGTGTGGCCGGAAGAATGAACCATGGCATTAAGGTTTTTTACCGAACAAAAATACAATTATAAATACTTGGAGCAATAACTACTTCGAGGAAAGAAAAATACTTGGCTACGGATGAAAAGCTACCCGGTTCTAAATGGATTTTTCTTTAGCTTTATTTAACTTTTAAAGAATAAATTATTATCTCCCTGTGGACCTGTACCGGACGCGCAGAAACCACCCAACGGAGGCAATAACTCGCCTCAATGATAGCCCCGCCTTGTGGGGCCCTACACCGGCCCGAGGAGTGGGCAGTTTACTGGATGACGCAGTAAACTACCCCTGTCTAGATAGGACTTGAATAACAATCGTCGCATTGAATGTAACTCAGTACTGCAGAAATGTGTTAAGGTCCTTCCTAAGAACATTCAGCTCTCATTCTTAGAATATATTTTGGATTTAGTTCAAAAGTTAACTATTTCACATTTTATTTACATTTATATTTTGCCGAGGAATACTGAATTAGTTTTATTATTTGGGAGAATATTGTATTATTATAATTTCGGGAATTCCCACCATCTAATACAACTATTTGCATTCGAATTACGTAAGGACTTTAATTGGAGATTTAATTAGGCGAGTCGAGGTGGGCAAAAACAGAAAACAGGGGAGTGCTATTGGAAGAAACGCAGGATGGCTGCGGTGCGTGACCGGGGCCGGGTTGATTGAGCGGGCGACTCTCAACCGCCGAGTTCAGGTGAACCTCCGCCGATTTAATTGGTTAGCGGGATATCGCTCTGGGAACAGGGTCACCTCCCACCAACTGACATACCCGACATTGCGACCATTCTATATGAACTCTGATGTAATGGTATACATATTTGTGAGAGTTAATTAATACAAATACAACGTTGTAGATGTATTCACAAATAATTCATGAAATTACCCAGTAATAAAATAATGGTTTCATAAAGAATACAGTAATTCTTGAGGTCTTCTGTCTCCACTCAGGCTTCGGCTACTCGCCAACTTCAGTTAGTGTCACGTCAGTAAATTAGTAAAGAACAACCTTGCAGATTGGGCTACTGAAAATGACTATAGGCCGAAGCCAGTGTAGCATAAAATTAATTCGGCGAGTGGGGAAAGAAGATTAAGTTACTGGAATAAAAAGTATGACGCGGTTAAATAAAGCGATAAAATATGTTATTGTTCAAGTTATTCTTATTTCTAATTAAGGAGAATGTTATTGATAGGGTATGGTTTCTCATACATAATGACATCGTTGGTCGGCCACTTTCATTCGTCTAAATTCAATTCATCGGCCTACGAATGTGCCGATTTTCACGAAGCAATCAATTATGGAAGTCGTCACGCGCGGACCGACGTTAATTACATCGAGGGAGGGAGGGGGAATTACTTAATCACGGCGGCACCGCCGGTGGTGGACGGGCTAATCTAATTTCGTCCCACTCATCTACAGCCAATTTATAAATTGAGGTATACAAGGGAGGAAGTGAGAGAGAGCGAGAGAGGAGAGAAAAAAATAAACAATGGAGGCCTCCGGTATGCCGATGAGTATAGACAGAGACGGGGCGGGATAAAGGCGGGATAGGGGAGCGGTCACCGAGCGTATAGAAGAATAAGGGACGTTGTTCTCAAACGCCATGGAGCGGAGGGTGGGTGGTTAGGGGGGGAGGAGGGGGACTTGGTCTTTTTTGACCGGCCACACAATGCGGCAAGGTCAGTAACAGTAGGAGGGCCCTCTCCGCAGGCTCCGGCCATTCGAGATACTCTCAAGGTACAACATTATTGTCCGGGCCGGAGTCGTTACGCGTGATTGAAACTTGACACAACCGCCTTATCTACAAATAAATAACGAAGGAGCGGGGAGATTACGCTGGGACTCCAAAAAAATGATTCGTAATTCTCAAATTCCGCTACTGTGTCAGATTTAAAATACATCTTTTGCGGTCTTTTTTTACTCCTGGCTTTCTTGTCGTTCTGGCGTACTGGAGAGTGTGACCTCCCATAACCGTCTGAATGCTGATTCAACTTTGTCTGAATCAATTTATGCTGATAGTCAATGGAGGTGCTATTGGGTGTTGAAATATTTTTCTAATTTGTTCCATGTTATATATAAAATTTTAAAATCCAGTTTTCGGAAAATGTTGGAGAGTTCGTAGGTGACTGGAAAGAACCGCAAGGGACAGGAAAAACCGGAAAGAACCAGGGGGGAACGGAAAAAAGCGGAAAGAACCGGAAAGAACCGAAAAGAACCGGAAAGAACCGTAAAGAACCGTAAAGAACCTAAAGAACCGGATAGAACCGGAAAGAAACGGAAGGAACCGGAAGGAACTGGAAGGACCCGAAGGAACCTGAAGGGACCAGAAGGAACCTGAAGGGACTGGAAGGAATCTGAAGGGACCGGAAGGAACCTGAAGGGACCGGAAAGAACCTGAAGGGACCGGATCGCCGGGCGGACGGAGGCTGCGGGAGGGAGATACAGAGGTCGTGTCCGGGGCGGTGAAGTGAGGAGTGATGCCCGGCTAGCGGAGGGGCGGGCTAAGGATACCGGAGCGCCGGTATCCCTAGCCTTGCGTCTCGGTTCTGGCCTCACTGCTCCCGCGTTAGTGCCCTGCGGAAAGGTATATGTGATGTTTTTGACAACGTCTGTTACAATCAAATTCCATTCGAGAGTAGTGTGTTTGTGTATGTTGGGGGTGGAAAGGTATACGCCCTGTGTTGCGCTGCGTCCGAATAGGCAGCTGAGCCCGGTACGGCCCACCTGTATCAAACGAATTCCATTCGGTAATCTTCCTCTCCAGTCGCTATCCTTCAGACGATAACGATTATTAGACCCAAATGCTAAACTCTCGATTTCATTCTTCGTATCGTCAAGGCAACGTTCGCATCCGAATGGGTGATGGTTTCTGTTTATTAAATTCGCAATACCAATGACGGTCGGAATTATAAATGGGAATTTGATCCGGTGATAAGATGCGTAAGAAATGCGGTAGGAGCATACCGGCTCATCGAAAGCCGCTTCATCACTGAAAAGATAGGCGGCCGTCGCATGGATAAATTATTTTCTTCGAGAGGAGAGTCTACGGGGCTTTTTTTCTTACTCCAAATCAAGGAGGCGGATGAAGGGAACGCAGAGCGCTGGGATATATAACTTAGGTTTTTGTGGTAGCGAATACGAAATGGTTTAAAGAAAGAAAAAGAAATTACTTTATTCACTTGATCTATACACGAAACAAGCGCACAAAGAATATGAATATGATGTTACACCGCTCACTACCTAAACTCGACTGCCTGGTGTTTCCGTTTAAAAAGGAGGAAAAGGGGTTATTCGATCTCACGGTTTATGGCTCTAAGAAAAGGATCCCAATACCCCAGCTGGAAACAGTGGCTGGCCTGTGCCTGTTGTAACGTATATATTGCTTCGAGCAAACAGAGCTAAAATCAACATTATTTCACAGCTGGAAACCAATCATCAGGTTTTGCAGGGTTGACGCGGCGCCCGAGTCGCAATGAGTAAGCACAACCCCGGAATGGATCGATCGCCGGTTTGACCTCCACTATCTCATATTTCCTCCGACTTTTGTCTCTTCGATTTTGTACATGTTAACAAAATTGGTGAAGTTTCGTAACTTGCACCGAAGTGAGTCTCTAAGGGTGCGAACTAGACGAGGTGTCAAATATTTTTAAAACGAAATGATGCAATGTTAGGCAACCGTGAGATTTCGATTTAAAATTTCGCGACGAAATAAGTATCGTCCTCACATGCTAAGCAAGAATGCATGAAGGATGATAAGTAGAACCTACGATACGGTTAGGAATGGTCCAAATCTGATCATCTAGTCCTCATCCCTTGGTTAACTATTTTCTGGCACCAACACCGGGAGAAAATGGTGAATGTTTTCACTTGGGAAGTGGCAAAGTTATAAGCAAAACAAAATCATATAATAAAGAAATGTTTCTATAAATATTGTTAAAATGTTACAAATTCTTTTAATTTTATTTATGTTCACGCCTTCCTTTCTTTGGGCTGCGTGAATACTATTTTTTTCACCAGTTGTTGAAGTTCAAATTTCAATTTTTAACATTCATATCATTTTTAATTTCAACAGCCACAGACGGTCGGATTTTGCAACTCACCGTAGCGCCGACTGATGACAATTGGAAATAAAACGTTTTGGCAGAATGATTAACACTGCTCAATAGGAGGAATATCCGATACTCTTGCACAACGTTGCATCTGGCTAGCCAACCACGCTCGATAAAAGGCAGATAATGGTGACAAATTATCATGCCAATTTTACCTAACCTTTCAGTCCAGTGATAACTACACGTTTGGGTTCTCGAAATCTACTACACGATACTCCACGATATGCGTATTTACTGGTGAATTCTACTGATGATGACCAGCAAGTCCATGATAACGGACAGCGTGGTCTGTGAACCGCATGGATTGGTGTTTTTATGTCTGACGACTGCTGGACTAGCGGGTCAAAAGCCTCTGCTCGCATGCTGACCCGGCTAGGGCGTCCTAGAGACGGACAGACGGATCTACGACGAGAACTAAGCGCGAAGCCGACGAAGCCCCGGCGGGCTCCGACAGCCTTCCAGAAATGGTCAAACTCGTACAGACAAGATCTGACGTCACCGCCAGTACGTATCCTCGCGGACCAGACGAAGAACGCCCCTCTCAGCAAATATGGGAGACCTCTTGCGTCGGACTGCATTCCTTTTATTTTTTCCACCCCTTCTGTCTATCTCTCTTTCTCTCCTTTTTTTCTTTTTATAATTTAATACGTACCGGGAAATATAAAACTGAGAAACCCGACAGATGTTACCTCGCGGGTATCTGGAGAACTTTAAACTCGAGGAAGTCGGCCGAGATGCTGCTAAAAGAATTTCCGGCTATTTAAACACGGGGACACTTTTTTTGCGTGGCTGCGTAATAATTTACTGGCGAAATTCTACTGAAGATGACGGCCAACACTTAGATATAGAATGATGATATTCCAAATGTTCGTCTAGAAGCTACTGGAAAAAATTTATTTCCAGTATTTCCAGATTTTGATGTTAGGCAGCACCGAATGATATTATACACACCTTCGGTAATCGGAACGCCTATTTGATTCCACTGCGACAAAACAAACTAATAAAAAAGGAACAGAATCTTTTGACCAACCTCTAGACCAAACAAATGGCAGAAAATGAATTACTTTTTGCGAATAGCACGCTTCAATTGACCTCTTTTTAATTGGAAAAAGCTTTCGAATACCAATACCTCTGCGCTTCAAAAGAGACCATAATTTTTTTAGTAAAATAAATTTGCACGGTTTTATTCGACTATAGAATTTTTTAAGCCGCATAAAATGTACTTCGTTTTTCTCCCTTGGGTTACGCAACTGACCTTTGATCGGAGACTCCACGCAGGAACCATATGGCGCGTACTGACGGACGCGCGGAGCCATTACACAACGTGGGGCTTACGAGGAATGGCTATAAAAATAATTACACGAATGTACAGTGAATTGAAACTACATTCTTATCATACATTTATATACTAGAGAACCAATTTCATTACCCGTATTAAAACCAACCAAATAGTTAAAAAAAATAAAATAGTCAAAATCATACGCAGTGTTTAAAACAGTAAAATAAGTTTACTAGTGGAACAAATTTCATTAAGTAAACCATGGTCTAAGTGGTGTAACTGATGAGAATATTTGCACCATTTGTTGTCTTAATGCTCACACAGAGTTTTAATGTTTATTCCTTTTACACAGACGTTTCTCCTCCGGTTAATGGAAGGCCTTGTGCATTTTAGCGACAGGGACACAAGATTTATATTACTTTGAAAGTCACTTCGAAAAGAAAAAGTAAATATTAATAAAAGTGGAGATAATAAAATGCTGCAAACAAGACTTACAAAAGGAGACACTAAAACCGAAATGGTCTTAACGATCCTTTCTAAGGGCCTATGCAAATCCTGGTACCGGGGCCGAGGGTCTCCCACACGACTCGCACTTTCCCCGCCAGATGTTTGTGGAATCGATGACCGTGTACCGGGCCGCGCGTATACCCGCCCCCGACAGAGGCCTATTCTTAAAAGGATCACTCCCGATCACCTGCTACACAGAAACGGAAGGCCGATTTATTTAATCAAACCGACGCGGATATATATTATAAGCCGATTCGAATCTCGGCCCTAGTTATGAAAAACCTAATTCCAATCAGACGATTGTCGAATTTCAACCGACGTTAAAATGACGTTCGGTCTACGGTTTCTATCTATTAAAGGAGATTTTTTTCGTAAATGGAAAAACCGCAAACAATTGACGGGTTACGGATGGGATGCTTTCATTAATTGATCCAACATGCGCAACGTAGAGAATAGGCTAACATAATTCGCCTTTTAGGGTCCGGGAATTTCATTCCCATTGCGACTTTGATCAACACACAGTTGAGACAGGATATGCGGGAAAAGGTAATACCTTAATGTTTGGAGGTTCTTTTAAAATGAAAACGATTATGTTCACATTTCTAATAGATCAAAACGTGGATACTGCAACTGATAATTTAATCGTTTTGAGGAAGGAGCTCGTAGACGTAACTTACGATTGAGGTTAGAGCAATTAAAATAATTCCCTCGATACAAGTCGGTAGATAGCAATATTAATCTACGGTCATCTTCATGCCTTTTATTACAGATATAGTACACAAACTATTCTACCGAAAACGCGATACTCAGCTAGGAAGACTTAAATAATTTCCTCAAAAACAGAGAGAAATAGGCTGATTTCCCAAAGTATACAAATCTGATATGGCGAATCATTAATGAGACATTTTTTCGTATTTATGACTGTTTCTTCCCGCTGGATGACAGCAATTCTTTGTTATTCCTATCCCTCGGCAAGCAAAGTTAGTCAAGCTTATACTGGGCTAAAGTTAGCCTTAGTTCTAGGTTATACGATTTAAATATCTCTTGGGTACATGAATGACAAACCTGAGGAATTGTTATTTGAACTAATTTTAACAATGGAAAATTCAGAGGTTAGAGAGGTGACGATTATAGGTTTTATCATTAGGCCTCGGTAATTTCTTAGTCATGGCGGGGTTCTTCATTGACGGGCGACCAAACACTTACCGACATTTACTGCATTTGTTACTGTCAGCAAATCACACGGGCAATAATACACTACATTTAAACCAAAACTTTTCCGGTCCAAATACAATGGCGAGCAGGGAGAGAAATAAAAAACCGAGTAGATTTCCAGTCATCAATTATTTAAATGGGAAACCTCGTCCCGGACCCCGGCCCTGTGACTATAGTCGGTGGTCGGCCCCGACAACGGGCTTCATTAATAAATCAGACGGGGGACTTCAGCGAGCCCAACACGCGACCGCCGCGCGCAGCACTCACATCACACTAGCAGGCAGAAACACACACGCACACGTACACGGCCGCACGTGTTAAAAGTTGTGGGGGGGCTTCCGTTTTATTCAGGAGTTCGGGCCCGGAACGTTGGGATCTGATTTATGTCACTTCCGTCACCGCCGGTCCCCAACCTCCAACCGGTCGCTCTTATTATTTTCTCATCATTCCCTCGTTTATAACTCCTATTCATGTTTTTCAACAACTAAAATTAATAATATACATCTCTCTGCTCTCTCGCTGAAGTTGGCGTCCCAACTGAGCAGCATTTAATACAAAACAATCTGCTACAATCTGCTATCAGTTCACAATAATATTAATATATTAATTTTGCTGGGATAAATTAACTGTTTGTTGCTATTTGGATGCGTCTATATTTGGATGCTGGCTTTTTCCTCGTATGGTTCAAATGTGCCAGAGACGTTTTTCGGGATTTTCAAGATTAACACGCTTTTCCTCGTTTCCAAGCAAACTACCCTGTCACTTCTACTTATACAAGGAGGGATCCTGTAGGAGGAAAATCCCTTTACTCGTCGATTTTTTCAGAAAATCCGGACCACAGGGAAAATTCCCACCTCGCAAATTGTCCGGGCGCTGTTCCAGCACGTATGTGCTGAGAAAACCTATTATAAGGTAATCACTTTTCTTAGAGCTCCAGTCAAAAATCGCTGGCAAGTCACGATTTATACATTCAAGGCTGTCAGACTATGTGCCTTCTAGGTCAAGCTTGTATCTATGCACAGAGTAATTACGCCGCAATGAGAAGTTGCACTTTTGTGTTTCCATACGTTAAATAAATTAAAGGAAACAAAATAAGTTAAATGAATTATATAATTACTTCCTTCATATTTTTGTAAGATAGATACTTTCAAAAATAATAAGGGTATAGCCTCCATTCAATTGGAAACTTGCAAGTATAATTTGACTAATGGACGTCAAGAAAATTGTCATAATTTCGTGTGAATGTCTCAAGGATCAAGGTTCTGTAATTCTACCCCGAATTTTAAAAATTATATCGATATTTGACTGAATGTGAGGCCACATCCGGTTGATTATAAATGATAGAGTAGCCCCAGCGCATTAAACCGTTCTAACAAACGTCTAAACTGTAATTTATGTCTATTAACGACGAAGGAGATTCCCACCTCTGTTATTAGAGATGTCGCTAAGATCTTAAAAATACTCAGGTTATTATATCTAAATTATCGGTATCCGTATAATTTATTTGAATCAGTACAGTATTTTCCAGGCAGTAAAAACCGAACGGTAGCACTGAAGGCTGGGCATTGAAGTCGATCAATTAGCCAGCGGGCGGAGAGAGGCTCGCGTGTGGGCCGCATTGGCCAGGCCACGTTCTCGGCCTAATCACCGGATCTCTCCACAGAAAGCAAAATTAAAACCACCGATTTCAAATGTTGGTTTCTCAATTACTTTTCAGGAAGAAAAAAAGAAAGGTATAAGGTCCTATAACGTGCTCGGCATTTACAAAATCAAAATTCATTCGAAACTGCGCCAAAGACTATACGCTGGATAATTCTGAAAATGTTCATATCAGTAGAAGACATGACCAAAACGAACGAAAATGGATATTCTAAGGCTTTCTTCCTAACAATACCCTTTCAAATAACAATTGAATCCCACGAACTCTGGCACTTGTTTTAATATAGATATGAAAAAATTATATATTTTATAAGTACTAATAGATTAAATGTTTATTACCAATACAACAAACCAAAAAGAAAGAATAGCAAGAATTTCATTATGGCATACCCAGTTGCTCTGAATAGGGAAACTATGGGTTTTTTCTTCAATTTTCTTAAGTGGGGAAACTAGCAATATATCTTACAAGCCTTCCCCTTAGTCGGCGTCAGAAACAATGAAAAACAACAGTAGAGGAGCTTAAGTACTAGCCCCATCCGGCCCACTAATTAATGGGCCCAGGCTCGAATTCCCTTAAGCCGTTTAATCCGAGGGCAATTCCCCGACCTTATTTACTACTGGAGTCGGATTCGGTGAAGAAACCTCCGGACGTCAGTAGAGAATTGTCCTTCCAATTCACAGAAATTTTTGCCTATAGTATATTTAGGAAGCAATTAAGAGCCTGCAGCTCCTCAATATTCAATTAAACAAACGTAGATGGGGTAGATTAGATCTCGATCCTGTGGAATATAGTCTACTCTATTTCATATATTTCCCATACATCATATATGCATTACGATATGTACATGATGAAACCTACCTATGATTGACGTCGTATATTTCTAGTGATCCGACTTTTTCAATTAAATTCGAATTTCCCGTTCACGACATTTCCAATCTGGTAAATTTTAATTTGACTAGACAGATTTATTGAGCGAAGAAATCGTTTTAGCGCTGTATAATTAGAAGTGAAAGTCGGCCCAATACGAAAGAGAGAGGTACCAGTCCTAAGATCGGGTCGCATTTAGGTTGCCCTGCTTCTCGAATCGACGACGTAAATTTGAATTTACGGATGCGAAAATTGTTGGAAGAGCCAACCGAAGTGCCTTGGCCCAGAAAGGTGAAGTGCGTGTCCTTGCGGTCACGCGGAAGAAGCACAGGGGAAGAAGGCCGATGAGATAATGCCTTCTAGTTTTCGACAACATGAATGAAATTTCCTTTTCCTTTTTCTGATGCCGTGTCAAGAAAAGCATATTTCACACTATACAGGAAGTATTATTTAATTATTTCAATTTTTAAATAATTATGATAATTTATCATAACTATTAGAAACTCTAATAAACTCGAGTGTACCTCGAATGCAGTACTCATGTTTCTCTGACATGAAAATGTCCCCGAGGTTTTATTACTACAGTTTATCTCGAAAAACTGAAGCAAAATAATTTCAACTTTTCAACTCAAAGAGGATAATTTACCGTAAGTAATTTTGTTTACCTGTCCAGTCACTTATTGGTTTACTGCGCCGTATAACGAATAGAGACGTTTTGCGCTTATTTCTGAGTAGATCAAAAACACTAATTATACGCCCATTCGTAGCAAACAGCCCTGATTAATATTTGATAGGAGCAATTAAAATCAAATCGACTAATACGCCGCTTGTTTCCTGATCGTTACGCGTTGCTCGGTTCGGGCCCGAAACCGGTTCGGTCACGGAATCTGTTCAAACTCCAATTTGCCAGTTGGAACTCTCGCCATCAATCGGATCGAATACTCGTTTCGAAATCAATTATCCTCTGCCGACAAATTGCAATAGGTACAGCGGTTATAAGGCAATGAAAGGAAGAAAAAAAAAGTTGGGGATATTCAAAAATACTTTGGCGGAGAGGAGGCATCCGTGAATGAGCGAGCGGCCTTGTGAGGTCACAGGAAGTTGCCTGAGGATCATGCCCGACAAGGAAAATCCCTGGCAGAACATACAAACGGGTTAGTTATTTCACAGAATTAGGAATTAGGAAATATATATTACAAAAGAACTCATCTTAAAAATGAAAGGTACTTTCATTAGATTCAATTTGATTTTAATAAGAATAATTCATAGTTTATATGCTTTTTATACAAATTCAAAGAAGTAATTCAAAGACGTAACCGATGAAATGTGTTAATTATTTTGTATCTATCTGTTTTTTGCATTATAATAAATCTATTGGGTCTCTCAATACTGGCACGAATGAATTTTACGAGAAAAAACTATATGACACGAGACAATAAACATGAAACAATTGCCAGAAAAGGATTACTTCATTACAATATTGTTTTTTTAAATGATTCATTTGTGTGGCATTACTAACTTGGATTGCCTTGACAACGCATCGACTGAACAGTAAATACAGTATGACGATCAATAGTTCAAAATTCTGGAAAAGCAAGCGCCACACTAATTTGAAATGTTTCGTTCTCATTCTTATTATTTTGTGATGCATGTGCGCTATTCAGGTCAATAACTATGATATGTCAATTCTGTAATACGCATTGGGCGATATGAATAAATTCCAACTCTAAAATTTGCCTGGAGGTTCGATCTTCGACGCATTTCAGTTTAAACAATACTAGGACCTCATAATACACGGGGTTCCATAACAAACCGGTTTGCTTTCGCAAAATATTACAGCAGAGATACAACGAAAGATCTGCGCAGCTGGGCGACCCGATTGAAGCTTCGAACACAGTCAAGGCGTCTCCGGGTCGTGACCGATCCGGTTTGTCACCGCCCCTGTTATTGGGTTCGAAGCTTATTTTTTGCGACTGGAGTGACCGAGTTAAAGAGGAGGAGCAGTGACTGCGGCTCTGACCCGGCCGGGCATAACGGGAAACCGCCGGCGAAAGTAAATCTCCCGCTGTTGGAACAGTTCCGAACCCGGTGATTAAACGCAGTCATTTCCACGGGACCGAGAGTTTGAGTTCCAACAAACCCTACTGTTAATTTGCCTTTTGACAATGTAATAGCAGACTTCTGTAGCCACCCTCGCTAACTACCCCTAAACAAACTTATTATTCTTCGATTGAGTGTTTCTACGTTACCTTCACGATTATATATACATACAATTATATATTAGTTATTAGGCCTAGAGTTTTAACTATCATTTGTACTCTGATTTTCATTTTGTCGGTGTAGGTTTTTTGTCATCTTCAGTAACAATCCGTCGTACAGTGACAGGACTGTTAGACTAAGTAGACAGGAATGACAATACCGGTTTTTTTAAGTTATGGCAATAAAAATTAGAGCCACAGAGTTAAGATAAGACAATACAGATAGCGATAAAAAAAAGTCTAAATATCATTACAATGGTTATTGGAATCATTACCGGTTCGGATAATAAAGTGATGTCCCATTGGCGGTATGATGGGGCGGTCATTTAGTAGCGACAGGCTCCGAATATTAATTACAGTCTTTGTGTGTGTTCATGTGTATCATTTTATACCCACTAAACCTGTTGCGAATATTTTTGCTGTTGAGATAACTGATCCTCAAATCATAACACATATTAATTGATGCAGTGCACTCAATCCATTTATGTGTCATAAAACACTATACAGAAAAATGATTGAACCCATATTTCACAGGAATTGTTAAATGAATGAACGATCCTTGGGAAACACACGAAATCATTTCTAACGTACACTCCTACAATCCAACCTTTTCCAATCACCGTTCAACGACTTCTCTATATCAACCATCGTTCTTACTTTCGCGACCACAAAATTCGTAACTTCCGCCACATTCAAATTCATGCTACCGATTACCATATTCTGAACGAATTTTTTTGCCACATATGATGTAATATCCAAACCTAATCGTGTTCTTCCACTCTCTCCATTAATTCATACGGCGTTGAGTCACTCCCTGAGACAGTACTTTCTCTATTGGCATGTAAAGAAAGAAAATAATTACACCGGTTCACAGTTCTTTACGAAACGACTTTACTACTTTTCAACCTCCTCTAGGTTATAGTCTAGGCTCTTCCCCCGCTTCAGTTACGTTTTAGTCAGTAGACTGCAAAGAAATGTTTGCAATTGGTGGTTGCCACTGGGACACGTTCTTTGCTATATATGCTCTCTCTGTGGTGGTGTTTTGTGTTTTTGAGCATTAGATATTCGGAAACTCAAACAACGATAACAGAACGAAATTATACGAAAATAGGATAATATTAATTAACTAGACTAAACAGAAGTACTACACGTAGTTAATACAAAAATGTACATACAGAAATCTTTTAATTACCAAATTTTTAAATCTGTGAACTGGTTCTTACAAACAAGTGTGCAGTGACATTCACTTTTCGAGGACCGATTTTGTAAAAAACGCCTTTAATTTATTGAATAAATTGGAACAAATAACAAGGCTAAGCAGAATTCAAGGCTCTTACGCATATAGCCCACAAATGATTTTTTGGAGTCAGATTAGTGGCCGCTTTTTCATACAAATCCAGCGGGAGAATAAGTCATTAAGTTTCAAGAAGGTATTTTGATTTTATAATTATGTCGATTTGATCTTTTGTTAGAATAAATTCGCTTACAGATCGTATATCACCAATATAAAATTATATTATAATATATTATTAAATTATAAATCTATAAAGTATATCGAGAAATTCTATCAGGCTATTGGATAAGAAATTTATCATAAGTTCCGAATTAAATGCGGTGATGATATGCGTTGGTTTTAATTCAAATTCATGGATTTTAATTCGCGGCGAATAGCAAAGTTCCACCACATTTCCCGATCCTTTTCTTCGTCGGCCGAACGAATCACAGCGGGCACAAAGCGATATTGGAATTGCCGCCCAGTACAGGTTGGGAAGCTTTCAGGGAAACCAAATCGAATTGTTTCACCGCCAATAATCGCGGCGCAGGAAATGAGAGCGGCGACAATAGACTTCTGTCTCCTTCGGCCTGCTTCAGCCCCCCTCCCCCCACCACGGATCCATTTCGAGTCAACCGATTCACGGACGGCCGATCACAAATATCCATTTGAAGGAATAAAGAAACACCGACAATAACTATTATATATTGCAAAATAAGAAGAATAATAGAGTCGGGCGGATGTATAATCGAATATAAGGAAGAAACGAGTCCAATTGTTGCCTCGATACAATATGCCACTGGAAATTTGCCAGTAAAAATAGAGAGTATTAATGGAGAGACAATGTACACCTGAATAAATGTTGTTATACACCCCTAGTAATTACAAGGGGATACTTAAATAGATATTAAACTATTTAAAGAACATCCTCATACCTTTCATGACGCTCTAACAACGTGGGTGATATAAAATGTTAAATATTACAAAAAGCGTAGCCATATTATTCAACCGTCTGTTCTGTAGACGGAAAGCCCAGATGAAAATCTGTGTTAATAATGCATTTTATAGAAAGAATTTATCGCGAAACCAGTAGAACAATCGGGAATACATTTATGAAAGCCCGATAGAATATCTAAACCATTGTTTCTCAACCTACCCCTTTTTGTTATTCTAGCGGCATGCACGGACTTGATAAAATGGAGACGGGAGCCGATCTAAGAATGCACTAGGAATTCCGAAAATAGTCGACCGGAAAATGGGTGGATTCTTTCGGGAAGGTCCACCTTATATTGTCGAGATCTATCTGAATTTCATTTTTATAGTCATTTCTTTTTGATCTTTGTATTTTCCTACCCAACAGCAAAATACATCAACATAGAGATAATAATAATAATAATCTTTCACTAATCACAGAAAACCACCTCAAAAGCACTATAATATTATCCAGGATAGCTTAAGAAAGTCTGAAATGCTTGTACTAAATCCCATCTGGCCACATCGTTCGACCAACAGTTATGGGAGACGGTAACGCAAGTGCTCTGAGTATGGGGGCGGCCCAAGAGAGATCGCAGTAAAACACATAGGCCGGGGAGGACACGCCAGTCTGGATATGGATCGTCGGCTTACCGAGAACTGGCCTAGGGAGGTATAATAAAATGGGACGGTAGAGTCCTGCCTATCTGGCAACCTTTTATTACAAGGCGATAAAACGCAGGGGAGAGAGAAAGACCGAAGAGAGGGGGGGGAGAGAGCGCGCGACGAGAATACTGTAAAACGTCCTGCGGAGGGGACCACGATAGAGGGGCCGATAAGAAAGAAAAGGAGGACTCCCGGCTACACTGGCCGGCTCGAAACGTTTGCATCTGAGAAAAATTACTCTTCTCGGACGGGCTGTCCGGTTACGGCGGTGTTTATGGCCCAGTAGAACTGTAAACGGACAACCTATAGAAGGATATCCTTAAAGTGGAGGATCGCGAAGGAACATTCCATTATGTAGTTCTTAAAAAAATATATAAATTTATATTCTCATTTTTGCGTTTATAAACTAATTTCCATTTAACTATTTTTGGATCATTTATTTTCTTTATTCGATTGTTGAGACGGCCCTGGCATGAAAATTTGGCTACTATGAATTAGAATATAATTCGTTTAGAAATGTTATCAATGGCAGATATATTAGCAATGGAGTAATAATATTCGAGTAGTATTACACGGAATCAAACACCCTGTCGGCCGTTGGAGTAACATTCCATTAGCAAGTAGTTACATTGTTAACTGACTGTTCCAGTGTAATTTACGGATACTGATTGAATTATAATGAGTATACCGTAGTTTACGAGTACTTCTCGCGATCAATTTAAGTTAGTAATGAATGAAAATGTTCCTGTCCGCCACCGGGTTACTCATTGCCCGCTACTGGAAAACAGTTGGACTTCATTCCCATATGAGGTAAGTGTTTCTAATAAAAAAAAGCATTGGTACAAATGGAAATAATAAAACTCACGATTGTTTTGCATTTTTAAACTTGTTAGCAGTACATCCTTATTGACTAGATCTATCGAAGAATGTGCTGTTAATAAGATGTGGATAAAACTACATACATACACGGGCCCCGAGAATTTTTCTAATGTACAATTAATATGAATGAACCAAACCATAAACGAGTACGAGATACTATTAAGGAGGAACAATAAAACTATATCTATAGAGGATATGGCCACGATTATAACCAACGCTCAGAGATAAATACCATACGAGAGACACAACTTTTCAGTTTCCTACAGAAGTTATCGCTTCCACAGCCAATACCACAGTTATCTGTGAGCTAAACGATTCTTGTCTCAGCATGAATAACACAAACGCTTTTATAAAAGATAAGTACTTAATACCAATTAGTAACTTTCAACTACGCTGACGCGAAAAGGCCTGTGGGGATTATTTCTACACCGGTTGTGAAATATCCGCCGTTAGGAGGGTCACTTTTACCGCAGATGACCACGAATCGGAAAATGTTTTGGCAAGGTTGAAAAACATCGGAACACAACAAATTCCTGATTTTTTAGAAAGAAACTCTTAAATCACTGATATTTCAGTAAAATGAAATCGGATTACATAATGCTATATTTATAATTTATTATTTCAATCGGAAAACGACCCCGATGTCTTACAACGAGACACTCTTCACAAAACGGAAATACGGTGATGAAAAGAATCTACCGTAAGATATGAGCTTTAAACGACCAGCCGCCGGCACGGTGGAGGGAATACTATGAAAAATTAAAACCATATCTGAGCCAATCGTAAAATAAAAAAGATGGGCCACGTGACGCGGGCGAAAATATTGCCCGACAATATTGCCGGGTTTTCATTGGGGTTTCAAACCGAGTGCAATATTATTTTTACCATCCGCACCATTAAAATGAGAATGGACTCTTTATAACAAGAAACTCGGTTGGGAAGCGGTAGTAAAACCTCGAATAAAACCCATGACACAAGATGGCCCTAATACAAATCGTTAAAATGTTCAATTGAAATGCCCTTACTATTATTTCGAAGACCGATTGCAGGAGGAATTATGGTAGTTGAATATGATCTAAAAACTAAGCCATTAGCGACTGACTGGCAGATGGACATTAGTATTGGAATTTAGTTGAAAAGCAGCTTACATCACAGTCATCTAACCTAGCACACACAACATTGCATCTTTTAAATAAAATCTATTTTTCACCTGTAAAAGTTACAAATGATTACAATGACTACCCTACTTTTCTGAAATCCATGTGTTGGCTTAACAAACCCGGCAGACCGAAAATGTCAATAATGTGCCGCGAAAATGTAGATGATCTGACCGGTTAACCATCAATTTTGATGCAACTGACTGTTTATTCCATGGAAAAATTAATTTTATGCAAAAAATACCGTTGAAAAAAGCTCATCTACCCTGTCGTTTCTTTGTTGTGTTTGGCAATGCCACGGGTATTCTGTAGAGTTCTGTTGCAAGGGAAAAAAATCTTTTTTCTTTTCAAAAAGCCACCGCACAATGGCGGCCCGAGTTTCAAAGGAAAAAAAATAAAATATATAATAAAAATATGCGATGAAAAAAGGCGCGCGGGCGGCCTTGGCGGGCTCTTCCGCCCATAATAGGGCCATGGTTTAGTGTTTATGGACGGCCTGAAGCGAGATAAGCGGACATATTACACTTCATAGGCCGATCTTCGCTTCCGGTAGAAGCAAACTTGACGTGTCATAAATAAAATATACTGTTTAATTATGGTATGTAGGAATTGAACACGTGCTACCAACACTCATGAGAACAACCATGGTTCAGAGGGTTTACATACAAATTGGATAAATGAATACAAAAGTAAAGATAAAGAAGAAATGTTTCTACAAAATGCACTAAGTATTGTTATTCGATATAAGTACACAGAACTAAGTTTTTAGGCAGGTTATCAGGGTTTACTTTTAGATACTTTTTCCACTTGTATATCTCCAGACCTTTATAATGCAGTTTTTCAATAAATCAAGTGGGTAATAAATTTACATTATATCGTCAGATTTTGCTATACTAATGCAACACCTCGCCTCATTACATTTCGGTATAGGAACATCGAATTAAAACTATCTTTATATTCTTCAATCGGTATACTCTCCCTGAGTGTTCCATTAACGTGAAATCCTTTTCTATGCTCCTTTCCAACTCAATTGCTTACCCTGTACCGACTTACAATAGGCTTTAGACTCCCTCGGTCGCGTTAACAGTTTTTTTTTTCGTTGCTTTAAAACCTACTCCATTTGGAGCTTCCTTGTTCGTGACTATGCCTGTCAACCAACCACAGGCTTCACTGAACTTTCTAAAGATCATTATTTAGAAATTATGAAAACCGGATTAGATTCAATCCCGTAACAGTATTGGCGATCTCAGCAAAATTGGCCGTAATCAAGCAGAAGAATATATAAAAAATAAATAAAATAATATAAAGACATAATAATTAGGCTTGTGCTGAGCTGTTTAGTAAAACAGAATTACTGGCACCAGAATTTCTGTTATTTAAGTCCATAAACTCAACAAATATTTACAAAGTAAAGTAATAGTTTAATTATAGGAAAATTTTAAGGAAAACCCCATCTAATATGGGGTAGTTATTTCTTGTTTGCGGAATAAAATTGAGATAGCCAACAGCAGAAGTACAATGCCGCCCCCAACGTTGACATCCTTCGCCTATTATTAAAAATACAAATCTCGAGGCAGGGGTGGAGAAAAAAGAGACCCATTCAATGGAGGGGTTGATCCCCTCCGACTACGTTGGGGTCCATTGTTGGGGCGGACCGGAGACTTCGAGTGAACCGCTGGAGGGGCCAAGTCAAATACTAACTACAGCCGGCGAAAACAGACGGGGAAGAACAACACTAAGTAGACAATAGGCCGCAACTAGCTAGGTAAACATTCCCAATAAGCGAACGAAGATGAAACGTGTCTGGTAATACGACCTTTTGAAGAGGGGGCATATTGACTATTAAGTTTTTTCAATTAAAGATATAAAAGCAAAATATCCCCGAAAGTAAGGGCTTATAGTTTAAACTTCTGAATGTAAGACTAACTCTAGATATTGAAATAAATTAGGGCTTATTATAAAAGTTGAACATAGATAAAAACGTTCCAATCGAAAGTCTTACGGAAAATGACTTACGGTAAACTGAATCAGCAGCGTGTGATGATGGCCTTACCTGAAAAAAAAACAAAGCCGATGTTAAATACCGTCATTCCGTCATATTATATTCTACAATTATTTCTGTATTTATCATACGAATGTTGTAAGGGAAAGTGAAATGATGCAGCGCAGTGTCTAATTTTAGATGCGAACCAAGTTAGTTCGTTCCAAACAAAAATCAGAAGGATGAGGGGTCGTGAATTACGATGCACTCGGTTCAGTTCTGCACCAGGGTACGACCCCGGGTCGTCACTCGAAAATAGAACTGTTCAGACCATTTCTGGAACTACTCCAGGCGTTAAAACCTGCTCGATTACTTGAGTATGCTGATGATTATACTCTATATCCCTATTAAAGTTATTTTTCTTTTCCTGGATATCAACCAAAAAAACAAAAATTAGTAATAATTCTAGTTCTGGTCTGGAAAGCCGTCCATTTAATAGTAAAATGAGCCGTCACTACGGCAGACCCAGATTCCATAAATAATTTTGATTAATTTCGTATTTTTAATGTAGAACATTTTTTTTTAATTTCTGATCAAATAGAACTCTTATGAAAACAGCCAGTTCAAAATATGTATTTCCACATATTAGAGGGCCACATTAGGTACAGTACGTACCCGATCGGATTCCAACCCACATAACCCTGCAAGTAACAACCTAGGAATAGAAAAGGGAGCAAGGTCGGACGGGATAAATGAGATTCCCCGCTTCCCGGACGGTGGGGGCCCTTCACTGCCATGCCATTCCCATAGGTGCCAATTGCGGCAATGCGCCCTTCCGCTAACCGCAGAGGATGCTCGCATTAAGCGCCCTCCCCGGCAGTCATCCCTCCGCCCGCCGACCCCAAAACATCGGATAACGCCGCCTATCTGCCGCACATCCCGTCCGGTAGATAGTGACGTATGGATATGAGACAGACACGCAATTTCCCCGGCTGTTTCAACAGTAGGCCTTCATCGAAGGGTTGGTCGTACAACTGAAACGTAAATTTGTTGGACAGAGACCAACAGGAGCGAATTCCAGCGATCGGTATACGCCCTGTAAACATCTCCGTGTAAGTGCCAGAAAAGCCCCGTTTGAAGGGCAAAATAAAATATAACAAAAGGTAATGCCGCATCTGCCGTGAAGTCAGCGGGACCACGGCAAAACGGCCTGCGGATCGTCGGTTCCCAAAGAGACTGAGCAGCTGCTTCGGTTGACGGCTCGTTGAACCTCACCTGCCAAACTGGGATTTGCCCATTCGTGGATTATGTCCCTAGGGAAAGACCTTATCTGAAGGAGGGAATACAAAACGAAACCAAATTTACAGATATTTATTTCTCACGAATCATTGGTTTTTAATGTTTTTATCCCCATATAATTCAGGTTCATAATTAAGTCCCATCTCCTTGTTTCGCCAGGTAAAATATGTTTTCGTTTATGATGTTTTTACTGTACACATCCTGCTGCACGGATATCTCGCTAAACGTTTTTAAGCAAAAGGTGATAATGTTTACGGTAATGTCTGTGACAAATAATTCACAAATGGAAATGAACTAGTCCAAAATTGCACAAAGAATGCGCGAAACAAGTACACCCAAAAAGAACAAATAAATGAGCCAACAGTCAAAAGCATAATTTAATTTCTTAGGATTTATAATGAAAAATTAAACCCCCAGAATTATTCCAGACAAGAATAGTGTACAGCAATTTAATATAAAGACAGCAGCGGTGACGTCAATAATAACCGCGAGGTCCTAAAATTTAAACGCCATAACCTGAGTCTTTTTATACATTTACCCTATTCAGTTAAATTGAAGCCTTCCTTTTAACATTCCGGATTAATGGAACACATTTTCCGCGATGGCTGCTAACTCGTTTTATGATCCAGACGAAAAATAGGCATAAAATGTACTAACATACGGAATTACTTTTTGCTTATTAATTTTCTTTATTTTTATCTGCGTGGGCAACCTGTACTGGGGGTCCTTAAGACTTTATCGGATGGATATTTTAGCATGATGGTGTTTATAGCATCAGCAGTAGCTGGTCAAAAATCACCAATATTTACTAAATGTTTCAAACAAAGTACTCGTACCTTGATATTAATGTTCTCGAAATAACAAAAAATGTTAACATCATTTGACATAAAGACTAGGGCGACTCTAGTCAGGGAGGTTACTACGAATAAATGCCGTGGTACTTTTACTACAGTCCTACTACAGTTTCAACAGGCATTGTTCTATACAGACAATTTCTGCGGCTTATCTCATCAAATGAAGCCGGCTCACGCAAACATGTTTACCTAGGGATCCGGGACTCTTCTATGTTCGGGCAAGTAGTTGGGGAGGGGCCCTTCAGACAACTTTCAGTGCAACCTGTAGGATGCCCGGTTATATTTTGAGGTTTAACGAGTTGGTAAACGGAACGGTAAACTAAACTGTCACTCTCCTCTCACCTGGACTTTTTACCACGTTTTGACTGAGACTTTTTATTGGTGAAATACCATTGATGATATTACAAGCCATCACGGACGCGTATTCGAGAATGCGATGCCGCATCAATACAGTAATTTGGTATCAGGAAAATATAATTATTATAAGAATTCTGTACTGTTTTTAAATACAGAAAACCCGATATTCAGGAAACGTTTCGTGGCAGAGAAAAGGCGGGTCAATTAACACCATCGTGTCGTGATCTTCCCCGTAAACACATAATACTCGACCCCCGCCTTAACTACTACCGTTTTCCATTTTTGTTTTCTAACAATCTTTACTCATATAACAGATAACGTTCCATTCTATTGCACCAATATTCAGCGGAACTTTGCTTAATACCCTCAATTGCATAGGAGCATTCTTCTTCCGATGAAGTATACTCACCATGCAGGTAGTTACACGGGTACGTTCAAAATTCGAAATGAATAAAAGCAAATTACGAAGGGAAATGGTTCTGCTTCCTGCAATATCATCATTCTCAAAATAGTACGATATTCGTGTATTCAAAATTAATTAATAGCATTTTCAGTAAGAATATTCATTGTTCCAGTGGCCACTGATTCGAACATCTTTCCCGGATACCGACAATGACCTGCCGGTAAACTAAAATGGGAGGAGTTTAAAATTAGAGTGAAGTTCCATATTGGAAGAATGCGGTGCAATTAAATATCGCGCGTAACAATGCAAATCCAAGTGGATCAGCCTGAATTAGAACCGTTAGGAGGAACGTGAGAAAACCCCAGATGGGAGAAAATGCGTGTCGGCCCCAACTCGGAAGTAGTTTCTATTCGCAAGAAAGTACGAACGCCTTCTTGGATATAGGCTAACTCGCTTTTATTACCGATAGTTTGCATAGAATGGGCCATACCAATGGGGCTGAATATATAAGTAAACAACCGGGAGATTACACACATCTGAGAAGTACACGACTGCGTTGGCAACTGCGATTCTTTACATAACACGAAAAACTGAAAATATCAATTCAAAATGGAACAATGTAATGAAAATAGTTCACTGAATTATTTTATTTCTTTGATATTATTATAACTGTTCAGTGAAACTCCGTTAACCCATTTTCTACTGTCTTAAATTAAGATACCTGTTTGATGGTCCAGAAAGGTTAGAATACAATACACTAATACTAAACTGAATCTGCATAAGACCAAATCAGAGTGTGGAGACACAGAATCGTATGAATTTTAACAGTTCTGAAAAAGACAGAAAGAAAATAAATTCAGAATTGGTTATATTTAATTTTGATAGGATGTTCCGAATCATCGCCGACCCATCCCACAATATATTTATATCCACACACTATCAAACTTCCGATTCGAAGAAAATTATCCCAAATTTGTTTCCAATTTATTTATAGACAAAAGCTCAAGCGTATGATTTCAATTATACTCCTGGAACGTTGATATTTTATCAAACTTCGAATTAAAAAGATAAGGAATACATTCTATCAAAGCCACAGACCGGGCAATTGGGTCACGGGGCAACAATGGATACAAACATTACTGCGTTACCCTTCAGTTCTGAATTAAGAAAATAGGAATCAGCGAATAGGAGATCGCGTGAGCCCGTATCAGTACTCGGGCGTGTGCCGCACGCGACTGGTTAAACACGGGCCAATTACAAAGACCGTCATAATAGGCCTACATTTAATATTTAGAGCCATTTTTGAAATGGGACACTAAAAACTCCAAACAGCAGTATCAACGCTATCGAACCGGACGCATTGTGTTCAAAGCCGCACACTATAACCAATATAGAAGTAAGCTATTGTAACAGAATATATTGTACGCCACAAAGGCCTACCTAAATTGCCCCGCAAGGAGCGAAAGATACCTGTGCTGATACAAAGCCGAGCTGCTGCTACGTGTTTGAAACTGATATTGAGCATGTAACACTAAACCTAACCTAACTGTAATGCCAAAAAATGTTATAAAAATAAGAACACCCTTCTGATAAAATTATGGTTAATAATAATAATAAAAAGAATTTTTTATGATTAAATAAAATGGAATAACATTTTTATTAAACTTGATTCCATGCTTTGCACATATGACACTGATTCTGAATTAAAATAATTATTATAATGTTAAATTAAATCCTATCTACAAATTATGATTCAAATATTCATCATCAGTATGACATCTGGCAAGTCTTTTCTTCAGTCTACGAGAAGATTTTATTCAAATACCCATCATGCTGGCAGCTGTTATCCGAACGCACTTAAAATCAGCGGGTTTATAAATCTTCGCCCGGTTGGCGGGGGGGGGGGGAGAGCGGGTAACGACAGCTCGTAAAAGAGCGGTATTCCATACGCTTTCACTTTCTTCTATAATGGAAGGCTCAGTGTCCCGGGGACCCGGGCCAGTCCCGGAAAAGCACGAATTAAATTTTCATTAATGCGGGACGACGTAAAAAGCTTTTGTGCACCCCCGTGTAGGAGTAAACCAACAGTAAATTGGTTTCTTGGACGTGGCTTCTTTTGTGCCGGACCCAAACTCGGATAGACGGATTTGCCCGGAAATCCAATTTTGGACGTAAGGTTACTTTCCCCGGCGGGAGAAAGAACTTCCTGAATCGGTTAAATGGATACCTTATTATGGATAATTCTTCCCGAAATAAATTGTATTCTTTCTCAATATAAAAGGGAGCTACAGTTCAATTTCGTGAGCAACAATTTATGACAAGAAATACAATATTCATTATACTACCGCGTAGTGGCTCTGGCAATGGAAACTCATAGAAGCCCTATTATTTTGAAATTAATTCTTAATTCTTCTCTCAACTGTAAGTAGTCTGAATAGTGCTGATCAGTAGGCGTAAAGAACTGAATAAAGTGAAAAGTCATAACCGGTCTGACATGAGAAAACAAACATGATGAAATAGAGAATCGCAATTGTGACGAAACCACAGAAGTATTTACCATGCACCCGTAGAAAGAAAAGATAATTATTACAGATGTAAAATATTTGAACGTCATGGAACTACGGATTGTAGTTAACAGATAACGAAATGTGTTCAAGTTCAAGCAACGAGTCTATTAATCACAAAAAAAAACAAAAAAAATATATTTAAAACACCTTAACGTAAAAATCACAGTAACTGACGTAATTATCCGTGTACCTCAAGAGAATTCCCGGTCAGTCACGAAATATTTCGTGTTTCTGATAAAACGAGATTTAAACGATTTAGTCAATTTTATGCCACTTCTTGTAAAAATTTTCATTCAACGAAAAAGAAATGTATATAAAAAAAAACAAAGATTTTCAAGGCCTTGAAATCGAGTAGACCGTAAATCCTCGAGCCGGCAAAGGAAACATCAGGGCCAAAGCCAAATCAACTCAAGTAGACGGTTACAAGATTCGACATTGAAACTTTTGTAGTTAATGTTACAGATGATGATGATGGTAGAAGCTCATTAACCAGCCAGATAATGCGAAGATCCTCGGTTGACTTCCTTCCATTGTTTGACCAAGCGTAAAGCGACTGAGAATGAAACAATGGTCTAAGAGCGT
This sequence comes from Lethocerus indicus, assembly GCA_019843655.1. Lineage (NCBI taxonomy): Eukaryota > Metazoa > Arthropoda > Insecta > Hemiptera > Belostomatidae > Lethocerus > Lethocerus indicus. The sequence goes on from JACDQD010000008.1 coordinate 12,397,097, forward strand.
TAAGAACTGTTAACAGCAACACTGGATGAGATAAAATACTGAACAAATATTTTCAGAGCTCCAGTACGCGAGGACTGTTTAACGGTTATCCCAGCATCCAAATGTTTTAAGAGATGGCAAATTTGTACCTAGCCTGCCTAACTAGCTTCTCTTAACATACACAGTGTCACAGCCCGGGACTACTAACAATATAATTATGCTAAAACCATTATCCCGCAGGGTGTAATTATTCGCCAAATTTTTTGAAATGTCTACTAATCCTTTTCTTCGTCCTACGGTCAGGATATTACTAAAAAAACCCACGCAGGGTTTACTTTATTTCCAAGGGCGGATAATCGTTGGTTGACGGGAGAGACCTCCCGTCTCTCCCGTATATACTCTTTATAGTAACAAACGGCTACGGTGCTGTTGAGGTGACCGCGCTTAATTTCTCTTAGATTGTATACCTGAAAAGGACTTCCCCCCGTAGGCAAGATAAGCCGCCGTACATAGCTATCGGCCTACTGAATGGCAATTAGAACATATCTGCTCTTAAGAACCGAGTCAATGTACTCCCATCAGAGTTCAGGTTCAGACTTCAAGGTTTCAGAATAATATCTGTGGCCCATTATTTGTCTATAAAGGGATGCTGATTTATTAAAAAATGCGATTGTCGGCGTCAAAGTTATGGTGTTGGAATAAATGATACAGGTAAGCATATTCCATCAATACAAAGAAGCCATAATGTTAATAAGAATGATGATATGACCTGTGATAACATAAATTGAAAAGATGTATAATGTAGATTATCCACTGGATTTCTAAAATATTCGTTCGTACAACAACTATGTGCAATATTTCATAATAACTACTGAAACAGATAATAAATATTACTTTGGATCATTGTCCACCAATAAAATATAAGTAGTATTTGTCGCATTGTTTTCCTTAAAATTCCCAGAACAATAAAAACAAACATTCTTAAAAAAACCTACTCACATTCATATATAAAGCCTAAACTTAACAAGATATTGTAGACTAACATGAATAATCTTCATCTAAGGATTTATTAAATAAAAAAATTAATTGTTTTCCAGTGGTTTTCCGTGCCAAAATCAAATCATCGAGTGAAGAAGTTAATAGAAATAATAAAGACAGTTATAATAATAAAACTGATTGAATCAGGACACATCAATATCAATGTCGTAATATTAATAGGAAGAATCCGGATTTATCAACCTTATTAATACCTAACCCATATCGGACAATTGTGTACAGGATGTAGTAAAACAACAAACAAAGAAACAATTGCATTTTTTTCAGTCATTAAACAATTTGATGCAAGTCATTAGACGGTTGGCCGGCGTGTTTGATCTTAAAAAGCGAAACGCTGCCTTGAGGTTTCCGATTTAACAAATGATGCGTTCCCGGTACCGCTCCACTGCCATTAATTCGAGTTCCTAGATTAAATCTAAACCGAGCACGAAACTGCCCCGGCCCGGGACAATATGACGAATGGTCCTTCTTTTCTTCCTTTCCTTCCTACTGGAGGTACATTGCTTAATCGACTCCGCTCTCTGTATTCGAACTTTAATTAAACGCAATGCACGACTTTGTATTGTATCGTATTGAATACGACCGGAGAAATAGAAAATGCCCTCACCCAACATAGGTATTTGAAACGATTTGAAAGAAATTGTTGCGAGGAAGTGTCTTGTCGCCAACTTTGAAGCTGTGATTCATCTTCAAGTCGCCAATGATCACACACTGAGTTTGTGAGCCAACACAAAACAGAAAAATGCGTACAGTAGTACAGTCTGCTCTTTCTTTCCCCAAAAATTGAGTAATTAAAACCTACAATTAATTTTTCCTATTTAGTTCACTTACATAGTAAAACAACAGGCTATGAATAAAATCATTTAAACTAGTTTGGAGTACCTGCTTGATGGCCTACTAAAACTTTCGCTGGGGTAAAAAATACATGATAATTAGAAAGCCTGAAATTTATACTGCATTACAGAAGAAAGTTTAAAGTATAGAATCTAAGAATTAAAAAGGATTCTACATGAATTTCCGAATATGATCTTTTATTTTACACTTGTACAATTAAATGATGACCTTCGTGTATACGACCTTCAATACGCTGGTTGCATCACACCTGTATTGTAACTTAGCATGAACACAAATTCAGATATTTCAAAGACTCCTCATGGTTACAAGATGTTTAAAACGGCAAATGCCTCATTAGAGTAACTTAGTGTCAAAGGGGGATGTTAAGCTCGTAAGAAACGATAATCCTCTGCTGAAAGAAAGCCAGACATAACTGATTCCTATCTCTACAGGCCTTCTAATAAGCGGCTTGACACGTGTTAATTCCCAACTTAACTACCTAAAAAAACAACGCTGATTCTTATTTTATTTTTAGAAGGAACGCAAAAAAATAAAGTTCACATTGGTCTGGCTCATTATGCGTAGAGTTACTGAACACACCCTTTAAAAGAGGTGTTACAAGAGGTACTCATGTTCTGTACATAATGTTGTTAGCGTGACATAAGGGAATGGTAGACTGTCTATATATAAAAAGGTGATAAAGCCCGAAATACTTTAAACATTCACAGTCAATATTAATTGTCAAGTGCTACACGTTCTGAAGCTGTAGTATCACTGGGTATACTTCAAAAAGGAAAGCATCAGGACATGGAAGCATGAAAAAAACACCAATTTCTTTTAGTGTAAATTAGACAAATTTCAAGCAATTGTTTCGAATGAAGATGTGAAAAATAAGAATTCCGGCGCGATACATTTAACATAAAGCACTTTGTGAAAAGAGAGGTACGATTCTCACAGTGCTTTCCATACAGAATTATAGAACTAAAACAGCGGCAGTTGGAACAAAGAAATCACCCGAGATAATAGTTTTTTTAATCTGTCGTTTTTCAAATCCCAATTTTATTAAAGAAAGATCACCTGTTTGGGCTAACGCCCCAAATTACAGGGCGAGACCCAAAGACGAGTACTAATCGAATTGATGTACCCCCCGTCTACTAAACGAGGGAGAATATAAGATTATGTTAAGTACCCTCCGACGGCAGGAACTACACGACCGGCATCCCCGTGGGCGTTTACAAGGTTTTTAAGTGTTAAATGAGGGGAATTTAAAGAAAGGACAGTTTCGTTAATGAGGGTGCCAGGAAATCGAATGGGTAACCTTCGTGTCTATATTTAAATTCGATAAAATTCTAAACTGTAACTGAACTAATAGAAAGGAAAGCCTGGCAGTATTACGTGGCAACTGTTCGCTTAAGGCAGAAGAGCCCTTTTCAATATATACATGCTGAAATAAATAAATGTTATATATACCCATATATGTGATATCACGGGTGGCATCAACACTAACTAGTCCGCCAATCGCGAAATTTCTGCTTATGTAAATTTTTATAATTTTTCTGCATATTTCCGTATTCAATATTCCTGCTATCTGACGCATCTAAGGTATTTGTCATCCGAGTCGTCCACTCTTTGATTTCCAAATATTGGGGATAAGTATGAAATGGAGATTTTGAAAACGTTATGAAGTAGCAAACGTCTGCCACGTGTTCATTTACCTGCGTATATTACACAATTACAAGATAGTCCGTAACCCCACCATACATACGCCATGTTAAAAATATTCAACATGAATGTTATCTGATGTTTCTTTAATCTGATCAGTTACAAATGGCCAAGGCAATTCTGATAACGCGAAAGCGGTACTGGATATTAGAATGCCGTCTCAAATTGCACACGGCGATGAAGAAGTTATAAGTTATATGGAGATATTGAAAAAGAAGATAACTATAAATCTAGTACGCAATCTCTTATGGGACGTTCATTACAGTAACTAAATAATTGTCCGTACTTTTCGTTCTGATCGGAATGGGCCGTTCTTCAAGAGATAATCTGAACGGAGTGGCGGAGCGGATTTCATAAGCATCGGGGATTCAGTCAACATATCATAAACCGGTTCCTTCCATTAAATATACTTCAATTATCTTGTTTCGTAACACCGCCTCTGCCTACCGGGCGACTGCTATCCCGCCATAGCCAACCGTTTGATTTATTCCGCCAGGGATTTAAATATTATCTGATAATTTATAGTCCATGCGAAGGTATGGAGAACTTCCTTAAACCCTCGAAAGGGAAATATTGTTGCTCAATAGTTATCGATATTAATCTCGTGTATGGAATCCAACGTATATGGTTCGTTTCACCTTTGATATAAGAGCAAACGAAGGAATACTAATCAGAATTCAAGCCAGAATAATAAAATGTCCTTCAACAACTAACGCAGTTTAAATGGATAATATTCGTTTTAATGCCGGTAATTAAAATTTGCGGAAGAATAACTACAAGTGGCATTAAGATTGAGATTTTAACTAGATATCAGAAAAAAACGAGGACGCCCTTCTTTCCTCCCTCAATCTTGCGCTTCGTTCCAAACTTTAAATTAAGTGAAAGTTTAGAACGAACTCAGGACATATTTATGTCTTTTGAAGATCACTGAGGAAAAGGAAGTGACAAATGAGTGTCGGTTTAAAATGTGTTTTAAGAATGTAGAAATTAATTACCTTCGAAAGACATCGGATCTCTAGTAAACTAGCATGGAATAACATAATACAGGAATTAACAAAAGGGCGCGGAACAAAGTATATGGAACAAGCCCAATGGATTTTCACAAACTATGGTCACAACTCCTGATACGAACAAGAATCTACAGTCGAATATGAAATAGCTGCAGGCCAATATAGAATTTAGTTGGCAGTCTATAGGCATAAGTCAAAATTATAAAAATATAGACGTAAGTCTCTTATCTTCTTATCTAATATAGAGGAACAGTATTATTGACTGCCTCGCCATCATTTAAGTTACACAAAACACACCCACAAAACAATTGTGTCAACAATTAGCGGAGTTCCACGAGGTGTTAAAAAAATGCAAAGGCGTCACGCCAACTTCATCCGGTGTTTTACCCCGAATGGTGATTACATTTAGTTAAAGAATCCCAGACCCTGAGCCTGAAGGATTGAAATGTTAAGCGGCCCCCGAGTTGTCACATAGGTTATAGCTTCAGTGACGGGAATAAAAAGTATAAACAATGGCAGCATTAATGCCTCTCCGGAAGCAGTCGTTGGTAACAACATTCGCGACACATTACCACCAGTTATCTGGCATAGACTTTGCAATAACGGACAATGACCTCGTGTACCTCTCTGAAAAAATGACTTAGATTAAAAAGTTAAAAAAGAAAAACAAATCGAAGGGAGTTTCTAATCATGAAGTTGGTGAAACAAAACACACTTCTAGCGTTGGACGCGTGGTAACCGGGCAGGATACCATTTATTCTACCACCCCGATCAGTATTTTCCCATCGCCGCCTGTAAACGGCCCCTTTCTCTCGTCTTGCGTTTCTTGCGAACCCGCTGAAAAAAAACTTTAGAGAGGCGCGAAACAAACATTTGTTCTGAGCAGATCGGTCTCGATCTATACACCGGGGGGGATAGGAAGGCCCCGTGGGACCGGCTACGGGCGACGGACAAGGTCGAAGAAACAATGAGGCAAACCGAGAGACAACGATCGGTTACTTCACAATGGCACACCCCTGTCAGGAAGTAAGGAATAAAGGGGAACGGGGACGCAATCTAAGAAACTGCAAAAAATCGCAGTACTAATGAAGAATGGAACCACGTTTGTTGTGATGAAATTTTCCTGAATCTCTTTCCTTAATAAGCACCACTTAAATTTACCTTACAAAAGTAAAACAAGCAATGACTGAATGAGTATTGGTTTAAAATTGAAGCCATAGGGTTACACTTAACGTTTCTGTAATTAATTAAAATTTATGATTTATTACAAAGCGATAAGCTATATAGACAAATAATCGTGTGCGCTCCTTATATCGCCAAATATTTCAAATAATCATTCCCCTGAAATACAACGCATTATTAAAAATGTAAGTTTTTACGATAAGATTGTACCAAATTATCATAGGTCATATGTTCAAAGTAGGTTTATAATCTTCCTAGCAAACACATTTACAACTTCATTCACTACTGTATTGTGACGATGCTTAGAATGAGTGATGAAACATTTCTAGGTTAAATCTCAAATTTAATTGTCGACTACAGTCGGTTATGGTAGGTCGTTATACTTTCGCTAACTGCACATATAAAACAGGAAAAGGGGGACGAGGGAGCCGTGTATACTTGGCGGAGTGTGCGTGCGTACGGAGGTGGCGCCAGCGGGGATGACACGAGGGGAAAAGGAGGAGGGATAGAGAGGCCAGTCCGGGGGAGATCAATAACTACGCTCCCCTCCCCCTCGACACACCGCCCAACCACCGCCAGTATCACTCCCTCTCCCTCGCACGCTCTCCGGCCTCATCTCTCTCTCTCTCTCTCTCTCCCCCCTCTCTCGCTCTCTTTCGGTCCCAGTAGCGTCTCGAGCACACACACCGACCCACGATTATCGGGCTGGCCCCGGATGAAAGGCCCGCCGTGGGAATTGCGCGGGGTTGGGGGAACTCTCGGAGCGAGCGATTGAATACCGACGGTGCCCCGGTGTTTGCTCAAGGGGTGAGGGGGAGAGTCGTGAGCCGCTCTGATGCGCCCGGCTGGAGAGATGCCGCCTTAGAGGTGAAAATAAGTCGGTGCGAAATGTCTCACCTATTTCACCTTCCAGCGGGTTCTTCTTTTGCTATCTTTATTACATTTTTTTATATTGCCAAAAAAATAATCAATTTCACCGTAGATTTCGTGTGTTTCTGTCTCTTCTCGCCGGTTTGGTCTTCGACATATTTAGCTAAAGACAGAAACAGAAGAAATCTACGGTATTCCATCCCTTCGCAGACCACAAAACAGGTATTTTAAATCAATTTCACGTAATAAAGTTACAATATCATCTTTTTGTCAATATTCTGGCTCCACACGCTGATTTGGTCCTGAGCTAAATCGACTGTGTATTCACATTAGGGATACCAAAGCAAAAATGAATATAAAAATTCTTAGGCTTACGTTCTTTAACCACAGCTCGATCCAATCTTGGAATCGTCCGAGACAATTTCTGGAACGGCTCCCTCTAATCCCAGTGGGAGGATCACGTTATTTATGAAAACGACCGCAGAAGTCTAATCCCGAGCAAAAGTGGAAATGGAACATTCATTTGCCAGAGAGACCGACGCTAATCCGCCCGGGGATTAAGGGATGGGGCAGGAGGCAGCAGGTATTAACCTTACTAGTTTTAAATAAATAAGGAAATTCTTAATTGAACTGAGGATTATGAAACCGTAATTGATCAGCGGTACACTGCAGATCGGGTAGAAATAACTCCTTGAATAAGGGAAGATAATCCGGAATAACTTTCCGCTACCACTCTATTTTATAAACTAGCATTAAATTTCACGAGTTACAAATTTAGTGGAGGCAGTAATACGAACGAAACGATGTCCCAGCAGAAGCTGGAAGTATTATTAAGTACTGACGATGGTAAGAAGAGCAAACCATAATAGTAAACAATTATTTCTTATTCGGTTTATTCACTGCAGACCTATACAGAAAATCTAATAACTTTCTGTGAAATGCAACATGCTCACATCGGATTCAGCTCCTTAAGAGAGGTTTGCGAATAAATCCCAATACCGAACTTACCCTAACTCGAATTTGCCGAATTGCGTCGTGACAGACACATGAGACCTCCCCTTTTTAAACAACCATGAAAAGCATCTAAAAAAAGGATACCTTGCATGATGCATACGGAACGTTGGAATGCAATGTTCAAATCCGTGATTCCATTCGACTGCAGCATACAACAATCGCCAATTCAGTTGGCCAAACAAACACATTGGTACTCCAATAAAGGCATAAAGCCAACACCAGTTTCGCGGCAACACACATCCCTGGATATTAATTACGTTATAAATTTATTGCAAAGTTGTACAGCGCTTATATTTACAAAATGAATTACGGCTTTGATTAATTAAAATACGAGAGAGGTTACCGTAGTTATTTTAGCCCCAATTAAGCCTGCATCTGTGAGATAATATTAATATCGGCACATTAATAAATGATACAATATGAAAAGCCCATATAGAATTTCGTTATTAAAGACCGCAGAATATAAATTATCCAGACTACATCAAATCAATTATAATATATACATTTTTTAAAATTCTATTTTCGTTATATTTAGAAAAATAATTTTCATCTTATTTTTTTATTATACCTGGAAGCAATATTTCTCCTATAATTTTATCGATCCCGGGTCAATTTGTGCTTGGATAACATTTTCATGCTTTTCAACTTTTCTAACGAATCGGATAGATGAACAAACCTTCAGGTCCTTTAGAATACACTAGACGTTTTATTAAATGAACAGAATACAAACGATTTAAATATGATAACTAATGGAAACAATTAATTCGACGTGTGAATAATGCCATAGAGCCTAACACGCCAGAAAATTTTATTGACGGAAGGATAGAAATAGACTTGTAAATGAGATTATAGATTGCAAATGTTTATAGAAAATATGTCAAAGGATTCACAAAATTTTATTTCAACAATCAAATTGGAGAACAGAGGTTAATGATAGTTAAGGAATGCAAGGAGAGAAGAATTAGTGCGTGAAAACCTGTCGCAATATCTACGTATGGAACTCAACCTTGACGAAGAAAGTAAAAAAGGAAAATGAATATTCCAATTTCGAGAGCTTCCATTTGACTTTATTAATATCTGACCAACATTGCAAAGTTACTGTAGTCCGATTTCGGGTGATGACCCCTGGGTGTGACCCCGGGCCCAGGAATGAAAGCTGTGAAAGCCGTTCACCCGACGACATCGTTTATTCTGACTCACAACTCTATATCGGTCCTCCAGTTAATTTCATAAATGCAAACTGGCAAATGGAATCACGAACAACATGCTATTTAGAAGTGTTAAAACAAGAGAAGTCTAGTGCAGAAGTATTTAGTGCAAAAACGTCACAAATACTACAGAAACTAAAAAGATTACGGCACTAAGAGGTTTACAACATTTAATTATAAGTGTTCAAACAATGCTGCTACGAATTTCTGCATGTTTTAACATCAGAACTTTATATGTAAATCGTCTCCCATAACGAAGGGAACGATGACTACCAAGTGACAACCCGATTGTGGAAAAAAGAGGAATCGTCGTTGGTGGAAAGCAGGAGGGCCGGAACTTCGCGCCGGTTTCTCTGAAAGCGGAAATAGATTGAAAAAAAATGAATATAATGCGATATAAAAAAGATCCCGGACATAAAAAGGACGGTAGAGAAACGGATTACTCAGACCGGGGAAAGGGAAGTAAAAGAGAGAGAAAACGTTAAACTGGAGAGATCGTGAAATAACGCTTGAAGACGAAAAACCGAGACAAATCGTTCCAAATGTATCGTATTCGTTGCTATATTATTCCCTGATAAGAAGTTATAGGTCTTCTAACGATTTAGAGTTTCACACAGGAAATTAAAAATAAAATTATACTTCCGTAGTCGGCCGATAGAATATAAATTATATCACAAATGAAGATATTACCGAAAAAAAAGATTTTAGTAATTGAGGATTGTATGTAATCAGCCCAAAACAGTCTGAACTCTTCGTACTCGTCATTTACCTTCGTGGGTAAAACAAAGTAAAATTGCGATGTGTCTTATATTTCCATATATCTACACTTTTTTATTTTTTTAATTATTTATATGTTAGAATATATGTTTGATTAAATTTCACTCTTCACTATCCAGTAATTAAAGGCATGACTTTAGTACGAAAATAATAAACTGTTATGACTAAGAAAAGAAGGTAAAACCTTATTACTATGTTCGAATTTCACAACACGCGGAACGTATAGAAAATAAGATAATACGAATGTATCGGTCAGGAATAGTAATTTACTTAGCATTCCTTCGCAATAACTCGGTCGCCAATTAGATTTGAGATTTAATAATTCAAACACAATTTATTCTTTAATTATTGACAACGAATTATAACAGAAAAATGACTTTCCTGTCATTTCCTGAAAAAATAATAAACTGTTATGACTAAGAAAAGAAGGTAAAACCTTATTACTATGTTCGAATTTCACAACACGCGGAACGTATAGAAAATAAGATAATCACAACGGTGGAAATTAAAATTAGCAATTAACAGTACAATTAACCCGCTGTGGTAGAACTAAAAAACGATGGCCGAACAAAGTGCGAACGCTGTCGAGCATCCGACAGCGTGAAGACTAACATACTTAAGTACTTAAATTCCTTTTTGAACGGACGGCACACGCAACAACGACATTTCAACAAAACTAACTATTATTCACCAGAGCCGACAGGAGAAGGCATAACTTATTGAGCTCGCATTTTCATGTTATCGGGGGGATACACGGAAGATATACACCTCTTCTCACTCTCTCCGTGGGTGTCAACCAAGGGCCAATCATCGGGACCGAATTTCAGAGCCGCAACCAATTTGCAACCGCCTAAAGGGACGTGACAAACTGACGCCCCTGAGTTATTGAGGGTATAATTCATTCAACGCACTCGGTTCTATGCGTTTGGCCGTCGGCCAGAATTTAAGCGCTAATAATGCCGACGAGATAACTCATGCGCAAAATAAACTTTTTATTTCTTGCTTTGTAGCAGTCTAGCGATCGGACTTAAAAGTACTGTACCGTGACCGATCATCTGTCGCATGAATATATGAATAACTAAAACGGTTTATGCACTAAAATACAGTATCACCGTCTGGATTCATTATAACGTGACAAAAGTTCAGAACAAGTAACGGAAAGTCATCTCCGCGATCCTAGTCCGATGGAATTCACAGCGACTTATTTTCTTGAGCGTAACTCTCATCCATTTCATCAACATTCTTCTCGTCACAAAGTTTCCCTGGCGGTGGAATTCGCTGGCGACTTCGGATTCAATTTCTAATTTATGACTTGCCACCGATTATGAATCGTTCCCACTTTAATTACGAACATTGACTGTTACAAATTGTAGACACCTCGGCATTCTTCTCGATGGGTGGCATTCGAGAGAGTCGGAAATGAAAATACTAACGATTTAAGTCAATTTAGTCTAATGCCTTCTAGCCCAGTGAATACTCAATCTTCGGTGACACAATTCGGGGAATTCCTTAAAAAAAAGAAACAATTGTTTCGTCCAACGCCAATTTCGTTTCGCGAGGCCGTTACAGACAATGCGATAAGTGCAAATTACGAGCGGCTGTAGGTGCGAATATCTGAATTAGGATAATTGCGACAATGGAGGGACGGCGAATGTCTCTAATGGAAGAAAATGGCCCTAAGCTAATGGCGGAAGACGATTGTTCTCGCTTTTTATCTTGCCTCGGTCAAATCTATCATCGGGACCGAATAATTCAAAAATTTACGAAACACCTGGAATCTACCTCTGAATTAAATCTTATTCCCAATTCTGTGCCAAGCGTTTGTGCCTTCTGCGAACGCAATACGTTCCAAACGGGAAATTTTCATATTGAGGTAATAAATCACTGAGTTTAATGGCTTACATCCAATCATGACAAGTCAGTTTCATGCTAATATGCGCACCATAAATCTTGATGGTTTCATTGATGTGCCAATGAGACGCGAAGGACAAGTCTAAATTGTTTACTCGGCAAGTAGCAGTTTTTTTTGTAATTTCGAAATCCTAAACTCGGAGTATTGGCTCTATAAATAAAAAATGTTTGGTTCAGTAATTCTGAGAATTTTTAATTCTAAAGGCGCGAGACTGCGAAACAGGATATGACACGTAGGGACAGGCATAGACTAGGGCTCCAGTGCAGCTGGCAACAACCAACAGGAAAATCGTTCTGTCATCACACTACAAATATTGCCAACATTTTGTCTAGTATTTGTTACAGGATTCCGTGGATGCTTAAAAATTATTGCGGCATTACACCGAATCAGCGAGTGGGTTCTTTCTTATTTCAGCTGTTGGAGACAAAAAATAAAATTAAAGCCTAGGAGTCGATATAAAAAACAGCGGTCATAGCTTCATTCATTCATAACGAATTATCCACCCGCGATTTTCACGGCATAAAAGTACCCTATTGACTTATCATCGTAGAAAAATAAACTGCCGGACAGTCTATTGAGAGGAGAGCGGCGACACGACTCAGTGACTTCATTCGGTTGACCTCATAACTGTAAAGCCGGTTGGCCGGTGCCGAGAAGTACGTCGGAGGAAAGATGTACATCCGAACGTGATCCGTAAGGAAAACCCCCGTTTCCCTCCTGAGAATGGGCGCCTCTCTGAAATGCCGGCCAACACCTTAGTCATTTTCCGCGGGGAGAAACGGCTCCATGAAAAATTCAATCTCCGTCGGAACCATCAACGGTCTATGGCCATCAAACTGGAGAGTCTAAATCCGAGTTTATTATACCGGACGTATGAAGCCGGTGATAAAGTAATGTTCATTCGAAACATGGACGTCGGAAACGCCGAGAAACGACCTGGCGCTTAGAGACTGATGACAGCAATTAAATAACGATTGAATAAATAATTCAGAAAACGTATTCCCAAAATTATACACTTTAATATAAACTTATGATCTTTGGGTAAATTACTATATGACCAGGTTATGTATTCGGAATATAATTTTTACAATAATGCTATCCATAAAATATCTACATGCAGAAATCATTTCGCACTTATAAATACCGCTTTGAAATACGGCCTCAAATTTACATTTGTCGTTTCGTGCATTGAAATGCACCGTAAGGGGTTTATTTTGTATTGGAAAGCCTGTCGCCTAATTGTAGGCGTTGTTACACGTGTCCCATTCTTTCTTTCCTTCTTTATCAAACACTCATTAGCTTTCCCCGCTGGACCTCTGCGATTCCCCAGTGAACCACTGCTATTATCCTCGGCAACAACAAAAGAACTCCTTTGTACTCGGTAACAATGTTGTAACCGGAGCGGCTGTGATACAGTTCCACGGGCACTGTAACGTCTTATCAGGGCGCACATTTCCTGTTTCAGTATCTCGCGTAGTTGGCTTCATGTGGGCCAACATAACAAAAACGGCGTGGTCCGAATTTTGTAGTAAAAAGAAAACAAATAACATTTGATAATCCGTAATATTCAAGCCGCAAATGTTTCACATTTGATAGGACCAATATTTAAATGTAATGTGTAGGATTTAGAACGTACATGTAGTCAGGAATTAACTTAAGATGTACAGCGTGTATGAGCACGAATTTTGGATGGGGGTGGCGGTTAGGCCACCTCCAGGTGAAATTGGATACGGGGGCCAAGATTTTTGTCCTTTCCCTCGGCACCGCACACAAGAGGCCGCTTGAAAACGAGTTTTGAGTTTCACTTTCGACATAAATGAAAAGGGGGGGAGGGGGTGGTACGACCTTCGGGTGACTTTATGTGCGTTCACAGTCAGAATTTGCAGCTAGGGTTTTCCTCCATTGATCCACTATCCCCGGGTAAGTGGATTAATGTTTCCCTCAGTAAGGTTTCTCCCGTCGTTAATAGTCAAATTATCAGGAAGTATGAGGCCAAAACCATACGTATTCCACGTAGACAATAGAATGAACTACTAATGACTTCGTGCGTTAGGTGCGGTTAACCGAAGTGAATGAATTTGTACTCCCGAACCTTTGCCGGATCCTCTCTCTTTGTTCTCTTATATAGATTATAAAATATGCATTTTTATAGGTTTTGACTCAGTTCAGCCTGTTGGATAAGTGTTTTGTTCAAGAATTATTACAAATTTAATACGCAATTCTAATCATACAAATCTAATGTACATTTTAAGGACAATTAGCCTGGTCTAAAAATCATGTTTTAACACACTAATATGTAATTACCTATGAATAATCTTTACTAAAGGATATTAAATAATAGAGTTATTTGAAATCGTGACCGCATATCCGCATTTGGTTATTGACCGCATTTAATCCTCTTGAAATTAAATGCAGGGAATACCATAAAATTGATAATCACCAGAAAATTATTTCCAATGGTAAAAAATATTACCCAGAGGTAAGCGGCGGAAAGGAGCGGAATTTTCGTGACATGATAAAATCTCATAACGAATGTATCGGTCAAGAATAGTAATTTACTTAGCATTGCTTCGCAATAACTCGGTCGCCAATTTGATTTGAGATTTAATAATTCAAACACAATTTATTCTTTAATTATTGACAACGAATTATAACAGAAAAATGACTTTGCGGTAGAACTGGTTCGTAGTTCAAATTATTATATATTTATTTCGCGGACGTCAATTCACCATTCCATGTTTGCAGTAAGCTTTCCCCGACATGTAATAAGGAAATAATATACATTCCTACTTTAATATATAATAAACGTCCTACACCTCTGTACTTATTAGGGCAAGTATTAATGACGGGGAATTACAAATGTAATTCCAAACAAGTAATAAAATCTTTATTTACTATGACGTTATCCAATGGACTAAACGTAGCCGACTCTGTACTCTTTTATATTACAATTTTCTTCTTTCATTTCCGCGTTGGAAATTATTTTTCAGACGCCACTGGCTATATATAATTGTTTTAACTTCTTACCGGTCATGAAGTAACATTCTCATCGGTTAATGATCACGATACACTAGTATGTGCAGATTAGTATGAACCAGCTAGAATCCTTACCTGAAACAAAATAATTTTTCATTAAAAACAATTCATGTGAAAGCATGATACTAGAATTTAAAGCAGGGAATTCGAAAGGTGGTATTCACGCACCTTTGTACATTCCACGAAGATTACCGCGTCCTGGTTTTATATATTTCTTGGTTTATCATTTCTAGTTACAATGAGTTCAAACCAAACAGGTCACTCCAGCGTTAAGAATGTAAAATTGTCGAGTCCATTAATAATAAAGATTATTGTTATTATTGCTACTTTCCATTTGATATCATCTACTCAAAGTGCTCAAGCCTCTCGTATATGATATACTTAGAACAGGATGTTGACAAAAAAGGCGCAAGCGGTGCCTGGTGCCACAAGGGGAATATACCGGATCCGCTGTCGTGAAAGTCCCATCTCTTTAAAATGGAAACAGAAAATACCCAAAGAATACATGCAACGAGGGCAATTACGCGATAGAAAGTCCAAGAGTCGGCTGCCAATTAATGGAGCACTTTCCGACGGGATGGTCGCAACGAAAGTGGACGATCAGAGCGTCAGCAGTGGGATGCCTGAGGAGGCGCGAACCTCGCATTAGCCTGGATACTGGCCAAACCGCATCCTCCTTCAGTTTTCTAATCGGAGCCTACTTCGGCCTCTCATCCTCATTACGGCCCAAGCTAAGCTATGATGCTATTTCGGCCAGATTTAATTGGGTAGTACAAATTTCCGATCAACTGAAAAATGGGCCTCACGTTTGGAATCGAAAATTAACGATGCATCCCATCTTGGGTGCAACTTGAAGAGCGGGTGGGCTTCGCTTTCCAAAGCGAGGAGCACACGTTTACTTTAATTGCAAATTTGAATCCTCTGCCTCAATTTTGACTCTATGGTATACCGATTTCGGTTTCTCGCTATCCTGATAATTTGTGAGGTGCCTAGGCATGTAGGTTGCTGATGCAGAGAAAAAAATCGTACGAATAATCATCATAATACAAAAATTATGTTCGCTAAGAAATGATTGAGCACATCCCGAAATTCCCCTCCGGATGCATAGTCGACTGTAAAACAGCACCCCTTTCGCGTTTTCTAGTGAGGTGAAACCGAAGCCTACTTTGGGAAGACGTTGCGAAATTGCAGTAAAAATTGTTTGCTTTCACATATCTCTTAAGGTAATCGATGGGACGGCCTTCGGGGCAGGCTTTCAATAGCGTTCAGTAGAGATAACTCCACGAACAATCAGTCTATAATAGTAGGATTGCAAGATCCGTAAAATGCCCTCATGTCCAAGGCTCTGGTCGGTTGTTCTTTTCTAAGTCTTCTTTAAATTGAATGCACATTTCAACATGTTATGTCAGACGTCAGTTTTATATTAGAATTTTCAAACAGAATCATAGATGATGGCTTATGCTTATCGACTATGCAACCCGCTTAAACAATCCGCGACCAGAACATGAAGTATCACAAACTGGCAATCAGCAGACGTTGGTTTGTATACTTCTATTACTCTGCAATGTGTTTTCTAGAGATTATACAAAACAGTACAGAAAATAGTAACTAAATCGCATTTAATAATTTCGAGAAGAGTTCGAAAAGTTCATCTTGAAATATTCAGAACTGTATATGGTGTTGTAGATTAAATAAAAAAATATATAACTGAAAGTTTTATCGCGTCCTTAATTAAAGTTTCAACTACAAACCAGATAGAAGATACCGTTTTTAATGTAATAAAATGAGTAGAAGGCGGACGAGGGAACATAAATTCTTAAACGCACTCCCCGTATGATGTCGGTATGGGGGCTCTCGTTTTGGCTATCGCAGTCCTTATGCAGATAGGCGACTTTTACTGTCGTCGTCAAATCTCCTGCATAATACCCGCCGCTTAGAGCCAAAACAGATATTTTTCAGAGGTTTAACAGGGGAAGATAGGGCGTCAAAATGCGTGGCCTACTATATAAGGAGTGGGATGGTGAACGGCGGGACGCGGGGGAACCGGTTTGGCACTTACGCAGAAGTAGGCAAACAGGTGCAGTCCCCATTTCAGTCAGTAGACCAAACAACCTAGCATAGACTGTGTATGAGTATAAAACGAATAGGAATGCAAATTTACATCTAATCCCATGTAATTAATCGTTAAAAATGCATAAGGAGAGAAGTCGCGAGCTCCTTATGTATATTTTTGTTAACATAGGTATTACCACATTTTATTGTACATTCTTGTACATAATTAAACCACAGAACATAATTGACCATGTAATTTTCTCTCTACCATTTCTGTCCCCGCCTCCATCAATGTTATTAAATTACGGTTGTTATATTATAAGGCGGCTTTTTAGGGTACATACCATTCACATCAGTTCTACACTGTTGCTATCATATAAATCTATTAAAATGTTCTTGTAAATTTTACAAGATTTTTTATTTGCAGATACAAGTCGAACTGAATCGAAGAATATTATGTCAACTCTCAAATATATTCTGATACTTATTAAAAAGAGTGGTGAATGAGAGTGAAATTCGACGAATTGCACCTCTGGTGAGTGAACACGAATGAGGTTTTTTGAACATTTGGAACGTGCCGAACCGAATGCGTTTAAGAACGAACTGTCAACGGTGACAGAGCTCTTTTCCAAGACTATGGGACACTTATCGGAATCGGAATTGCAAAATAGTCGGTGAATTTCTTGCCCGACTCCGAGACATCTGCTGACACAGCTAAAGCGGGCATTTGAGGCTGAAAGGAAGGATTCGGTCTCACTCTTTCTCCGGGAATGGCGGCCTCTTAAATTGCCTTCCGTGGCCAGGAAGTAAAAGGGAATTCAAAGATCATACCGACAGCAATAACCATGCTTCCTACTATATATAAAAGAGGGATAAGTAAACCTTAGGTAAACTTGAGGATAATCTATGCTCTCAGAAATAACTCTGAACCTCAGGATAATAGCCTGTCTAATCCTGTCGGGTATACACTAATCACATGCGCCTAATCTAGTAACTCTTTCTATATATATTATGTATATTTTTGAGTTACGTAAAAATATTCTCTGTACAAACAGTAATTCAGGAGCTCCTGTTCGCCGATGCCGTATGCCCCAACTGGAAGCTGTGCCAACATTGACAAACCTCCCAGCCTTATAAGGTCCGGCTCCACTTTAGGCGAATCTGCACGGTTATAAACTTCAGGGGACGAAGAAAGAAAATAAAAGACAAAACTGTTTCATAATAGAGCCGAATGTGCTTCTGAGAGAACGTCGGAGTGTGATTCAGTAGGCAACTATCGGGGACGGATTGCGTCACGGACACCATCATAAATTCTGAATTTAACGCCTTTTTCTGCCGTCTGAAGTCTGAAGTCTGCCGATTCGAGGATCCTGCAGGTATATCAAAAGTACGGAAATACCAAACAGAATTCATTCTTTGAATAACAACAATAATTTTATCTTTTAAAGAACGCGGTGACCAGCATCTTTTAGCTATTGGTGGTTTACAATCAATACACGTCTCTCCAATTATGCCAGCTCAGAAACCGTCAGTTATTTTCCTTGGAATGTCATAAACTGACAATTATGTCTGTTTCATTCATTAGAATGACCGCATGCAATTTCTACGGCTGATATTTATGGCACAAGGCAAATTAAAATGACAAGTAATTCTAACGAAGAACGAAATTAGCAAGAGAATGGGACCCGAAGTCAAACGGACCGTGGAAAAATAAACCGCGGAACTGAAAAACACTTGAAAGCCTTTTGTAGGAAAAAAAGGAAGAAAAACAGCCTGAAAAGGGTCAATTAGCGCCGCTCTAAGATCTATGAGTCAGGAGGTCGCCGCCGGCTTAATGGCTAATGTCAAGAACTCTACCATTCCCAAAGGGGCAGAAATAAGGGGAATTCGAACTAACCTTCATCACTTTTCACTGATAAAGTGAACGTCTAGAACAGATTATGAAAAGAAAGTATAGGTATAACTGATAAAAATAATCAACTTAGCACTCGGGCGGAATGCATTTAGATTAAACATCCCTTTTCGTCAGGTACCACAAATCGATTTCATAATGACGATAGTGAACCATTCTAACTCCCTGCAAGACCAAAATACTTGTCTTATACATATGCTTCTGAATTCCCAAAGGCATCCAGCGATAAGAAGGTCAATATAATGAAACCCAATAAAAGGGTTAAGCAATTCCGATTCAGTTTGTCTGCCGGTATCGTAAAAACTTTATGGCTACAAGAAAAACGACAGACAATAGTTGGTTTAAAACCGCCCCATAACTTTTGTTACAGTAGTTCGGTTATAGAGGAGAGCTGGGATATAATAAAAAGAATAAGAGCTGAATTTATTTTGCAGGATATAGGATAATATTATCCCGGATTGAATTGTTAGCTGATTGCTGCATTCAAGGTATATCGTCGAAAAATACTAGATAGCCAATTTCGCACTGGCCAACGATCGAAAAAAATTAGATATCGTTTTTATTACCAAATATTTCGACAAACAGAAATATATATAAATTAGTTACAATTAGACAAACAAGTCTGAGAAATACATTGAAGTGAGCCAACTTAAATTAAAAAATTAAATAAAAAATAATTATGTCACGAATATTTAGAAAGGATAATTATAGTTAGTACTAATCAATATTAGCACCAAGTTATATTCAAATTTCAAAACCAATAAATATTACCTATTGTTGATACTGAAACGACCAAAGCCTGATCTTCGGATGACAGCATATTAATTTCTAATAAGATGATGAATGGCAGGTATTCATCCAAAACCTCGTAAAAGAAGAAATAAAGAATTACCGAAGGAAATGTATTGGAAGATAATTCAGGATAAAAAATTTGACCAACTTTTAGGTTATGGAGAAAAGATAAATGGGAGGAAAAGCTATTCTACTAACGATAACAAATGGCCTACAAGCGAATAACTTGTCACCCTTCGATGACAGAAGCAATTACGTAAATTTACATTAAAGCGCGTCGTTATATGATTCAGAATTACAACACGTCCTTGGAATCAGTTGCGGTTGTCTTGAGTTAATCGAAAGTGGAAACGTTTGCCGATACGGCAACAAATGCTGCTGCGACCCCGACGTATCTTCAAAAAACGAACCGTCCCAACTATGTTGTCACTGTGACTATTCAGAACTCACCGTTGGGAACTCTCTTCGGACGGGCCATCGCGATCGGTCAAGGGTAGGGCACATACTGCCGGGCGAAAGAAAGTGTATAGCCCGGGCCTGGGGTTTGTTACCCGTCCCCGAACCTCAACATTTGATCGAATTTCTCCTCGACGACCCGAATTCCTCCCAGCCCGTGCTTTACTTTCCGAGCCCCTTGCCGCTTTTCCAATTCCAATTCAACACTCGAAGCCCCGACTCTCCCGTGCCAACTATTTAGAAAACGCCACCTTAACGATACTGCACCAATAGTGATATCCCCATTTTCTATGTGAGGATAACGAGGATTTAAAGTATTCTGAATGCGATCGGATTATGGTCCACAGAAAGCCAAGTGTGTGGAATTTTTATCCTAAAGTGCAGGACGTGGAACATAGGTCACTTCAAACAACTACACTCTCACCACTACTGGTTTACATGGGTATTAAGCTAGATCTAAATATATATTTAACATAACTTAGCCTAAACACGCACAGATACTCGAAAACTCGTACTAACGGTCCCAATTATTTCAAAGTGTACACCCCAAGTAATTGAGGAAATCTTTCTAAAATCTGGTAGAATTATCTTTATAATTTCTATTCCTTCGCACTTCAAACAAGTTCGAGTTTTTCCTTTCTAAAAACATCCTTTTTCAAAAGGCCATTTAGTATAAACACGTCGCCGGCTATAAAAATATCGGCGACCTACAAAACAGATAAACATCACCATCCCGCCCGCCAAAAAATCCAAAGATGCTAGCCAAATAGAAATACTTTTACTGCTCTCCAAAAGAAGAATGTCTTACTGCGGTCATAAAATATGAGGGGCGGGGGACTGCATTTAAACTAAACCCCATGAAACGGCACTACATTAACTCTCCTATCAGCCTGTTTTATCATGTATATACATACGGCAACGCTGCGACCGAGCATTTCAGCGTCCGGTCTTCGACATCAACAAAAGAACTTTTACTGCACTGAAATTAGTCGAGATTTACATTAGAGAACGGCTGCCTCATTTATGGTTGTACCAAAATTGGAGAAAATTCTTAAAGAGATCTCGTAGGGCGGATTTGCGCATAAAACTCTTTGGATTTCTTGAATAATTCAGAACCGACCCAAAACAACTGCGCTAAAAGTTAAAAAATGTAAATTTGAACTTGTGCTACGTTAGCCGACCGAGTCCGGAAACAGTACCGGCGTTAAATATGGGGCTCTAACTAAAATCTAGCAATTACGTGTCAGGAAATAAATCATGCTCAGTCTTCTCCTGTTCAGCTGCTCAACAATCTACAGCCTAAATGATCTATATTCATATAAATCTACAATATACCTATTCCACCTTTCAAAGTGGAATATGAAAGCGACAGCAAACATTTTGAATTTCAATTTATTTCAGTAAAACTGTTGAAAGGAAAGTCTGACTTGATAAAATGAACTGCTCCACAGAAAACGAAACAGTGTGGAGGTGACCGGCACCAAATAAAAAAAAACTTTTAACACTTCAAGGTCAATTTTTCAATACCTCGGTTTCAACAGTTTAATTAAAGGGTTGCCGATGTGAATTGATAATTAACCGCTGGGTAATCGGAGCGCGCCAACCGAAATGAAAATTCCGAACAATGGCCATAAAAAGGACACTAATTCCGAGGATATTAATTGCGCTTTTCGCTCGGGTTGAAAAATGTGATTCTACAATCGTACTGGTCCAGTTTTACGTTTGCCTGAGTTAATTGCTTGCATAATTTAATACATTTACTAAACATGTGTACAGTATAATTGCAGTGTTTAATTATTTCATGAGTGCAAGTACCCTATTTGCTGTGGTCTATATGAACATTGGAAAATTAGCATTGGTAGGATAGCTTAGTTAATTTTTAACTTGTTTGAACAAATGCAAAATGATGATACTTATTAGATGTATATTTTAAATTCGCAATATATATTATTTATTCTGTTTGGATACATGTGCTGATGTTTCAGGACTTAATATATTCGTGAAGATAGTAAATTTAAGTGGCCGAGCAATAATATACTCATGTTATCAGCTTATATTGTTCCTAATAGCGATATCATGTAGGCTACATACATCATATAAATAAATATAGTGGCATTAATGTTAACATGTTTGTTTGACATTTACGTACGCAGTCTCTCTCTTAATTACTCCGTTCAACACGTGCACATGCAATTTGTGTGATAAAATGAAACATTAATTATTGCCTTATATATTAATGACATTTAACACAATTAAAGACAAATGGACACTCAAATGATACTGTAAGAACGAACTCTATCGACAACGATGCTATTTTAACCATTAGAATTAAGGAAATATTATTAATAATATTAATTAGAATGCGGCTAGCACCTGTGATGAGAGGATCGTTTTTAACGAAACAATGTTGCCAACTGCTCAGATTTATAAACCAGAAAACAAACTCCGCTTCAGACTCCGACAGTAAGCTGGGTTGGCGACACTGCCCTTTGTAAAAACAGAAAATCAGTGTTGCAACGAGAGAACTTCTTGCGTTCATTTTTCTGAAACGAGTCAGCCCCTCGTCAATCCCATATAAGGGCAGAATGTCGTACCCCACCGCACTGCCGTTTGCATTTGAAAGTTATATCGGTAATACCACTTTAGTTAGGGCACAATAATTCAGTTTCATCAAACGCATCGATCTAAATTCGTACACACAGTGTTTTCGCGTACCCAATATTAGTAGGATATACAATTTTATTGTAAACAATATGAGAACAACAATAAATCAATAATATTATTATTAAGCTCTGAAAGAGGAAAGAATGCTCATATGAACATTGGTAAATAGAATATACAGTATCAATAAACAACTGACTTTATTTATTATATATATATATATATATATATATATATATATATATATATATATATATATGTGTGTGTGTGTGTGTGTGTATATAAGAAGAAAATATTTTCGCGAATGCTACTAATCCAAAACTGCGTAACCAGTGAACAAACAAGTGAACGGAAACGTTTCCATAACAGCAACAATGTTAACTGAATAGACTGATATTGGTTTAGTCAATTTGTAAGGTAACTGGTTAAAATTTCGACATAGTTCATTGCTTGATCTAATCTATAATCAATAATTGAATCAGTAACTTTATAGCGACGATACTCCGTCGAGAACAGCGCAGCAGGACACCGAAGGCAGGAAAATTGCTGCATACCCAATTTCGTTTGAACAACTTGGAAATAATCTTTCTAAAAATTAATGCCCCGTGGGTTATTTCTCTTTTATTCCGTACAGCGGAGCGGAAAATTCTTTCGAGTTTAATTTTCCTTCTTCAGGGGAGGTTGAAAAAAGGGAACCAGCCGGGCACAGGGCTCGCCCTGGGGCAACCTTCGCCCTTACGCTTTAATAGTGCGCGCCCAAGCCCTTTCACTGCTTGCACTCAAACCCGGTACTCATAAAAGATCCATAAAATGTTTATATTTTATATATTTTACGCAGCGGATATACTAGTCCTTAAGGAAAGGTAATGTAACCCGTAGCCCACGTAGAAATATATTAGACTTTTTTCAGGCTCAGTGATAAAAGATAAAATAGTGTTGTTATTCTCTGAGCTTTTGAACGATTACATATTTTTGAATTATGCCAATAATGAAATGAGCAAATCCTACACAGCGTCAGTATAGCGTTAAACCGTTACAAAATAAAAGAAATAAATCTTTAGAACTATTCTTATTTATCCTTAATACATTCAGAAATATAATTTCAAATACTTTCCTTTGCTATTTGGTTAGGATACCATAGTTTAGGTACAAAGTGTATGATAATGTAGTCGTGACTTACTATGACTCCGTATGATAGAATTGTGTCAAAAAATCGACAGAACTAAATAACGAATAGGGTTGTCTAAATTATTATTTATTAGATACCAATTCCACATATGGGCTCTACGAACGTTTTAAGGTCGGTACGTTCAGCAACATCGATGTCCCAACCAGAAGAATCGGAGGACAAAAAAGGGTACGCGGACACGTTCGTACATTTGTCAGAATCCGATAGGTACTAAATCGATTCTAAGTATAAGGCCCACCGATGGCCGGGGGAGCGAGCACAGAGGTCGTCGGGACTGGTTCAGGAGAAGAAGGAGTTGCGTAAAACCGCAACTGGGGCACAAAACACGGCGAGTTCTATCTCTTTCTCTCCTTTTTAAACGAACTGAAAAAAAGGGCGAATAAAGAGAAGCCGAGAGGGAGAGAGACAGAGACAGACCGAAGATGGATTTTCGATTTGATATACCGATCCATTGTTGGGACTCTTTGGAGCCAGGAGCCGCGCGCAACAATGCCTTCTCCTCGCCCACATTCTTCACAGCACCTATGCTGTAGGAAAAGAACATAAAAATACGCAACATTTTGGCGGCAAAAACATTCACATTATTTTCACTCCTCACACATACATGGGCGATATCAGTTACACCTCTGGGTTGAGGCCACCGAGAACCATCTCGCCCAGACTCCAAAATGTAAATGTGGGGATGTTACACGAGAAAGCGGAACCCTAACAGAGGCCACGTCTGTGTCTAGCTTAAGACACTTTAAACAGGACAAAAATATGGACCTTCTCGCTTATATGATCCTATGCCACCTCCTCAATATTCCGTTTTTTATATATTGTGGTACACAAGGCAGTACAAAAGCCTACCCGGACAACAACTGAACACAATTCAAAAATTGAAAATAATATAATATTGATTCCTAATTATAATATTGATTGTGTTCTTAACATTCTCATTGAAAATATTTCATATTAAAATGGTGAACAAATGTAGTGGTTCCACAACAAACCCGATTGCCCATTGCTTGGCGCCATCGCCGGAGATGTGCGGGCGCCACACTATTTAACGACCAACATTCATTTAGTTGTTAGTATCCCTGTGTGAAGATTTTCGGCCCATTTGAGCCTCGATAAATACTAGTCGGAAATTCATTATCGCTCTCAGAGCGACGAACTGATGGCGTGTCAGACTCCGTGAAATATCAGAAGGAGGCGTGAACAGGAAGCACATTGATAAACTGAAATTCTTGCCCTACTATCCCAATAATTATAACCCCGTACCAACATTGTGTAGCACACTCTATAATATTTCAAGCTGTCCTGATACAATATAGAACAATATAAGCAGTGCTGACTTCAGAACTGCTTAAGAACACAGAGACAAAAATGCCGCTGCCGTGACCTATTTAAAATTCTCGACAGTCAAGATTTAAACAAACAGCCCATGAATGAAATAATAGTTCAACACCGCATTGTATATTCAATGGATGATAAGAAGTCCTTACAATAAACAAAATGTTGCCTTATCTAGTTATCGTATAAAACAGATATTAACCAAAGAACGTAGTACTTCCCTACGAATCTATTGTTACGACTGGGATCTGCTTCCTTTCTAAAAGTAGCGCCTGATTTTCATAGTACTGTTAAAGTTAAATATATATTATTGTAAATAAAAATAAGACCCTGGGCATGACGGATACTAACGCTTAATTGCGCACGTCGTCCTATCTTCTGCAATACAGAAATCAAGTATTTTCCAAAAAATCAGTTGGTAGAAAAAACAGGCATACAAAAAATCTAGGAGACTGGTAAAGTTCTTGGGGACGTAGCGGAAGATAAAGTGACGTAAGCGTGAAATGCACGATAAGGGCGAACACAGAGAAGACATGTTTGCCAGGAGATTACGGACACAAAAGGATAAGCCCAGGCCACAGCACTTACCTGAGCCTTCGTACCCCCGAAGGTACCTTTGTCCTGGATGTGACCTCAGAGAAAAATCAGTCCAGAATTCATATATTAGAAACTCATAATATATTAAAGGGGTCAATTAGAAATTGAAACCGATATTATCACGTAGAATAAATGATTAGAATCCCTTTCACGGTTCTCCGACAGTTTAATTAAGTCACATCTGGAGAAAGAACCAGTCGTGCAGAAATGTGATGATGCTATCCTCCGAAGACGTTGTCGGCTACATGTTCCGAACCCTATGACTGGGATGTTTAAATCTACGACGACAATCCGATTAGCGTCAGAGAAGACGGGACATCTCAGCAAGCTAAGTGAAACTAACGAGGCCAACAATGTTAATGAATTGGGCTTGCTTCAATTAAAGCCAATCAAAACAGTAATACTAAATCAGCCGTGTCTTACCACTAATCCATCTTATAGGATTAGAGATTCTTTCTAAATATATTATTCATTTATAATGGTTTTCAAACCTTTACAGACATCAGAATAAAATTAAGAAAAGTTTACATACGTGCATACATTCTCACACATTCAAAAGTTGATGCTTCGACGGAACCAACCATATCAAGCAGCCTGTGTGATTGAACTTTTTGATTCGTTATAACCGCTTCCATGCTCGAGTACTTCAACATTAAAAGTAAATTTCATTCCCATAACCAAATAAAACAGTTACACAGTAATTTAAATGTGCATGTAGGATATTTAAGGGCTTTGTACACTCGTTATTTGATTGCAATCTTTTCCTGTGGAGATTTTATAGATCGTTCATGCGTTTTATATAAATTATGATACCGACATTTGGTCCTGGGATCGTATATTTTTCGCAGTCTTATCCAAAGAAATGCCTATACCTTCTGAAAGCACAACCTGTTGCATGGAGGAAAGTGTTGATATTTCTTGCACCCTTAGACGTGGATCAATTCCTTATTGAACTAGAGTATTAAAACCAATTGCCTAACGACGGTCGTCGGCACAGTTACTAATTATATTACAATTAATTCATTTTTTAATTAATTATAATTAATCTTCTTACAAGATTCTCTCGCTTGATCAGTTGAATTTTCCTTCAATTACAATTTTCAATTAATTAGTAGGCTTCCAACTTGATAGCAAGCCTGATTCCAAATGTTGGAAATTTGTGATCGACGAATCGTCGGGTAATTAAAATTAATTGTGGCTAATTAAAAACACCGAAACGAACTCTCTTGATATTAACAAGCCCAATTAACAAATTCTGAACGATATCGGTTTATTGATTTGATCAGTCGAGAGAACGCGGCTGCTTCACTTCATACCCAAGTCCAGACTTAATTTAACGCCCACTTTCTCCCATTGATATTCAAACAACTAAAATTCAATATGGAAATTAATAAAAAGCAAACAGTTCAAAAGTGCCGGTAGGATGAAAGTATAAGTATGAATTTTTTTCATTGTGAAGAGTAGGGGCAGCATATGTAAAGTTGTGAAGCGTTTTGAAATTAGTTGCCCTGAGAGGCTGTTGAGTGAACAATGAGTTGTTCAATTCAAAAGGGACTGGATTTTACGTTACCCCCCTTCCCATGCGGCTAATTACACAATCCCATATTACTCCTATTTCCTTCCGGCTTCTACACTTGTACGATAAAAGGCAGGTGTGCGCAATCTCGAAAAGATGATCGGCAGGTGTCTATAACCAGAAAAACAACAAGGAGGATGGTCCTTATTTATCATCGAACCTAATAAAAGGAGACACAAAATCCCTATCAGATTAAATGAGATATTTTCGCGTTTATCAAATTTGCTTTATAATGTCATACATACATAAAAATACAATTGTAATATCAACATTATTCCAATATCCTCACTACAATTGCGGACAGGATGGTTCATCGGCAACAGCGATGTGCTTCACTAATCTATTGATACAGAGCTACTGAGCATGGCGAGAAGGCGGAACCGTTTTGCCAAATCAGCTAGTGGAGACAGAAGAACCCAAGGATAAGCATGTTACAAATCTTCGCTCATGAATGAAAAGATCTCTTAAAACAATAAGAATGCAGAAACACGATATTTGAACCGACCGGCCCAAATAATTGGCAAGTCTTATTTATTTATTCAAAATGACTCCAGGTTCTGGGCCTTAGTGCGAACGTTAATTGAGATAAAAGAGAACGGGGGGGGGGGAGAGGAGGAGTACAAAGAGGGCTGGAAAGGGGGATAAAACATTTTGTACCACCGGAAACAAAGGGCCGGGCACCGGAGGCGACGCTTGAACCATGAGGTACGGCCCGATGAAAATAAAACCCTCCCTTTCCCCTTGTCCAAACTTTCTCCGCCCCGGCGAGGAACAATGAAAACAAGAAAAAGTACAAAACGCTAAAAAATAAAAGGCGGGGGCCGCGGAAAGGAGTGCGACTTTAAAGCAGGAGCCCGCCTCATCTGTTGTCGCGGCGGCTTATAGAGAGTCGAGGTGGCGACTGGAGGAGGGACAACAAAAAAAGAGAGAAAGAGGAATGAAGAGAAAATAAAAATAAGGCGCCGCCGGGGCAAATCCTCGGTCACCAACAGAGCCCAGAGAAATGCCCCAGGTGCCGACCAAACCTGTGCAACTCGACACTTTACCAGATTTGAGTCGGATTTTGTGAACTCAAATGCTGCATCAAACAGTGGAATATAGAGCACTAAATGGCTAAAGAATTAATCTGGCTTCCATTTATTATTATATATGGGTTCCTGCTCTCATTTATTATTAATTTATTATAATGTATAAATGTTTAGCAGTTAACTCAAAAACAGAACATTGAATGGTAACGTTTATCATTATGTACTACATTATTAATGCATTCTATTTGAACATTCTTTCTTCATCATGTGTTAAAAAAATAAAATACACCTAGAAGTTATTACTAAATGCAATACATTTTCTGGGACCAAATATTATGAGAATCTATTAACCTCGATTTATGTTAACTGGTAGTGGGAAATTTACAAGATGCCCTACATCGAATATCTATGACAATGAAAATAATGTAATACAAAATAAGTATTCGAAACGAATTAAGAAAATTAAACTAGTAGTACACAGATTATATCCCCGATCTGACATGGTAGTCTCGTACCCAATTCACAAAAAAATAAAAACTCCCGTACTCGGTAGCTAGGAGGCGGACAAATTTGGCCGATAAAGGAGCTCTAAATATTGGGGTCGGCTCCAGGGAGACTATGAATAATGAGGGGGGGAGGGTTCCGGCGCTGGTAACACCTGGGGCACCCGTGTTCCCTCTCTTGTAGAAAAATAAAAAAAAGACCGGTGGGAGGGGGGGTTCGAAATATATAGGTCCAGCTTTGTAATCTTCCCCGCTCTGGCCGATAAATCACGCCGGAGGAAAAAACTGAAAATGTTTCATAAGCAAATTATTCGGGATCTGGCAATGGAAGCGGGCGGGTTCGTCGATTTCATTCCGCTTAGCGCCTTACGAATTTTTTCGTAGAAAAAAAAGGGACGGTTTTTTCTACAACGCGTATCTTTATTTCCCATACAAATATCTCAGTCTGTACGCTTTTAATGGATTACATAACACCTTGAAAAACGTATTATATATTTATATATATAATTTGAACAAAGGCATTTAAAAGAAATTTTAGGGAAGCCTCCAAGGACTCCAAGCACCTTGGGGTTCTTGTTCATTTGTTTGCTAGTATTCAAAACTATAATGTATAACAACATATTACATAATTTTTAGCCTCAAAATTTAAACTAGTGAAAATTAATTAATACTAATTTCCAAATATGTTTAAGAGTAATTTTATTTTGGAATTTAATTTCATTTCATAGTATATAATTCTGATCTAACATTGACAGGAGGTTTAAACTGGGATTGGAGTTACATAAGGAAGCCATTCTTGAACCTGAATAAGAGCACGGGGCTCTGTTACATACGGAGATTGATATCTGAATACTTTCATCTGAATGTCACGACCGTTTTAAATTCAGAAGGCGGTCACCTCCGGGCCGTATACACTTTCTCCGCGTGCAACGGTGAAAGTATTGCTCCGTTAATTCGTACCGATACGTGCAAAGATATTTCCATCTTTATCATACACAACTGATTTCAAAACAGTTCGGATAATGAATTAAAACCGAAAGGCGGAATGGGCAGAATTCCGAGATTAACGGCGCTTGAATTAACAAAAAGGAGAAGCAGAAAATGTTTCCAAAGATAGAAAAAGTTGAAGGAGGACTTTCCTATAAAGTTTTATCTCGAGTTTAAGACGAGATAGTGGGCAGAACTGGAGAAAAACAAGAAATGAAGAGGGGAGGGAGGGACACTCTGCACACTCCTACCACTGGGCAAAAAACTACTTTCCTGCTGTAAGAAACTTTCTTCACTGCAAACACTCCAAAATTTACAAATAAGACTCGAAAAAAACAAGACGTGAACAATGTTTCATCCATAAGCCGTAGAACTAATTTGGTTCGATATCATATTAAGTATACCGTACATTTCGTGTCTCCTCTCGCTGGTTTGGTCTTTTGCTTTCAACAAAAAGCTACCCACTGCTTACATTAATAAATTACAATTTTACAAAGTGCGTAAAAGGATTAGGTTCTGTTTGGCTGGTACACGCCGAAAATCCCCTTAAGATAACAAGAGAACTTTTCACGCTCAATAAGTTCTCCTGCCCCCCCCCTTCGTGGTCCCTAATCTTCGGAAATGCGGGTTCTGACGACAGAAAGGGAACAGATGGGCGGGCATCTGTGGGTCTTCTTCGCCCTCATCGGCCGAAACTCGCCCAGTGACGAAAGAACCTGACACTCTGAAATTTATTGGATTCCCCTGTCTCCGAATTCGTCGGTTCTCGTGAAGGCGGACTGAAATCTGGTTGGAAAAGCTTACATCCGCCACGGACCAGACATTCTTGTCCCTTCTGTCCCAAGTCCTTTAGTTTTAACGGACGGACAGGAAATATCGTAAATTTGCCTCCACGATGAATTTTCATATTCAAATATCCTTTTCCCATATGAGTTGTGAAAAAATATTATATTTTTCACTTCACTACGGAAGCTCTGTGATTCAATCACTTCTTTTACCATGTCGGTCATATGTTGGCCCACCGGTGCCTACATCTAAAATCTCCTTGTTAAAGCGAGTGAAAAATGTCAGCCCTCCAGTTGTTATCGGTATTATTTTCCCGATCATTTAAGCTAGTATTCTTACAGTAGTACAGACGATTAGAAGCAACGATAAATTAATTAATAGAAATGCCCAGATTACAAAATCACAGGGATCATCATCCCCGAGGGCACTCTACCGGAGGCATCTTGTGTCAGCGGTGATCGTTTTGAACCATGGTGTCTTAAACCTCCTTTTATTATTCTTTTCACGTATCAAATGTCAGGTCAAGTGATTATTTAGTTAGGACAAATATAAATCAATACTAATAATACAGATGTTTCTCCAACTCTAACGGTATGTTTGAAGTAAAGATTGTATCGGCGAAATCGACCCTCGGCACGATAAGGCGGACGAATTATCTTGGACAATCATCGCAAAACGGTTCGCAATTATGGAACTGCACGAGTTCAGAGGCAGTTCAAATAGGATCGAAATCCCGAGCACTTCCCGATTGAACTTGTATGTATCGAAGTTATTGCACGGTTTAGCAGTCTCGAATTCCTAAAACCATCGAGCCTTATTAAGAAAATACCGGTTTAATGAAATTTACCGCATTCTAATAATATCTAACGGGACTTAAAATCAACCGGAGGTAAATTGGACCAGGCCGAACGAGCTAAGAGCTCGGGAATTAAAAAACGCGAAAGCAATTCACTTCATCGTAATACGTCAGATGTTCTTCGGTATAAATTCCTCGGGTTCCTCACAGTTCCCATAATTTTGATAATTCATTTCAAATAAGCTAACTTTTTTTTGTTACCTAACGTTTTCATACTCAACATCTAAACTCACCTATGTCACAACTTATATTTCAGTACGTATAGTTTTTGTACCATAACACTATTCTGTTCATACTATTTAATTACACTATCGAATTATTGAATATCTGAATGACCCTCAAAGCATTAAGTTATAAAAATGAAGGAGCACAGGTTAGAAGCCGGATAATTTGAAATTTATTTAGGCCAAATCCTTTTCATTCAGGTTGTTAATTTTATATCAAGTATAGAAGGATACGGGACAATATTTATAATAATTTGAGTATCTAAATTCGTTTAAGGTTTAATTATAAACACAAATACTTCAACGGATCTAAAACATTCTTCCGCATTGGGGCTTTAAATAACGAAAAGTAATAATGCAACGGTAGATGGTGGGCGGGAGACTGCACCCCGAGCACTATTTTCAGAATCGTGATCCCGTCTCGGATCACGAACTGCTCGTTATAAGAGACCAATTAGCGCCGATTATACATTGCGGGCCCACTATTTTTTCTCTTGGGAGTTCTCACGCGGTTAATGACGCGTGGAAACGCACCTCCGGCTAACGAAGGACTTACCGGTCACAGTTCGACACCGTTCCGTGTAGTCTCAGGAAACACTAACTTTAACATAAATAGCAGCCTCTTGATAGTCCATTAACGGGTCCCTTCAACGTCAAACGACTGACACACAGAACTGACAAGACAGGGATACAAATGTCCGAAACTTAAAAGATAGGTCCTTTGAATTTATGTGGATAGAATTTAAGGACCGTTTTCATAATTTATCTCAATTCTTTAAAATTGAGATGCGGCATTCCCAAAGGCTTAATTATAACGACACTCGTGTAAATTCAGTATATCCTCTCATAATTCGACATTACCCAGTCAGGATAAAACTTAAAAGTATTACGGAACACCAAGGAATAACATTTTTCAGCAAATAAGGTTTTTTATATCAGCGAAGAATGATCCGGGTGAAGTAAAATTTCGTTTCAATTAATAATTTCTGAATATACAATAATATTATGTCTTAAGACTCCCCCTGAGGTACCCTGAGGTGTCATGATAAAATAAAATATTGGTCAATCAATGCCTTGTTTTCATGGGAAATGGAAAAAAATGTTTTGTGGCAACGAGAGCTTTTTGAATAGGGCCACCTACCCCTATCGCCACCTCTACATCCGCCTCCCGACCGTCCTTTTTTATTGTAGTTCTGTTGTGTCCACCATGTTGTTTCGGCTCTCCGAAAATTACTCGTGAATATTTTTCGATAGATTCACTGGTCCCATGACTGATTTCCCCTCCGGCTAATGAAGACTGGGGTTGGTGACAACCCGCTATAAATTCCTGGAGAAACCTAAGTGAACTAGTTCCGAGCGCTGATTGATTGTATGTATAATATTTTTCAATTTTTTACTGCCCCTTTGCTGTACATTTGTTAGAAAATAGCCGAAAAATAGCACATTAATAGTCAGACAAAATGATTAGCATCAACCATCACGCAACAACAAAGTATTAGGTAACGAACATCATCTTCCTTGTAAATGCTCAGTAAGTACAGATGCGTCAAACAAGTTTAAGAAGGTAATAAAAAGTACGTTACAAAACCTAAGCCGGCGTTTCTCGTACATTTTTCAACATTAACGACGAATAAATGGCGCGTACAGTTAGACGACCTGGGCACAGACCGAAGTCATCAGAACAACGCATTGATTTACGACGCCATTAAGGTTTGGGAGTTATATCTACTTCTTTAATAAACCCTAAGATCATCGCCAATCATTATTTGGGCCTAACGGTGTCAAGAATCTTACGGAATCAGCATTAGAACACCTCCACGTTACAGGGATTACCGGGCAACGGTACTGGAATCGTACACCGTTTTTACGCTTGAAAGCATCGAAACAGATCTGCGCAGTTCCTGGAGGAAAATTCCCTACCAAATAGCGATGGAAATATCTAGAAAATACCTATCCCGGACACTTGCGGAATTCCGAGTTTAAGTAGCAATAAAAAACGATGGTCCGGAACAAAAGCGTACGGGAAACAGAAATTCTTCACGTTTCCCCCCATGGAATTTAGAAACGGGACTTCATCGGGAAGGCAATAATTAAACAGGGGCCATGAGCTTCTTACGGAGAACATTCGAACACTCGGTGTCGCTTGAACGAACATCGGAATGGTCTGCAAAAGCACGGAATGTCACAAATTTGTATCTACCCGTTCCGGATTTGTTATTATTAGTGCAGAAAAGCGGGCTGAACCGGGGAAGGCCTTTTCGCAACTTACGGCATACCTCTATTAAACAATATTTTGTGAAATCGAACGGAACGGAACTGAAGTTAACAAATGCATAAATTTGCATGGGGAGGCGTAAATAATGTATATGTCAGAAATTTCACTCACTGACCCAGTTGATCCGTCCTTTTTGCAGCGGTGTCAAAACAAGCTTACCTGAAACAGAAAACAATTAGAAGTTAGGAAAACGGTTTTTCATATCACTGAAATGACTCGTTCAATACATTCTCTCCGCCTTTAGTGTTTTTAATCTGCTGGCGTTCAAATTTCTTATATAGTGAGCTAATCATTATTTCATTGCAGTAAAATTATTTTCAAACGTTCCAAGGATTAGATATCTTTGTCATTTGCTTACCTAAATAATAACATTAAACACTTAACCTGCTAGATGTATACAGGCCGATATAATTCTTAAATTCATATATACATTATATTGGTAAGATAAACATCGATATATCTTAAAGCTGTATTAACTAATTTTGTATTCTGATTTAGTATTAAATTTTAGCTGTCAGATGAAAATAATCTTCTAGCGCTTCTGAACTATTGGGATTATAACTTCTACTACTTAAGACACGAAAATCCCCTACTTCTCATCCTATATCGCTGCCTCTTATATTGCTGTAAATAAATAAGTCCGCAACGGAATAATAATCGCAATTATAGTGAAGCAAAAAATATTTCTTAGATTTCTCTAGATAATTTAAGCCAGCGGATTGGGGCCTATTTATTAATAACCAATTAATATGTCAATCTGGAAAAATGAATATGAAATGTTTTAATCGGTTCGCCCACTCTACTTCCCACATCGAATGGTACCGACTGAAATCGAGAACTCTGAGAAACCGGAGACACAACAATGGCAATAAATTATTTCTTTATTAATGCAAACTGCGGTTTGTTTATCGTCCCAGGAAGCCAACCCCCCCTTACCCCTGAAAAAAAGCGAAGTTATGGGAGCGGATGAATAAAGAAATTGTTATTGGGGAAATAAATTCATGATAAGGAGGCGATAAATTGACGACGAATTAATGCGCGAAAGGGTGTATTTCAATTTGAAAGCGACGGGGCTGACTGAAAAATCGGGCTCGAAATTTACGACCGCGCCCGGGAAAAAAATCCCGAACAGGTGGCCGGGAATTAACGGCGAGAACATTTTAATTAGAAGACTCTTTGATGTAGAACAATTTGAGCGACCACGGCCGGTATTTTGGGACGGCTCTATCGGACACCGATAGGCAGGCACTAGGTAGGCCTTCCAAACGCCGTCGAACTGCGCGCTGTTATAAAACGCGTGTTACGCGCGCTTAAGAGCTTGCGAAATAACGATCACGAGTGAGGAATATGATGCGATTCGTCAGCAAAGTGCACATTCAGAGGTTTGTAATTTGCAATTTTGCAGTTAATGGAAAAGTGTGCAGGGGGTGAGGCGCACGACATTTGCCCTTCAATACTTCTAAATGGGTACCACTGCTAACCATCTGAGCTTTTCCAATGAAAATTATATCAAGAGTTTCAACAGGTTTCGGTTCTATGTATCTTGAGACTACACTCCTAATTTATCTGAAAACATTTCTAAACACCATGAGGTAATAGATTAGGGTTATAATGACCAAAGAATTTCTTCTTAATTATTTATGTACGGATATCACGCTTTGAAAATGTAAATAACGTAAGCGCTTCTTTGTTGAATATGAGATATTACACAATACTATATGAGATATTTACATATTGCTTTATGTTAAGTATAAGAAACATATAGGTCAGATATGATAGAAAAAATAGCCGAGTCTATCAATCATAGAGACGGGAGATAATGTTAATAGTAAGAGGAATGCCAATCGGAAAAGAGCCGCCAACAAAAAGCGGGCGGCCCCGAAACGGGACGTTGAGTGTTGGCGTTCCAGAAAAAGCAAGGGGCAAATGAAAAGCCGAATTAGTCGGCTTCAGCGCGTAGCTTCTTCCTTGACGAATGACCGCCCCAACCATCAATCACCTTGGAGTTCATCATTAATAGAGTGAAAGACAAAACGGCCCACACGATTCTTTTCGGTCGTGACGCGACTCTGCTGCCTTCATTGTCGGCTCGGCTATGGCCATCGAATTTACTTTCTCCGTACGCAACACTCCTCCCAAAAATTTTCTTCCTGAAAGTAACTCCAGGTTGCGACAAAAAGGCCCACCTCGCAAATTTTTAAGACACGGAAAAAAGAAGAAGAAAGGTTCAAAGATTTACGAATGCTTACTAATAATTAAATAAATCTAACAAAAATTATCACAAATAGGTGTAGGAGTTAAAAACTTAATATTTTTTCCAAACGGCATAAAAATTTGTCTAAACCAAAGTTCGCTAAGTTGTAACTACACAAAGGAAAAGTAGGCTGAGGCCTGGTTACAGAAAGTAGAGTTATTTATGATGGAAAATATTCGATATAGTAGGTCGAAAATACAAATTCACGGAGCGATGTAATGATTGGGAGCCTTTGGCGCGTAGTACAATGTCAATTGGGAGGGGAATGAAGGCCGCGGGAAACACTTCTCTCTCCGGGCTCAGAACTAATTTCATGATCGAGTACGTGACGCGGTATGGCCCCCGCCAACGTTACAAGGCCATTGGGATAATATAACCGGGGCGAATGCGGAGGAGTTCCCTTCTCGGGACGCTAGGGACGAAACCAAATTGCCGCGCTTATAACCGGGAAAGTGGTCCCAACGGACGTAACTGGCGCATCTAAAATACTCTCAATCATAAGACTCATATAAAAACATAATCGTATGTAAGTAGAATCGTAGAAAGTACTAGTCTATGAGAAAAATGCAGAGGAAAAAATCTGTAGTCAAAAATAATCATAATAGAGGTTTCTGTAACTTTAAGATAGTGAATAGAGGGAAGGGTGAGAACGGGAGAAGGAATGAAGAAAGGACGATGAAAAAGAAGCTAAGATAAGGGATTTTCGTGACATCTCAATTTTCGAATGGAACACAGTGAATGGGAACGGATCTTCAATCGTGGGAGGGGAAAATAAATAAATGCGGCAGAAAGGCGTCGTACGCCAGTTGAATAAGAAGTGGTTAACAAGTACGGCGGAGGCTCCAGTTCGTTACCCGGTCCGAGAAAAACACCCCCACGGAATCGGCAGGAAGCTTTGTCGGTGAGGAATTGAGAAAAGAATGTTTGGAGGAAATTGTTTAGTACAACCCCCTTGGGTGGCTAATTTGGCCCTGGGAAACACTTGGCCGCTCAAAATCAATACCGGAGAAGAGCTGGGAGGGAGAACACGAAGCGGAGGGGTAGAAAATGAAGGGAAAACCCTACAGGAGACGACGTGAGGGAAATGAAACATGCGAGGGTAACGATGGGTATAAAATTTGAGATGACTATTATATCGCCCCTTAACGGTTCACTATATTTTCTTCCTAGACGGCAACCGTTTTCAACATTGAGAATAGCTCGCCGCCGTGATTACGGATAAAGCTTATATTTTTTCCGAAGTCGATCCACCCACAGAGAACCCGAACGGGGAAATATCAAGGTTACAAGGATGCTGACAACAAAGAGAAAGGAAAAACAACTCGGTTTTCAAATTTTAATAACTCAGTCCATTCATGACACTTCGATCGACTGACAATACTCTGACAGCAATGCATATTCTTGACGTTTGTGTAGATCAACGCTTCATTTAAAGTAATTCAATTCTTAAAATGAAACGGATATCGTTTTATATAACCCGAGTGTTTCGGCGACGGCATAGTTGCATTGAATACATCGGTTTGGATTGGTTGCGAAAAGATCTGTGCAACGCCCTTATGCAACGTACATAACCCCGCGCACGATATTTGCGATATAAATGCTGAGTTCTAATAACAAAGTGGCTTATATAACTGTGTAAGTGAAGGGGCGATATACCCGCAACGTTGTGGCCGGCCTAAAGGAAATGATATGTACGGAAGAAGCGGAATCCGAGAAACGGGGAGTTAAAGCGGAATGGCGGTAAGAAGGGTAGATGCTTGGTACATATAGGGAGAATGAAGTTGGGGAGGCCTAAACCAAGTACATGGTAAGGGCGTCACTTCGGGGGCAAACTGCCAAACGTCTCCATCTCCCTGACTACCGCACCCTACTGGCGCTTCCCCCCTTTTTCACCGGCACGTGCTATGGCATCCCCAGTCGCCGCATAACAGTAAACATCCAAACCACATTAAAATATGAAACAGATGCGCCCGCAGAAAATGATTTGTATGGGAACCCGCTGGTGCATAGGCCACATATCGGGTATCAGTCAGACTTTTATTACTTCCACCATATTACAATTCATACGATGGCATTCATACTTCAACGTGAGAAGATGGTTGTAGTCGTAAATTCTACAGCATATATCAATCAGGAAAAGAATTTTAATATGTAGTAAAGTACAATAGAACCTAATTTTAAACCAAAAGGTGTCGGTGTTAAATGCCTTTCGTTCAAGACATTTAATTTCAGTATATAAAATTTTTACACTTTAGAAGCTGTATGAAAAGAGGTTTACCTAAAAAATTACAGAATTCATTGAGAATAGTGTTGCATTATCGTACCCAACACATTAATCAGTTATATAAGAAAACAACATTTTCAATTATTGTTAAAAACAATTGAAAAAATGATTTATTATATATTATTTAACGGTGTTGACGTATAAGTTAGTTGTATATATCCAGTACGGGGACGACGAGTCATCGGACTGAATATTTATGGGCACGTTTATCCCTGCGGGGACAGTGGGCTCTCCCTCCCCCTCCCATATGTATTTACAGAGGGATAACAAACGCTGATGGTTTATCGATCAAACTGTATTACATCATGCGACACGGCAAATTGCAATATACCCCGAACGTGACGCACCCACGCCTGGAATGTTAATGACTTCATATCGTGTGTAGCATACGGAGTAACGTTCTCTGTTTATTCATAAATATTATCCTATATAAACGTATAGTATAGAATACGAAACGTCTATAATTATTTCGACTTTCATTTAAACACCTTATTCAAATTGCAGCTCCTCAGTCGAAAGCAAATTACAATAGCATACCACGCGGTGAGGTCGGACAGGGTACATGCATTTTAATTACTGTGAGCGATTGCCTTATCACTGATGCAAGGACAGTAATAAGTCCCGTTAAGGAGTTTTTGTGGTTCAGGCTGTAACATAAACAATCTGAAATTTGTCGATCATCTCTCATTTTATAATCACAGGAGAAAAAAGTATGGAAAATAAAAGCAACTATCTAAGTTTGCACTAAAGGAACGGCCTTGGAGGGCTTATTTCCTATTAGAAACCTAAGATTTCTCCTTGAACTTCTAAAGTCCACAGACCGCATTTCAACCGAGCTTTCCTATTTCTATAAGGGCTCACAGAATACAAAGTAAATAGTCTCGTTAATAGCTGACATTGGAGGCCGACAGAATGACAACGACTTTGACTCCGATGGCGCAGAAATTGATGAACCGCGGCCAGAACGAATCAGGGCTTTCACCTGCAACGATGCACTCGGAATGCATCCGAAACCTTCACCAAGTTCTGGCGCCAAGTCGAATTTCCGTTCTCGAATGAAATAAAAAACACAACAGACGCGCCGAAGCAATTCTGAAGCTTGTGACTTTTCTGACATTCCATCTTTAAAGTAGACAAGGCAAGGAAAAACCAAAAAAAAGGGCTTGAAAGATCTATCCTACACGACCGGAGTAAAAGTTGAACATGCCTCACATAAAAGCGTGCTCACATAATTATGGAACAGTATCAAGCATAACATAACCCAAGTTGGCTAATGCCCTACATTAAGTGAGTACTATTTGCCTAGGCACAATTCTCTGATAAGAATTACTGTAACGCGTAGTAAAAGATATGTAGTAGCAAGTTTGTCATTTCATTCACGGAACTATATGTTACGACACTTGATAACATTACTAATTTGATGATGGTACCAAAAGATAAGCTACACGACAACGTGATGCGGGGATATCCCAGTCAATGTGACTTTTCATAATCCCCCGCTTAAAGCAACACTCAGTTCACACTGACACTCGAATTCCGAGAAATGCAACGTCACTTAACTTCCAGCCTTTGTGTCGCAGAATATTTGACATTCCTTCGACTGAGCGTAGACTATGCTTGGCTTTAGTGCTTTACATTGAAGGCGGTCTCTTTGAGCGACTGAAATGGCCGCGTGGTGAACTTACAAAACATTCATTGAATGTTAAACATACAGAGAAATGAATAGTAAAATAAGCTTACGCGCACAGATACGTTTTTAAAGACCATATATCAACCTAACTAATGATTTGTTTTGAATATCCCGCTGCCTAAAGTTTATTCATCGTACTATTATATATAAGATAACAACTTAGGCTTGATAACTTATGCCTACAAATACCATTATTAATAATGATGTTTTAGTTGCTAGAACATCAAATAGAGTTGCTATTTTAGTTGGTAAAATAACCATTGCAGAATCCTTCAAGATGTACATCTGTTTAAGGCCAGCCAGATCATCAAAACATCCAGGCCTTGAAACAATCTTTGTGGGGTGACGTTATTCGCAAACATGAACAACACTTTCTTCATGGAAGTCATGAATTTACACTGCTTCTTGAATCCACAAGTCCCGTTCAACTCAACAAGTACAATTAAAATATAAAAATATTATAATTGTCAGATAAAATGTTTAATTCAAATTGAGGAATATTAATAGGTGAATACGCGCAGCTGTGAAATGAATACTGGCGAAAATAAAATAATGCCACTAAAAATAATGAATGTCACAATCCATTCGGGACCGCCCCGAACCCAAGAGCAAGAGACTAAAGTCTATACAACACTGAAGTCTATAAAATAATGAAAATATTCAAACGAGACACAAAGTTCAGAAAGTGTTTATAACTGATTAAAGTTCAAATCAATTTTAAATGGAGAATGGAGATAATGGTCTACCTTTTAATCCAGAGTTCGGGATTTATTCATATTATTCTCCCTGTGTGAACATGATTTGGAGCAGATAAGTTTACTGTCACCTAACTCACGCTGTGGTACGCCTAGAAGCAAATCCTTTCAGGGCAATGACATCATTGCAGCGAGTTTTGAACCCATTCTGTAAATATCCGCCTATATTATCAAAGCTGACGACGGTCAATCATGCTCCGAAAAAAAGGGACCCTCCCTATTTTATTGAAAAGAAACTCATCTACATCTACAGATTATTATTCAAAAGACAAATACCAGGATCGTTACAGCAGTTTATATAACGGGAACTTAGCAACAATATCAGTCATAAAATAATGTAGAAAGAAAAAAATGTTGACAGTACAGTTGCAGATTGATTTTCAGCCATACATAACTATATAACAAGTTGTAGTTGTATAGAAGATTAATGGATTTTAATCACTTTATATCAAATTAATTCGATTGAATTAATTAATAATGACAAATCTGAGGTCCAAAATACCCCTACATTTAACAACTTAATTAGATATGGTTTCACCGATTAAAACTGTTTTCTAGTGACTGGAAAATGAGATTGGAAATTAAAAATGGAATATATCATTTGAATTTTACTTGTGAATAAACGAAATTAAAGTTAAGTAGGAATAAGTAACGTACGGTCGAGTGAAGCATATGAATGTGTCGATTTTTTTTATAAAATCAGCATTAAAGATTAAGGCAGAGTTGTTGGGCACTGACGGACACGCCTACGGCCCGGACCTTATTTGGATCCCCTCGGAAAACCCGTACGCAG
This sequence comes from Lethocerus indicus, assembly GCA_019843655.1. NCBI lineage: Eukaryota > Metazoa > Arthropoda > Insecta > Hemiptera > Belostomatidae > Lethocerus > Lethocerus indicus. The sequence continues at coordinate 12,438,702 of JACDQD010000008.1, forward strand.
GTAGGAATGACAAAGTCATTTTCGAAAAAAAGAACATACAAAACCATAACCCGTCCAGTCCACCCATTTGTGGGCCAATAAAGATTAGCAAAGACGAGCCGTCGGAGGCGTCGGTAAAATATCAACCGCGAACCGGTCGTGGCTTGGTAGCCGCGCTCACAAACACACTTTACATTTGATAAGGGCTAATTTATGCCTTGGGTCCGGTTGCCAATAACACTTGGCCGTAGCCTGCGGAGGAAGACCAAGGCGCCTCTTCAAGTCCATGGAAGCCTACAGTTTCCTACAGGTAAAGGTAGGACCGTGAGATATTCGGGCGGCCCGGAAAGATTTACGACCCACTCTTTAATAGTGTTCCGTCCGATTGCGGGACACGAGCGTAAACAGGAGGAACCTTGGGCGATAAAAGCACCGCCGCCATTGAATATTTTCTATTCACGTCTCTATTAATACAGGCCCCTCCGTATTCTCGTGACACGTTGGAGCGTGAATGAATGAAACGGTAAGAACCGATAGCGTGCACTGAACCTGTTGAGTACTTGGTAAACATGGACCTCACAATTCTTTTATCGTTCGTACAGAAGTAATCCTTGTAGATAAACATTATCTTACTTTGCTTTTTAGAACTATTTTTCATTAAAAAACAGTATATCCGCATACATAAATAAAACTATTCTTTCATAAAATTATGAACATTATGTGTTTTAATGAGTCCTCTAACAAGACCCAAACATAAGCGCAAAACCTTAAAATTAGAGTGAACAACAAATAGTTTCGAGTGTTTAACTGTTAATAAAAATGGAAAATTTATGTATATCACTATAAACTTCTGGTTGCTAATTTTGCGAATCTGCCATTGGTGTAGGAAATATACTTCTTAATTGTGAATTCAAACTAAGTGCATAACGATTGTTCTACTCCAACGGTAATACAATTGAAAATAGTGCCAATACCCGATTTGTAATCCACTAGAAATCCGCGGGTGGAGACAATACAACGGATGGTCGGCTTTATTTCAATGGAATATCACTCTCACCAACCAATCCCTTCGAGTTTGTGGCAGAGAGATTAAAAGCAAACCTATCGTTTTTCCAGAACTCATTTTGTAATGAATGAGCTACATGCTATCCCCGTTTTGTTAACACCAGTGACGAGGGGCTCGAGTGATAACATTCTTAAGGGCTATTGATATGGCCTGAAGCAGTAGGCCGAGCCCATAACCAGTGATGCAATTTGGGCAAAACGCTCTTTCTCTCGGCGAACGAGGTCAGCAGCAGTGAAAACCAGCCCGGTAGCCTCAGAGAAGCCAGCCCCACCTCTTTCCCACCGGCCATCACTTCCTTGAGTTGTTTTTCGACCTTTCCTCAACTTCCGACAATCAAATAAACATAATAAAATAATCATTGACTTTTTTGTGAACAGGAGAAAGTCTGCTCCCAAAGTTAATCACGACTTAGTTTGTGAATAATCGCTATATGCAAATAGCTCAGTGATAATGTACAAATTCGAGCATTACAAAGAACCCCAATAGCCATCATTTTGTTTTCAACATTCACACTCATAATGTGAAAAATAAAAATTTCACATTTATGCCTGATACCAATGACAAAATCTATCAAGGACACTAACACAGCCCCGTTGCCAAACGTCCAACGCTATGTGACTCTGAAAATGGCTAGAACTTCGCAAAATATTTCATAATGCCAGGTGAACATTCGGCAGAGGAGGAAAAAAATACGCGCAAAAAACGGATTTAAAAACTCCCTGGCGGCCTTGGAAACCCTAATGAGGCCCCATTCAACACGTTCACGAAGTCATTTACGAGTCGGAACAACCGTCATGACGCGTAAAAAAATAAATTTTCTGAGGCATTTCTGAGACGCGGGACGGACTGGAATACATTGCTCTAAATATTTCAGCCGGATGAGAATCAAAATCTAATCCTTGTTCGGACTAGTGACCGTTTCGTAAATGAAACCAACCAAATTATCCAGCCAACTCGGTATCTCAACCAGAACGAGCCCAAAGTATAGATTTGGACAGTCACTGTTTTGATAGCTTCTCACGAATATCATTCAGACCAACGACTACTGAAATTTGAAACGAGTCTACTACTGAATTTCTCTACACAAATTTTATGAATTACTCTAGTTAAAAAACCGTACGGTTCGTTTTATATTCCAGTTTTTATAGCGAACAGAAAGGCGTAAGAAAAGTAAAAAAAAGTGAAACTATTTGGATTCGTAACAATATCTGCAGATATATTCTATATTAGAACAATTTTGACCACAATTGTTCTACCTTGAGATGTGCAGATAACTCGTACAGGAAAGGATTAACAAAAACAAGCATTAATGAAAGTCTACACAATACCGGAAAATTATAATATTTTATGGTATTAAAATGAAATTGTTTAAATTGAACCACTGATAACTTCCGTTTTATATTCACCATAATGAGCCACTTACTGAGAGAACAAAAAACAGGTCTGCAGTCACTTTTGTCTTACGTAAAGCGTGTGGCGATGAGTTATGTCATATATGATCTATAATAACTCGAACAATTATCACCGCTTTCGAATAATTACGGCGGTCATTCCAGCGCCAAAAAACGAAAAGAAAGTATGACAACAGGTAAAAGTTACCACTTGCGGTCTTAACAGTGCACCTTCTGTTGAATGATAAAAGTGGACGTGACAATCAGGAAAAACCTGGTTGCTTTTTAAGCAGCTGAATAAGAAGAAGTGAACCACGATCTACTGAGATGGATTCTCCTGTCATTGAATCTAGCTATTTTGGTGTAGCCAACATTCGATAAAATTAAAACAAGAACGATGTCTCCAAAAGAAATAACAATGTTCAGATTACAGGAATAATATATTATGAAGAACTCAGAATGAGACAACTGCCGACATCATTAGGCTGGGAAAATAGACTACACGTTAGAAGAAAACTCATGCAAGTCCCGGCAAGTTTAACCGTAAAAGGAAAACGACCCATTTCTCGAAAGAACTATCTGTGAGTAGGTGAAGTGGGCGAGACCGCTTACACATAAATTAAACCCTTTCTTCGTTCCCAGCCTTAATCAGCGCTTTGTCCCAGATCGAACCCTTAACGGCCCGGGGACGCCTATTGCCTCTATTATACTTCTATTTATAACTCCTATTCATAGCAAAGCATTAATTCATTGTTACGCGAAAACCCCTTTTGGAATGCGACCAGACCAATAAAAGGAGGAACTTTGATGGTTCGACCTAGAAATAAAATTTTCAGAAATTCCGTACATCCTTTATAATCCGGATGCTAAATTTCAAATTCATGTCATCAGAGAATCCATTGAGCATTTCAAAACTTAAGGTTGTAATGATTTAATTAATTGTATTTTTGCTCTTAGTGTTTGATGACAATTCAAATTGTTCATCCATAACCATGCCAGACCACATTAAATCATTGAAGAATTCCCTACGAATACTGTGAGTTCAGTGAACAAAAGCACTTTAACAAACGGATTGACGACATAGTTTAAGATACAAAGTTATAAATGGTGATTTATTTACACATTCGAAAATACACGAGGATAGTTTAAGAACTGGTGCCGGAGAGAAAGAAATTTCTCTTGAACTCATAATTTAATTTATACGTGGGACAACGCCCAGTATTTCACAAGGGGATTCTAAAAGAATAACAAAAAATCTAATAAACTGATAAGGTAAATACACAAAAGGTTACCTTCATTTCTCACGAAGCCTTATCCCATATATCCGGAACGTCATTTTGGGTGGAGTTTTCGAAAGGAAACAAGTTCTTGAAACTTTAGGATAGAACAGGATAGAATAGATAGTCTTGTAATTCGTAGTTTAATAAAGAGTTCAGAGTTGTATCTAAACTAGATTCTATATACATATCCTGTTCAAGAGACCCTAAGAGAAAAATATAGTTTCTGCGTTAAATGCCAATAATATTGTATACTATACTAATAAAGTGAACAGTAGTGCGATTCATAATAAGGCACAAACATTGAAACACACGAAAGCTAGAAGCATACCTAATAGTGACAGGACCACGGCAGGGACTTCACAAGGGACACGACCGGCACAGTGTCAGCGAAGGATATGGACCGCTCGTTATTACAGGGTGTAGGCGAAGATCGCATGTCGGAAGGAAGGAAGGAGGAGGGAACCTCTCCCCCCCCCCTCTCACTCTCTCTCTCTCTCACACTCTCTTACTATCCCTCCCCCCATCTCTTTCTCTCCAAATTGCAGGGCATAATAATATGCAATATTTCACGCCGTCGACTTTATTTATAATGGCCTCGGCCTCGTGTAACGACCGGCCGATCCTCTGTCCGGCCTAATTGCGGCATAAAATATACCCCGCACGCATCGGCGACAATGGAGACCCGAACGCGACAATTATGTGGGAAATTTCAACATTTTTATCGACAAAGTTTCCAATCCTACGTTTAACCCAAAGGAACACGAGAAGCAATTTGCCCATTGAATGTCCCACACACATTTTCTTTCCCTTTAACTGAAAATCTGAATCGATTACGACTTCTCCACTATGCTCATTAAAATTAAGTTGGGGGAGTTGATCCTGAACAACTGCTTCCCAACTAAACTGCAGTTCTAAAGTCACCGCACCCAATAATAGTGGCGAAATGCAAATTTATAATAAGATTAGGTTAGTAAATGAAGGAATATTTCGAAAAATTGCTCAGTGATTCTCCGGTAGCGGACCGAATTTTTCTCAACTAAAAATTTCAACTTAATTCGCCTTCTCTCCATCATATTTCATGGCAAGAATAATGGACGCAGGTTATTGGTTGTCGACCAAGTCTCACGCTCCGGTAGGCCACCACCGTCTTTACTATTGTTCACCGCGTCGCAAATTCCTCAATTACTTCACCGTATAAAGAAAACCACTAGCTCAATTAAGCATCATTAAAACGTGCCAAACTTCCAACCGGAAGCAGGGAAACGGAAGGAAAACGCCTGCGGAGTACAATAAATAGGCGGGGGCGGTTCGGGGGGGAAAGTGAAAACCAGCGGGGTAGCCGTCGTAGCCTCCGCCCGCATTCCGGCACGAGACCCGGAGTCGATTAATTTATTTCGCGACAATACAAATTACCCGGGCGATACTATAAGAAAGGACCGGTAATGCACCGATAATCGGGCCTGTTTAATCGCGTCCGCTGTCAGGCGTTTACTTTCTTGCGAAACGGCCGCGTGACGCTAATGAATAGTAATAAACCCGCTACGGGAAGAGAGGCAAAAAACTACATTCCTGGTCTACGAACTCGGGGAAAAATGTGCAAAAAATGCTTTTTAAATATTCGCTTGTTTGCTTTAACCAATGCAAATTAAAACATCATTCTTTTAGACCTTCCTTTGACTTGTCAATACACTCCTGAACGGTACCGTAATTTGCTAATTAAATTACAGCTCGCCGCGAATTCCCTGCATCGGTTACGGATAACCTAGGCTTACAATAGTAAAACGTGTAGTTTGTGGCTTTGGTCCAATAGGAATATAGGCATAATACACCCCACTACTATTATTGAAGCAGGTACAAATCTTCCATTTCTTGAATTATTGATCAATTATATCGCTTTAATCAAACCACCGGATTATAAGATAAAGTGTAAACATTTAACTTAAAACTTTTTACAGTATGATATGAAATCATAAACTGTGTAAGTACTTGGCCAGTATGTCATCGAATGAAGAGGCATGAGATAATCAGTTCAGTGGTCTGATTATAATGTTTCCGAATTCCGAAACCGTCGGCCGCACACCGGCAGCTCAATTACTGACGAAATAACAGTACGAGTCGGAACGGCAGAAATTAAATAGAAGAAAAGAAAGCGCGCCGTCGAAAAAAATCCTCCCGGTCACGAATTTTTCTTAACCCCCCCCCCATCGTAATTGAGGGGGTCGTCGGCCGCGGCGTCTCCCCGAGGTTTCGGCCGAAAAAACCGCACAACATCCGAACTTGCGGCGCGTTATTTTGGAGGGGGAGAATAAGATGAGCCCCTTCCATCCCCAAAAGCAGAAATAAACGAAAGATAAAACAAAAGGAAGGAGAAACAATAAAAATAACACAATGCGAGCCGAACGAAGGCGGCCGTGAACGTGACACTGCGTGCTCTCGAGGGCCCTCACCTTAACCCCGAGGAAAAGACGTTGGTCAACCAGCAGTACCTTCATAGCTCACTACAATGAAGAATTCCACTGGGCTAATAAATTAACCCAGAATAATTTATCCGTCATTTTAATACCTGCAGCTGACTAGAAATCTAATTGTAGTGTTATTTCATTATATCATTAGTGAACTCTACATGCTGAATCTCTATCCGTATAAGGTTAAAGAATCTAGTAAAATGTTCAGGAAGAAAAAATGGCCCATTCTATTAGGTTCGGTTTCGTTCAGTAAGAACCGATCGAAGAAACTGTTAGGAGTCAATTTCCATACCTTCTTTTCTTATCGCTAAGGCTAAAGGAGCTGTGATAGAACAAAAACGAGAAAGAGCCAGTCCAAACTTTCGGAACGAAATAAAGGAGTGAAAGTGAGGAGAACACAAAAGAGAACCGATCATTTTCTCTCTTGAAACGTCTAAATTTCCGATCGCGGCCAATTCTGGCCGCTGGTCGTTTGGAAACGTTTGACGCGGGAGATCGACTGGGCGCGATACGCTCTTGACACATGTCCAAGTAGTACGGACGGACGACAACCTAGATATAGCTACCAGCCGACCACATAACAGGACTACCTCCAACAGTCCACTTTTTAATGGCACCAGATTGTTCTGTTCTCAATTACAAGTTAATAAGGATCATGAATCGGGAATGCTTCTCAATCATCAAAGACGTTATACGAAGTCGACTGACCGATCTCCAATACATCATCAAGTATTTCAACTTAATTAAAACGTTAATTAAGATATTAGCCATATTGTATTCGGGAGGTGGAGAATCGCCGATTAAATGAGAAATAAAAGAAAAAACAACCTTCTCTTCATATGTATTCCGGTATATAAGTTAGTTTAAAGTATCCACAATGAGGACCGGGGACTGTTTGAAACGTAACTTCAACCAAAATCTGTCTCCTCTCGTTTACTTAATTTTCATTATCGGAGTACGTGTATCTGAAGTGGCAATACAAGCGGTTTATTCTCTAACGATGCAAGACTAGAATTTTACAAAATGGAAGGTAAGCCTTAATTTTCAACGTCCTACCTACTCGCCGGTTAAAATTAAGACATAAAAACCGACACTGCCAACAGAGACGGTCGAGCCCAATAGGAAGGAAACCGCTACATTGATAGTGGCGGCCGTTAACGGTCGAAGGGATTGTCCATGGTTTGCGTATCGGGGCCAGTGGGCCGGGCTCCCACCTCTTCCTCGACCGACGACCGTTTACAATCCCCTGCCGGAACTAATCCAAAAGCCGCGGAACGTGCAAACCGAGGATTAATTGCCTCCGCCCGTCTTTGGACTTTTCTTCAAGTAAAACCACTTCTCGGGAGACATATCCGTCTGGGACGACCTGACTGGGTTCACAAGCTTCATCACTAAACATGTTACAGCAAAATTGAAAACTTTAGTCACTTACATTCTTAGGGAGGTTCCCGATTTACGAGAATGATTTACAATACCGGTATTTAATCGAGGCTATTTATTACAGCGGTTTAAAAGAACGGTATGACAAGCACACTGAATGAAACAATTTAAACTGTCATGGAAATAAAAAAAATTGCTAGACTGAATTAAGAATTCAATTGCTTCACACATAAATCACATATAAATCACATTCACAATAAATCAGTAACGACAACTTTATGAGACGTCGGAAACATCCGGCGGGAGATACATAAGGGAAAACATGTTGGTATTAATTCTTTTTTCTCAGGACCAACTCAGATACCTAAATGAATCTAATTGCCGAATAGGAGACAACAGCGACCCCAGATAGGTAAACAGAATGCCACCTCCAGATACAGAGGAAAAGGTGATAAATTCGTAAAAACCGTGGTGGCATTTTCCGGTTGAAACATTTCACATCAAATTGAAAAGAAATAACCGAGAATAAATAAAAACAGCGCTAGTTGCCGGACCTCTTCTCAGGTCTCTCACTTCTATTGAGAAAAGTGTGGGAATATATAACTAAGGGAGACGAGAAAAAATATAAAAATAAACCGAATAGAAAGATCCCGCTCCTCTCAATAAAGCCGTAAACGAGCCGGCGATGCTCGTATAGCAGTTTCCTCCTTAATAACTGACCCGTGACCTTTGCGAGGATCCCGGGTCCCGCTCAAGAGGGGCTTTTCACACCAGGTCACGCAATCTCCCCTCCGAGATTTCCAGGCGATTGTTTTTTTTTATTTATATAATTTTCCCCTCTAGGAATAATAGGCATTTCTGACAATAACAATAAATTCGGCGGAAGAAATCCTTCTATCCTCCATATATTTATTTTGTCCGATCTCGACAGGAGGTCTCGTTAAAATTCAGCCCGCGGCTGCAAGCAGCGCCGGTGATGTGCTTAGCCGAAAACGCTGACAAGTACAAGAATTTACCGATTTATGACCTCCAGACTTGCGATTAGTTTAGACATTCCGATTATCCAGTTTCATATTACACAAAAATATATATATTTTTATTCCGATGTAAATAATAAAACGGAAATTACAAGGGCAATTTCAATCGTCCCCGGTCGTAACCGCTTCCTGCATCCTGAATGAAACCTGATCGCCGAAACACGCTTAATTGCTGAGATTTTATCGTGCCGAGCGTCCTTTTAAAACAGATAATGATTATCCGGGTCATTAACTTCGGATTCGTCAGTGACTCTTTCTCACTGAGAGTTTCAATAGGCCTGTGAAAATATAACGACAACTCGATAATTTGTAAGGTAATATTCCATTTAATACAAGCTATAATATTTAAGCACGATATCTGCTTTATCCTATTCCTTTACCCACTGAAACACGTTCTCCATACCGAAGTACCTAACAGATACGTAGGTACTACCATCTTTCAACAATTATAGTTGAGAGGAATGTTAACTCTTGTTGTTTCAATCCATTTAACTTCGAACAATACACTTACATTGTCGGAAACGTGAGACGACAGTCGGGATCCAGACATCTTCCTGGACCGTAAAAGTTGAGGCAATAAAGATGACAAACACGGAGTTTTTCCCCTATCTTCCGGACAAGCGAATCCGAACGATACTCAATAATAGAACATTCTTTTTTTCTCTCCCTCCGCTCCCAACCTTGGGATGTGGAAAGTCCACATAAACTCTGCGAGCACGGAGGGCCCCAAGAAGTTCCTCTATGTTGGAGCAACTCCGAAAGATGGATTCTAACAAACTTACTTCTAACAAACTTGCTGGATTGAGAGGGACGGGCCAATGGTAACAAATAGGATGTGGTCAATAAATTCGGGACTTCGGAAATGCATGTTACGATTTGGCGGTTGAGAATTCAAAATACCCGGTCACTGAGACCCACTAATAAGACAGGTAACATCGCTCCGATATGGACAATATTTTTCAATCTGTTAGTTTGTAAAATTGTTTTTTCGTTAAACTAAACACCACAAACAATAGCAATATAGTGTAAGAGAAAGCACATCACACGGCACATACCAATCAAAATCTTCAAATTATCTCGTTCCTACCTTTGTTTTGTGAACGCACCGACATTACTTTTCTATCATTCCCTTTTTGTGCCTCATAGTTTTATGACAAGAAAAATACAATACTGTCTCATATAAAACTTTAAACGGCTTCTAATTTATTTAACTCCAATTTATGTTGTTTCCAACAATGAAAAACCTTCGCGGCACAGAAACAAGCAACCGATGATAGCGCGAACTGTGAAAAGAATGGTAGCCTCTTCCCACCGCCGCAGCAATTGTAATCCTTAACCGGCAATTTCATTTTTTGCTACTTTACAGTTGGTACATCACAACACAAAGCTAAACGGATCATTAGCCCGGAGAAAGTCCTCTTCAATAGAGAAACTTCGGATTACACAACTGTGCTAAAGAAGGAATTAAGTAGACAAGATTGTAGGGAAACTCCATTATTAGCTCGGTAACTGATTTTCCTGTATCAAAATATTGTTTTTCATTACACAAATTGTATTGAACGAAAAAGTCTCTAAAGTATTACATCACGAACTGGAATTTGAAATATTACGACAATACTCATTTTACATTAAAGAGTCAATAATTTCAAGAAATTTAAATAGTTTAATATACTAATTACTAAGTGTAGTTCATCTATTACGATAGTAGAGCGTCATGTCTACTGACATAACTAAAACATGGAATGGACAAAATGACTATAAACTGAATAACTTTTCTCACGTTCTCCCTCCCGAACGTGCGCCCGGAACCGAACGGGTCATGGATTTTTCGCGTTAACCTATCGACGACGGCAATAAAATTCGTCCGGAAGCGGTCGGTTATCAGGTCGGGCGAACACAGGTGGGGGTACGTATAATGAGCCGGAAGCGGCCACGTAGTACGCACGTGCGAGTGCGATACCCTGGACGAGATAGGGCCCGCTCCCCGGCGTTACGACTTTCTCCCGTTTCAGGTAACCGCCCCGAGCTTCACGAGCATCCATATAACCGTCATATAGATAGTTCCGTTTTATTGCCCTGCAGTACTAAAATTTGGACTCGGTCGCAGAAAAAGGGGAGATATTCACATGAACTCTGCTTTCCAAAATTCTGAAGCGCTTTACAGTCAGTCACCTATTATCTGATCTCGTTCCAATTATTCATTTGGAAGAATATTGCTTCATCTTAACTCAATAGATAATTGCTTTTTTTTAATTTTATTAATCTTTAATAAATGTAGCCAAAAAATATAATAAAATTAAAAATTCGACAATTAAATAAGAAGCAATAACATGAGTCCAAGTACAAGTACAATGAAATACTATAAAAGGTATTATAAAATAAATGATTTTTAACGCCCAATTTATAACAACACAGGAAGAAGGACAAGGGTTTTGTTCATGCGACCATGTTTTTCCAAGTTTGTCCTAAATTCCGTACCAATTTACGAAGTAAAATGGAAAATAAAGTTCTGGTTATAAAGAATGCTACTCGAATCACTTGTCCTGAAGGTTTATGCATAACGACCTTTATCATAAATGTGTACTTTTCCTCAAACGTTTATGTCACATCGTAAAACAGGACTTATGTAAACAACACTATTAAATTGAACGTAGAGCGTAGAAGACAGAATTTAGAGATGAGAAATTCAGACGCGAATAAACAAGACAACAAATGGCGAAAACGAACTAATGGTTTCAACTAAGGGTCAACGGTTTCAGAAGGACAAATAACCTCGGTCGTGCACGACCGTACGACCTTCGGCTAATAAGACACAACGTAATGGTTCAAATAAATTCCACAGTCACAATTGTATATCCTGCCGGGAATAGACTGCATTAATATTCTAATTGATTGCCAGGTACAGGATCAGAAGCGCGTTCGCCCGACCAAGGATTTTCCCTCGTCAGAATTCTACCTCTAGGCCAGATCCTTCGAGTCTGTCTGCGTACCAGGACTTTGAAAGTTAGGGGTTAATAGCTGTGGAATTTGGAAAAAAACACAATGCAACTGATTTGCTGATAACAGGATCGATTACTGGAGAGTTGAATTAAAAATTATATTTACATTGTGTTGGTTACATATTACAAGATGTAATAATTAAAAGGTTAGATTAAATCGACTTCGTGAAGACTACAGTTCTGATGGTTGACAATAGAGCAGCAAAGTAACAGCGAGAGTGCCTGCAGGATGCGTCATCGTATGCAGAAACGGAATGCAACAGTAGTGAGACGCCAACACCAAACATGTGCGTAGAGACGCAAAATCGCAACAGTGATATTTCGTGTTCAACATTCAACAATGACTTTACACCTACTGCATTGATGCTATGATATTGATGAACGAAAATACCGCCATTATAATGTAAATTCTTTCACTACACGAAAGGTTCGGCGGGCATTCACAAATTGAAAATCTCATCAGCATCATATGGGATGTGAGTCACATTCCTGAAGTGACTGGGACGAACCTTCGCTGCAAACCGCTGACGCCTTTTCTTTTTTATCCCCCACTTTGGTCAAAGTTGCGCTTTTGGCGGTTTTCGTTTGCGCAACCGACAATGACCTCACTACGGACCGGCGGTTTCCACGGAGCCGACCGGTCATCCGAGACGGCGGATACGAGAACGACCCCATAAGGTGCACGAAAGCCGTTTTCGAGGTTTTAATTTTCAACCGATAATACGGTGTCGCAGGAAATCACTTCAAAATCCTTTTATGGCAATAAGAGTGCTATATATGGACGAAGTAAGTTTTCGAAACAGGCGTAAAGGCATCTGCGGGCCTGATTCTTTTAGTAATTAATTACAGATATCGTAAGTAATTACAGGGAAATTTAGAATGTACGATGCAAACATACATCAATTAATATTCCATTGATTTATAAAAGTTCATGCGATGTACCAAGCTAGAGAATGACCAAAAAGAACAAGAATCAAGCAGTAACCTGAGATATATCAAGAGAATCAAATTTCAACTGATATCCAATCCGATATCGAACATATTCACTAGTAATGAAATTACATTTAAATCGCCCATTTGCATATAACGCTCCTCTATTACTAGGATTTGTATATTCAAATGGCTAGCGATCATAAGACCACATCAAAACCCCGTATCCATTATGTTCGTAATAAGTAAAATATTTATGTACTAATCAGGAGATAAAAAAGTAATTTCGGGTTCAAATCAGGGTATTAAGAGAGAAGCGGAAGGAGTGGGCTCTGTTGATGGAATTCAGAATTGAATCCCGGAAGTTAAACTTGGAAACCTAAGATGACGTAAGGTTTGAAAAAATCTGGTTGAGAAGCGAGGGAAACGCATTGCTCGGCGAATATTTAGACTGATTCGAGAAAGACAACGGAGTGCGTCCGTGAGATGTTTTCAACTCTCGAGGGAAAAAATACGATTGGTAACAGATTGTGACCAATCTTACAAAAAGCGTTATGATAGGGGCAAAGAAGATTGCTCACATCCGATCGGCTTAGCTCAATCGATCCGTGAGAGATACAACAGGTAAAAAAGCTGATACCGCATTTTTATCTACAATAACATTCAATAGTTAGCAATTAATTATATAGTTACAGCGTACAAATATATTTCATAAAATGTGTCCGAACTGAGTCACAGGGCTGAATATTACCTAACGGTGAGAAAAGCCTCCAGGAACAGTAGATAACATTCCAGAGCACACTCATATTTCCTAGAAAGGTAGAATTATTCTGGCAACTCTAGCCCACAACAGATTGTTCAGCTCCTGCAGCGAGACCTTATCGCACCGCGAATTAAAGGCGGGCCTGTCTTGTTCTCCGGGATTTAAGCTCCGCTTGAAGATGGTAATGAATTTGAAAATATTAGTTCCACGCCTGGGCAAGACAATTACTTCCTATTGTATATTTCTGATGATGTGAAATCAAACAGTGTTTGTATTTAATTGTGCAGTGTGTGAGGTGCACTTAATATGAGCTGGTGCCACGAGGTCGTCCATATAGCAAGTGCCCCCCTGAGGGAGTCCTACTTAAGAAGGGGATAAATTTCCAATCAACGGACAGCCTAGTGAAGTTATTAGAATTCACAAGTAATACAAAAAGTGATGTCACATCAACAGACAGGAGACATCAGACTGAGTGCTTAGCGCTTCATCTGTTGGCCGGTTTCGAGACGGTAGGAGGTTAATAATGGGCAGCAGCTGCCGGTTACCGGGACTACCACCCAATCGGGGGCTCGCAGTAATTGAGGGGGGAAAGACATGAATCAGCCAGGGCCCTGGCTACTTTAGCCCCGTGTATCCCTCACACGTCGCCCTTACTGCGCGGGTAAACGCACCCCGCTATTATAACTCACGCAACAAAAGAAATAGGGCCCGTTACCGATATCTTACAGACCGTAATAACACATAATGGCTTACCCTGGACTCCAGTACAAGAAAAATACGGGGAAAATCTAACCCGAGACGACAACCCCAGGGTTATCCTCTAGCGCGTGCCGATTAGGAGTATAACTGAAATCATTAACTCAACCTATAATCTTTAACTTAAACTATTTTATATCTTAATTCATCATTTTAAAGCACAGTGAGACTCAAATGTCTAATGAGATAACCAACAAATATTTTAACCAAAAGACGGAGATTCATTGTCACGGATGTTATCTCATTCCGTTTTTAATGCGGGAACATTCTAGTTCTTGAAGAAACGTAGTAGGGAAATGCCTAACGTTGGCATTTGAACTTTCATCTCGTCGGTTAACAGAAATAGAAATTATACGCTGACGCAAAGGATTGGGATGATTAATCTTATTTTTCCAAGGACCCTAAAATATAACATCCGATGAAAGCGGAACGCTGGACACCGATCAAGAATTTTGCTAATTCTGTATATCTGGAGAACTAAATTTCTGTTGAAGACATTGCAAATAGCAGAATTTATTATTAAGTTTAAATCGCAGTTCCATCCACCGAATTTAATAAAATAAAAACTATCAATTTTTAGCCTTCACCGGTATCGAGACCATTATTGGAATTAATATAGTTAGGTAAGTATTTCAATATTCTCAATGATGTATTATATGCATATTGCAGCGGCAGATAGGGAAGGCTCACAGTAGCCTCTATTCCTCGGTCAAGGTGGAAATTCGAAAGGGCGGTGGTGGAAACTGAGGAGGAGGAGGACGGGATTCATTAATCAGCGGGGGTCTACGCCCTTGAACGTGACGATATTAACATATTCGCGGAATGCTTCCCGCTTATCCGGCCGGTTGCGGTGCATACGCCGACCCGATAACAACCCCCGCGTGCATGCCCGGAATTCAACCGGACCGCATTATAAAATGAGATGGTCTCGGATAGCGCTGTATGGCGGCATCTCGCCGCACGGCTTACCCCCACCGCCGTGGAATACATTCGTCACGGATGGAGAACTTGGTGTCTCGGTTCGGCACCTGAATACTATCCAGTATCGCGAGGAACTAACTTAAAAACATATCGGGCCCAAAGGGGGTGAAGAATAACTGTCTTACCCGGGTACTGTAGTGCTTATTATCCACCCACAAGGGGAGCTAACATATAAAAAAGTTGGATGGAGATATAGTAAATGGGACGACTAGACGGTAAAAATTTATCTTCTTATTCTTTAACAAAAAGTACATATTTTCCGTGATCCAGCCCTGAAAAGACAATTTGACAGAAATGAAGTTCTGAGATTTTATAACCCACATTTTTTCGGGAAAACGACTTTTCGAGAATGATCGGAACCATTTAGGCACTTATCCGGATGTTTACCAAATCCGATCGCCGGTCGCACAATTGCGGACCGATGGGAGAAGCAGAGCGGCAGGAGCACCTCAGACTCATTTCAGCTGTATAAACACGACGCGTAATCAACACATTAACCACTCAACGCTTAATGGGTTTGCCCGAGGAGCCAATCGATGCTTTCAATAAGCAAACAACAATCCTCCAGGGAAAATAGCGGCGAACAGCGCCGGGGGCCCATAAAGTGACCGGGTGGGAAAACAACGACCGCCCTACTCCCTCTCCCTCTCCGTCTCTCCCTCTCCCTCTCTCCCTCTCACCGGTCCGAGGGGACTTTTTATGGAGGGAAGGAATAAAATTGGTCGGGACCGATCAAAAATAGCGCCGACCAAGGTTAGGGTCCTACACTTTCCACATTCGGGGACATTAAAAAATTCCATACCCCGAAATCACACTACCTGCTTTGAAATTTTGTAATTGGAACTAAATGTCCCTAAATATTTTATGAACCGGCCATCCTCTTCTCGATTGTGATGAATTGATGGGTTGTATTAGGTAGTACAGTTGACTACGTAAAGTTTCAATCATCATAAAATCAATCAATCAAATAGGTGATAATAAACGGAACTATGTAAAGTGCAAATGTAGAATGGAAATGTGAATTTTCAACTGCCAAACAATAGTCGAGTTAAGAGGTTTGATGGCCTTTCTACAACTCCGCCATTGAATCGCGTTAAACGACATGTTTTTTGCACCCCACATCAATTAATGCGGACGTAGTAGTGCGTTGTTCTCCCGGAAGTGGAATGCAAGGACTGAGATCAACAGTTCTTTCAAAGACCATTCAATATAGAAGATACTCACGGTCGGCTGACCCGCGATTGGCTTAGTTCAAAGCCTCTCTCGATAAACAAGTCGGCTGTATAAACAATCCACCCAATCGACTCATTAAGGACCCGAGCCCAACTGCCGACTAAAGAACAATGGGAAAACTAGTAATCATCGTGCAAATAACACTTGGAATATTAAAAAATAAATAAATTATAATTTTGTTTGCTATAAATTAATCAATCGATAGATGATAGAGATGAAAATTATCCAACATGGAAAGTTAGACCATACCGAATCCAATTTAATGTCATCACCCTTTGCATATTATTAGTATATTTTGATAAATTATTATTGTTATTATTGTATGAAACTGACTAGAGTATCATTCAATTATAAATTAAATATCTGAGAAGCCATTAGAACAAAAAATGTACCGCAGACATACATCCAACATTCTGCAATGCACTAGCAACATCGTAATGTTGAAAATGCAACAGGGTTCAATTAATTATTGCTTAACGTAATGAGTAACCCCGATGGATAATCACTGATCGATCTCATACCTATACTATGAGCTAATTGCTTCAAACGTATGACCTATTATCGAGCCATTAACTGATATTGCTTCATTTATCAATTCTATTTAGGATTTCCAACGAAGATTTTTTTCTTCTTACAAAACGTTCGCGGTTGTGGAAGATTTCTCGACAGAGCAGTTCTTTGAAAAAGGCGACACGGGCAACAGGTCCGTTCGATTATTTGCTATAATGCGAACCCGATCTATATTTAATCGTGTAAATTCTACCTTTGAATATAGTGGCGATACAATCTAGCCATGGAAATGTTTGCACAAGGTTCAGATTGACACGGGGGCGTGGGACGACAGTTAAACATCTGAATAATTCAATACATCGGGCTGACCGTATTACGCTCCGCTGTGTGTGGTTTTTTCATGGCTACGGCACTCGTCATCGATCTCCCTACGGATCAATTATCGCCAAGGGTATATAGAACAACTCAGTAAACTAGAAATAATATCGCTCCGAAATATCCAAAAGGTACTTAACTTGCTCAACGACCCCTCCCCTCCGTAATTGGTAGTGTTTGCAAACGAAGGACGAGATAATAATGGCTTAATTGAAACGCTTAACGAAATATTTTACTAACGGATCCAAACGCTGAATGGTGGCGGTTTAAACAAAGATAACAAGACGTAACGGCATAATGACGGCTAGAATTGACAGCGGGATGGAATCTCGCTGAATATATGGCAAAGGACGAGGGCGCAAAACGATGAATGAATGTTATGTGCTAATCAATATACCTTCCTAAAACGTTTCACATATTATACCCTAAATGAAACGCTATCTCCTAATGAAACAAGGGAATCAAACCAAATGAAAAAAGTTATTCTCATAAAATTTCACAGCTAATACTTTTAGAAACTGCAGTTGAATGTTTTTTTTATAGACATCATTACACGATGCTCATAAATTAAAAAAACCAATATATCTTTTAAATTTACAATAAAATAGTATCTCATCGTTATTTGTCCCTAATTCTTTTGAAGAAAATTGGACCGTCAGTTCATACCAATACAAACATGACAATCCTCATGTTTATAAGTAAGTAAGAGTGACGACATGCTTAATAACTTTATGAACACATTTTGTTTAATATTTCGAATATCGCGTTTATTATAATATAACAATATGTTATAATATTGTGTGATGTTATAACACATGTTCATAATATGTTCATATTATGAACATGTGGGAGAACTGTCGCGGTTCAAAGAAACATGAGCGAACCAATCGGGTCCTTCAGCTCATTACCCGCAGGTAGGTCAGTGCACGTGGTGCGGTATAAAAGACATTCTGAGTCCGACCGAATGATGGCCAAGAGGCGAATCGGAGTAGTGACAGGAGGAACGAACAGCAATAGCAATTGAAGCGGGTAGTCCGGGGCTAACGGTCAGGGCCATTAGAGTGGGCTTCCATTTACAAGTTGATCGCCACTCGACCGCACCGACAAGTGCTCTCCTCCTCCCGCCCGCCAACATCGACTCGGGCCATTGATTGAATTATTTGGGGGCCGATCAGTTCGGAAAATAGGATATTTTTTGTAGACCTGTGACGTCACAAAGGCAATGAGTATAATAAGATAATGGAATTGCTGAAGGAACAGTGATGGCAGCTGAGATTCGCCTAAATGGACGGTTCCAGACGGCTTAAGAGATACTTTTGAAATAAAGGGATTCATTACGGTGCTCATTTTCATGTATTTATCAGGATATTCGAGCATAATTAACACATCATCATTGTCATATTCCATTGAACGGTCAAGAAGATAAACAAATAAATTTCGTTTATATAATCACATTATTACGACTGAAATTCGTATGCTGAATTACCAACATAATAAGAAAAAATATGAAAAACGCTATTCATCCGCTGCATAAATCTCATCGTTTTCGGAATGTGTCTGCTGAAGAGTTTGGACTAAACTCTAATAAGCTTAAGTACTCTTAGAATTATAATTTTTCTGATTTATATAAAAAAATAATTCTGAAGTAAAAAACACAGCTGCGCAATCCATGGTTGATTCAAACCGCAGTGTCATTTACGCTGCATTCAGCCGCTGAACTTGGCAATGTTGCAATGCCCACCGCGAAAACTGCCAAGAGCGGTGGGCACCTCAGAAAGTGTATTTCTGCTGTAAGCGAACACCGTATTAAAAATATCTAACGCGGGGAAAAAATGCATCTTAATAATAGGTTTTACGGAGTTTAATTTTTTCGCCTTAGCGAAAGGAAATATGTCACAGATAAAGTATTAAGCAGAGCCTGAGGGCGGCTTGATACTGTTACATAATGGAAATTAAGCCCCCCCCCCGTCCCCGCCGCAAACCAACGAGAATTCCAGGTCAACCTTCACTTCTGGTATTGGCTCCGAATATAGTCTGGTCGCTGGAAAGCGGTCGCAAAATGTTCCAGACAAATTCGCCGATCCAGACCTGTGAAACTTTCACTGGTTCAGGAAATAACCCATTGCAACTGAACGCCGTTTTTCCCTTATGTAAACCCTCTGTTCAATGCCCGCTCATAGACATGGCCTAACTCCTGAAGATGCACATGTTTCGAAACGTCGGATGGGGGCCAGGACCAGAAAGTTCCACGAGGAGATTGGGGTTCCTCAATCTTCATTCAGAATTAAGTTGGGTTCAGAAATATTATTGACCAAAACGAAATAAATTCAGCGTTGCATGTAAATGAGACATATCGTAACGCTCGTTTCCTGTTTAAGATAATCCACCGTAATATTTCCTTTAATCTACAAAATAAACGTTTACGATTTATCTCCTCGAGCAAACACGTTTACTCCGACCTCTGTCTATTCCCTCGGTCTGACTTCGGGTCAATTACCTCTGGGACGGTCTCTCGTTCTTGGCAGAACTTTCGCCCAAAACGGGCTCTTGGAATGCCCGTCCGCAACGCACGAGGATCGAACCTATATAGATCAGAGAGCATCCCGTTTCGTAACACCGTGTTCGGAAACGGGCGACGATTTATCGGACGCTCGCTCGAGGAACTCGGAGAAAAAGGGCGGCCATCTGGTGTATATCGAAACCGAAAGCCGATGACGAGGTTTATTGACCTGAAGGCCCTCGCACTCGATCCCGCACCGTTGGGCAGACCGGTACTCTTACCTCTACAATCGAACGAGGACGGGGTTCAAACGCCAATCTCACACAATATGATAACCCTGAAACAGTCTCACATATTCGAGTATTGGGGGCAACTCCTGCACAATATGTCGCGTGTAAAGTTATTAGAAGCGTGGAATTAGAATGCGGTCCCGCGATTTTCAATGTATTAAATTCGGAGATGCTACGCGGCATAAATTACGCGGACTTCTAGACTCAAGTAAAAAAATCATGAATCAATTGCATTAATACGAATGGATTTAACCGAACCGCAAAATATATGCGAATAAGTCTATCCAGCACATTCTCCAGTCATTCTGCAGTCTGCACGTCCAGTTTTTACCGGTTAAAGCAAACAAACGATTACGGCAGATCTAAAGCTTTCAGAATCCCCGCTACAACTGAGACAACATGCCGGAGGCGGCGGTCGTACTGCGTACGTGGGCGATTGAGTTTCATCACAACATACCAGTTGTATACCTGCATCACTATAATTGTGGGCCATGAAGTCATAAACAGTAATCTCAGGGTTTAAATACATAATGGATTTTATTATAATTTTATGAAATCGAATTTTGAGTTTCTTATAATAAGCTACAGAAAATCTACAGGAGGATTCATTTGTCTTTTTTTAATATTAGAAAATATTTTTTATATAGTACGTTTTATTTCAAATGTAAGCAGCATTTTGAATGGTGAGCATAGCTCTGGATTCGTGGTGGACAGTTTGATCTCGGTTAGGCGAAATAACGTACCTCGGTCAGGTTCCAATATTCATAAAATACAATTCATAGTGATGATTTCATTTCCCTTTTTAGAGCGGTAAACAAGGTACAACGGGTCTTGTGTGAACAAGTGCGCGACCCACAATCCGCATTCTTCCAACTGTTGAATATTCGTTCATAAAATTCTACTGGGACTTTCGCAAAAAGCAGTTATACGACCAGTTAAAAAAACCCGGCCACATTAGCCCAAAGCAGCAGTTCCAGTAGAATGACGGCCGCTATCCGCGATGGGTATCTTTCCCAACGGCCCGTAACATCATTAAGAACACGGCCAGTGGATTAGTTCACATACTGCACTGACAGCGCACTGATTGTTGTCACGATATGGAAAATGCCTCTGAACATCCAATGGGAGAAATGTTATCGACAATCCAAACCCACCAGAAAATGTGAAATCATACCTTACATAATCTTATATCTGTCCCAAATGGTTCTTCGATCCGGTAGCAAAATTATTTACTTATTCCTTACATTTCAAAACTTCTGTGCACTAGAATTCTCAAGTTTTATTATCAGCTGTACTATTTTTGAAATATATATATATATATATATATATATATATATATATATATATATAATAATCCGATTATTTTATTCTTCCATATGTGTACGATTCTCATGAAAAATAAAGTCAAAATGTCATGTGGTAAGGAGCTAAAGAATTATTTTCGTATGCGTTTTCGGTAACTATAACGCTATATGTTATTTATAACTAACTCCATATAAACATATATATTTAGGTTAATTTTTTTGATTTATCTAAACAATTTTTTCCAGGACTCTGAATACCGCATAAATTTTTTTCAATGGCGTAGTAATAATTGCAAAGACTAAAATATTTGTAAGAATATTGTGAATACTGATATATTGGAGATAAAAGTTTCCCCAAAAAATATATAATGTTGCCAGTACCAAGAACTGAGGACATTATTACTTATACTCAAACATTTCAGAAATGCATTCGAAATCTAGACGCAAGCGCACGGGCGGTAGAGGACGTGCCTCGAAAAAATTCGTGAGGAATACATTACAAATAAGAAAAAACTCTCATTTCATTCCTCCTCCACGAACCTCGAATTCGGTCGTTGAATGAACGCACGGGGAAATAGCGCCCGCCATTCATTCGCCTTCGGGCAGGCCCCCCTCCTTGTTCGGTAATTTATAGCCTATTAAAACCCTTTCCGAATGCAGGCCTAGGAATTAGAAGAGGAGAGGAATGAAAAAACGGTACAAACCGGAACTGGCGAGTGGAAAGAAACCGAACATGTGAGCAACATTTGTACAGCCCGTCGCGCACTGGCTGGAGAAGGGGACGGACAGTGGCCGATAAAAAAAACAGGAAACAATCCTTGTTTCATTAATGAGAAACACCGAATTGTAATTATATTCCCACGTTTCATACAGGTTTAAATATCCTCTTGTTCGTGTTTACAGCGGAATGTAAATAACTTGTTAAAACCACTGCAGACCCTAATGTGTAATTGCATGTCCTAGGTTGTGTTAGAGAATATAGAGTAAACACTTCACAATATTACTGACGAAATGCTACTGAAAGTGTTGAAAAACCAAAATCTGTCTACCTTAAATAAGCAAGGGTAGAGAGATGATCGCTAGAGTAACGATAATTTGTTATCGATAATAGGAACGCTATACTGCATCATGTGATGCAGGTCCTCGATTGCCCTAAGAAATGTGTTTAAACAGTACTTAGAAAACGATGAAAATTCAGTATTGCTGGAAAATACAATTCCTGACAACCTGAATTTCCTGAAAAGAGAAACGGTAAATACACCAATCGCGCCGGACGGAACAAAGTTCAGGGGTCGCGAGGTCAGATTGGCAGTTGACGTCGCGTGAGCCGGGCGAAAAGTGAAAACTGTTATCAAGTAACAGGTGCGTGCTTCAGAGTTTCAACCTAAATCGCTTGATTCTGACTACAGCTTTATTTATAAATCGCTCAGATAACATTTTTCATACGTTCATTCGTCGAATAGCGTTCTTGCGCGGCGTTTTTTTGAAAAATATGACCTCAAAACGACACGCTAATGTAGTACGATAAAAGGCGAAGGGCCTCATTGATCTAGTGACGGAATGCTGTTAAGATGGCGAGAAACCGAATTTAGGATTATTAAGAAACGTGTTAGCAATACCGAACTTAGAGCATATTATGAAAACAGCATAAAATTCTTTAAACGATGTCTCCGATTGCTTAAAGAGTATTAAAAGGTGCTCTCAGGCGCTCGAGAATCAGATTTAATCGCGGGGGTCATGCAATGTAAATTAGCAAGCAGGTAAATAAAAATAAGTTGCAAAAGGCAAAAATAAACGTCCACAATCCTACGTGGATAATGAGCCCAACGACTCGGCTAATAACTAACCCGAAATCAAAAGAGCAAATTAATAAATTAAAAAAGAAAGAAAGAAATGTATTAACAGTCTGGCCGGGAGCGGCGAACTGTATCTGGGAGCCAAGGACCAATTTCGTTGAGGCAGCCTACCAACATATACTTTCAATCAAAATCAAAAGCCGATTCCTTTCAAGGCTCACCCCTTCCAACTTGCCAACCGCTGATGTTATACAACAGGCCGAAGAACGAGGAAAATACTAAATTCTTCCCAAAGCCTAACAGCTTAATAATAAATAAACGGCCATTAGAAACAATACATCATTCAAATATTTTTGCCCTCATAAACTGTTGAATATGAACTTCTTGAACAACGTTAGTTCATTTACAATTTATTCCATCGGAATACGCGTACCATGGCTATACTTGATCAAGAAGTGAATATACACAGACTCCATGAAAATCGGGAGGCGATAAGGATAGTTCTGGCTGATACCGATCGGGATAACAGGACTCCGCAGGACACTGTCCGTAGAATACCACGAATGTTTTATTACGATAGGGAATAACCGCCGATAAGACAACAATGTTCCTTCTTTCGATAAATCAACCGGACTGAACATACAGATCGAATGATGAAGACTAATGAAGCCACACTGTAAAAATCTAATTTAAATTAACCTTAATCCCAAGATATTACATATGATTTAATTTACAAAATAGAAGTTTATAGTATATTTTATACAGTGCTTCATTCTCAAATTAGCCCCGCCAAAGTAGTTTCCAGGCCAACATTATCAAGGCATTTCAATTTATCAATAGCCTTTCAAATTATCGACAGGTCAAGTATATATTAGAAGGTTCGTATTAGTAGGTTCGTTATATTAGAAGGTTGGTAACAGGTGAAAATGTATAGTATAGCTCGTGTACACGTCGTTATTACGTTCTAATTCATTCGTGCTATTTCGATATTAAGAAAATAATGCAATTATAAACAAAAATGAAAACGAAAGTAGTTTACAACCTATCATGTGAGCGACTGCTTTATAGTGCAACTATTTAAGAAAGAAAAGCATTAACCTTTATTAATTAAACATAGCTCCACTTTTGTCCACCGTAGTGTATTCCGGAACGGGCAGAATGCAGGTCACGTCCTCACTTCATTATCGCCTAGAATTTAAGACCCTCTCTTTAAAAATAGGAGGCGGGGAATATTATCGCAGGAAGCGGGCGCAACTACAGAAGCGCGGTGTGACTTCAGTAATTCCTCGGGTCGAGACTTCTGAATTAAAAGATATACAGACCGTGAAGGACGGTCTTCCGGACAATTAGAAGCTCCAGCTAACGGAAGAGTCCTGTTACACATTATACACTGGTGTTATTTTTGTTTGCCTTATTGATGTTAGAACCGAAAGTGACACAGTAGAAGGGACTTGTATTTTTCTATTTGTATTTGTATAGCTCAAATAGCATCAAATAGCACACGTTTTATTTTAATTGTAATGTAAAAGTTACAACGAATATTTTAATGACAATCCTGCGTTTTCGTTTGATTTGACTGGTATGGTATAAATCTTTAGGATGCTTGGTTTAGCGCCGACGTCCGAGTCTTTCTCATGGAATATTCCCTATTTGTATAAAAATAAATGTCTCCGCGTTCAGAGTCTGTTGCATAATTCATACCTTACTTTAGAAAAAAAGGAGGAAATTCAATGCTCTTAGATCCGAGGCATAAAAAAAGTCGTTCCATTTCACATCAGTCTAGCGTTTCCTACTGGAGCTTAATATTTAACAGTTCATTTTATTAAGGGCTGGCGCAGTAATTTTATTTATGGATTAATTCAGAGCGCGCTTTTTACCCGTTGGCTATTTTACGACTACTGCCTTTCCTTTGAATCCGTCATTACTTATCCGTCGTTAGAGCCGGAATAATTGTACGGGGAGATACCGGTTTCCCAGGGTGTGTATGTTTTATAAAATGAAGCTTAGAGCATAAATACGAGTAGAACGTATCATGGAATTCATGACGTCGGAGGAAACACACAAAAAAAGGCTTCGGTGTTGAAATCATTACGACTCTTCAAATCTAAGGAAGGCATAGAGACTATTTAACACCTCGAGCATTAACTGCTACCATAGTAGTAGCTTATTCCTGATACCGTAGCATAGAAAAATACTTTCCCAAACATCCGTTTATTTATTTCCATATCAAGACAAAACTGGTTCATAATCAGTGTATTTCGGGGATGGACGGCAACGAATACCAAAAACACCCTTATAATATAAACCTTTACAATATAAATATGTTTATTTGAATTTTCCTATTATCCTTGCGTGTATATACATATATATTTAAACTGCTTAATCAGAAATATATTGTAATAGGGAAATATTTCTGTTTATGTTATAGTTTCTAAAGGATAACAACTGTAAGGACCACACGTCAAAACGTATTTATTTATCACAATAAATTATAATAAAATAATTAGTGATCACCTTCATCGATATTCAGCAACTTATATCCTGATATACAGTTCAAAACATAAATATCTACTAAACAGGAATGGTTAAATTACGTTTTATATTGTGTAATGTGCACTCTATAAATGTTTTGCAGGGAATGTGCGTGGTTTGACAAATCGCTGGTCATTCCTATTGAGTTTGTTCGACAAATCACACCGGTAAGCGATTTCAATTGTTACATAAGACCCGTTCTGTAATCCTCCACGTTTTCTCTGCTACCTTGCAAAATCACAAAATTACAGCAGCACCAATAATCCAATCTAAACTTGGCAGACGAGCGACCGAAAATAGCCAAGGAAGAAAGGGACCAATTTTTTTTGCCTTGGTTAAATATGAGTTTCTGAGAACGGCTTGAAAACACAATTTGCCGCTTGTCTCAACTAGAACTGACTATAAGAACAACGCTTATGGAAATGACGAAGCACTCTCGACCCAAATATGAAAACAGCTGAGAGTAAAAGTCTGATTCCCTTAATTTAAACATCAATAACATTAATTGAATGGTACAGACACAAATTTAAAGAAGTAAGATGAACGAGGGTGGTCCGCGGCGGCCTTGTGTACTTCGAATTTAGTCTATAAATCGTATAATTAAGACCTCTTCATCGCAAGGCCGCCTACATTTAATCGAACTACGTTCAGCGACATCGAATTCCTCTTTTATTCCCTTTTTTTGGATCAGTCCATAAGAATTTGTGGAACTATAAGAAACCGCGAAACCCCGAACGGTTCGGTGTAGTACAGTTTTGGAGAAATCAAGTAGATTATTTTAAACATTGGCAGTGAAGGGATTATGCATTGATATGCAGAAGCCAATCACGAAAGGGTTGATTTACTAGCTTGATTTAGTTTTCTATCGTTGGTTTGGAGATTGTGCTGTGTATTTTCGCCATCGTCAACAGATTAGTATATTTCTATACTTTAAACAATTTACACCGCGAGGACTGGTAAATGACGACTAAATAAGCCTGGTCACCGAGGGCACGGAGATCGATTAGTATCAGTGAAATCATACTAACGCGGCGCAAAAGACTGTACTGTTACCCCTTGTAATAGCTGATACCTGTCTACTTTAAAAACAAAACGGCCAGAAGAGAGTGAAATGTAAAAATATTTAACGGCGAGATTACGATAACTGAATAATATGCTCATTTTCGCTCAAGGCGAAATTTGAATCCTATCCTTTACGTTTATACAAAAAATCTTTACTACCGACTCAAACGACAGATTATGCTACTAAACGCTTTAAACTAGTCATGTAACTCTATTGACCGACCCCAGTCATCGGTGGCTTCGGAATTCTCCTTTAATAATACCTTATTCAGGGGACTATTATGCACATTATATATAGGCATCTCGCAACTTGATATTTGAGGGCGACGACCTTATAAATGCACTCTCTGATGACAGTAGTTATAGAACAAATTACCTCACTGCATTCCAAGTGAATGGAGCGCCAAGTAGAGAATTGGCAGAATAAATAAAAATCAATGTAATATGTGGTACACAGTGTTTTCTGACAATAATTGTTATCTGTACCGAGTACGTCGTCTCCGCCTTCTCCTCGGTGCAAAACAGCATTTTCGAGATCGTGTGGGCCGTAATTTTTTTTTATTGAATCGCGTTTTTGCCCAGTCGCAGCACGTCTCGGCCAAGGAAATGAACTTCAATTGCATAACGAGGTTAGCAATTTTGCTGCTGCGGCCAACCCGACGCACACGCGTCGCTCCCAAGAGGCTCCGTGGGACAAATTCGGCTCTTCCGATACTGCGTTTGCTATAGTGGACAAAGAGTCCCCGTCACCGTTACCAAACCGAGGCGGTATTCGATTCACACTAACGGCCCAACATCGGCCGATCCATGTTCGCCTCTGCCTTTTCCAAATAACTTAGTGGCACCGTTGTCTACCTTCCATTCTGAACATTTAAATTCCGTAATTAATGATCACCGCGACTAAAACCGTAACACGAGAATGAGTATCAAAATGAAGATGAATCCTAATTATGTAATGAACCAATAATCCTAGTAGTAATCCTAATCTAATTCTAACAGTCCACAAGAAATGTAAATAATATGGCATAAGATTATTAGTGGTAGAATTTTCGCAATTACTCCTTCACACTTCAGTTGGTTCGTATTGGATTAGACCGCAGTATTTTTTTATAACCCGGAAAAATTTCAAATGTCGGTAACTGTACATTACTTAAGTAATGTGTATAACCGTATTAAATACTGCAGAGTAATGAATCCCGCTGATGAACTCGCTGCCAGAACTGTATCGATTGTGAAATCGAAAACTGGTTCCGGCCGTTGGAACCTGAAGTCCCACACAATGCAATGTTCATCTAGAACCTGATAGATCCGGGCGCCTTTTGCCCGTGGGTTGGCCGGGAAATAATCGTTACTGTCGGGACGGATGCATAAATTCTGTTTTACGAAATTTCACGGCATTCTGTTGGGAAAGTTGATATGTTTTTACGAGAAACTGGCGCAGGACCGAGGGTCAAGGTATGTGTATAAAGGGGCGTGGAGGGGTGTCGGATAACGCGAACAGCCTTGAAAGGGGACCAGATGAGGCTGTTTCTTCGGCCATCACCGTCCATAACGCAGATGTTAACGACGGACCAGGGGAAACAATTCTCGGGACCGACTATACCGACGAAAGAAACTATGGTCAATGGTAATGGTTTCTACGGCCATATTACCTCAATCATATTCTTGTAACAAACAAAATATGAAATCGATATGATCAATATTATTATTGCCTATCCTGTATTTGGCTCTTTTGGACTCTTAGTTTCAGAAAAGTCAATTCCAGTGGAAGATTACTGAACTCTACTCACGATAGTAGGTAGGCGAAACTTATCAAGTCCCACACAAAACACGCACGAGAATGAAGAAAATGGCGCGAGCGGTTACCTCGCCAAGCGCACTGTTGAGTAGGCTGTAGAATAGCCAAGTCAATTCAGCCTTCTATACTTTATAGAAATTAAAAATATGTCGTTACTGTGAGGAAGACAAGTGATATGGCAGAAATTGGATGGTCCATCAGCTACAATAAGAAGGGGGGTGGGACGCTCCCTTTTAAAGGACCACTTCCGGCATCAGATTAGACACGTATAATTAATGTTAAGCTTCGTGGCCCAGGACAGGACAATTTACCCATTTGTATTGTTCACCAATATTCGCCAAATGTTATTCACAGAATGGATTACGAGCATATTTCATTCGGAACCTTCATAGATGGAAATAACCCTGAAAACCAAATGGGATTAAATGGCCACTTATAACATTTGGCGCAGCCGCTTGGCAATGGGGAGCAACTACTTTGACAATATTTTAATAAACATTTGCTTTCCTCTTTAAAATTTAGTGCCATGCCCATAGCATGGCTACACTGCCATGTCAGGATAATAAATCTAAAGTGCTATCCGGGGTTGACAATTTTAATTTTTGACTAATAACATTCGAGACGCCTGAACCTATCTTACACAAGACCAAACTATGGCATGAGTAGACTATTGGACGAGATCTGCGCTACCCTTTTATAATTGATCGGACAGTAGAGTTTTTCTCTTTGCTTTGAAACCAATCGAAGCGATCGCACGGCAAAGGCCTATGATCATCCCCAGAATAAATTTTCAAACTGGTTAGCGATCCTTCTAATCTAATTACCTCCGGGTGCCGAAATGCCGAGTAATCGATTGGGGAATAATCCGCTTCAAAGGAACGAATTGTGGAGAAACGCGAGCGCTAGGCCGAGTCCGCCCTGTCGGAAACAAAGCGCCATTGTCGGTCTCAGTGGGAGCGCCCGACGTCCAGTAACAAATAAAAAAGAAAAGTACAATGTTCGATAATGTGAAGTTCTATAACTCAAGTGCTGAAGGTCAAGACCGGTTCGCTGTAAGCTTAAAACAGATCAACTACTGGAAATATAAGATAGGGAAACCTTTTGAAGCTAATAAATTAAAGAGTTTTATTATAGGGTTGAAATGAATTAACTGAACCGTCGTGACCGTAATGACTAGAGGAAAATACTGGCATGAATGAAATATAAACATCTAAAGTTTATGGTCTGCTAGGGTTCGGCATATCTCTGTCTTCTCTCGCAATTTAGTTCCATGTTACACCGGTTTATCAGAAGCACTTGGTAATAGTGGTCAATCAAGCATATACGGGCACTACCAAGACATAGGGACCAATGACAGAAGCAACAGAAACGTAGTTTAGCTATTTAATACTTATCAGAATCAAAGATATGTCCAAAAATACTAGTCAGTGCTAAAAGTTAACAAAAATATTAACTCATGGTGAGTGGTTTACTAACAAAAACCGTAAATTCAATTTTCTTCAAACATGACCAAAAACATTTTTTTTTAAACAATATAAACTGAACATGGTAGAGAATAATTAGCTTTTATTGTGCAGTAAGCTGAGCACAACTGAGCGACCGAGTAGGCCCAGAATGAGATTCCTGATCGATATTCGGTCCAAAATTCTCATCACGGAAAACACATTTTTATTCTTCTGAGATTCGATTTTAAATATTAATAGTCTTAAACCATCAGACGGTGAGAAAGTTCAAAATTTCCATAAATTGATTGCACGAAGCGTACAGGTACACCTGATGAAAATGGTTTCCTTAAACACCTTAGAAGAACTGTACTCTACCTATATATTTTCAATAGTACCGAAAAAAAATTAGCGAACAGATAGAAATTTAATGTTATATCGTTACCAACGGAGAATAGGAAATGATTTGTTAGTATTTACAAATGATTTCGAATCGGTGTAGATCTTATTATTTTATTTCAATGACAAAAATATAATAAAAACTATAAAGAAAAACTAAGCGGGAGAATTAAAGGTATCTGGTTAAGTGTTTAGGGAAAACATGAAGCATGGGATATAAAGTAACTTGTAGTCAAACAATTTGTGCTGATAAGGCCTATTGTATCAGGCTTACATAGAAATACAGATATAAATAAATAAACATACTGCCATATGAACTGCCAACAGTCAATACCACAAAAACACGAATTTCAGGCTGTAAGTTCGAAAATGAGTATCCCAGAAAATTTGGAATCCAAGTAAAAAGAATGAATACTTTACAGACATCCCTATTAAACTTTTCAAAATTACCAGTTTAATAAATACGATAAGACTGATATGAGTTATCAATATAGTTATCAATAGTTATTCATATGTACAAAATTTGTTTATTCAAAATTAAAATAGGACTGATTTGCGTATTTTTCAACACGGTTAGAGAGATAAACCCTGATGTACACACTCCACGGTACGTAAAATATGAAATATGAGATGTTTTAAAACAGACAGTAAAATGAAGTACAAAACATATAACCAAATTATTAATTTGATAATTGAAATACTCATTTCATAATGTTAAGTTATGTTGTTCGTTTTGGTAATCATTTTATGATGTACCTATATTTTCAGATATCTAAAATATATTCTGGTTATCCAAAGTATAAAATGTTTTACGCGTTAAATTTTATTAATGAAAACATTTAAATGTAAACTGCATACATTTACGTCAATATGAAAATAATTCCCGCCCAATTTCTTAGTTTTCTTTCCTTGTTTGTTTGGATTAATTTAAAATGAACAATAAAAACGCAAGCAATTAATTATATGAGCGGTAAGGGGTAAGAAATGGGGGACAAGATTAACCCCCGTGAGCCCAGGAGGGGGACGGCAGTGGAAACAAGAGGCGGCCGGGACCCCCGCCAGCCCAATACGACGGGGGACACGCCTTCCCGTCAACACCCG
Source organism: Lethocerus indicus (assembly GCA_019843655.1). Classification (NCBI taxonomy): domain Eukaryota; kingdom Metazoa; phylum Arthropoda; class Insecta; order Hemiptera; family Belostomatidae; genus Lethocerus; species Lethocerus indicus. Next base: position 12,470,071 of record JACDQD010000008.1, read on the forward strand.
GACTACCCTCACCTTCGGCTAACACCCACCTTTTAGTATGTATCCATTATACGCCAACAGACGAAGAACTGGGCACAACGTTACGCCTCCTTCCCAACGGAAAACGGGACCCTCGGCCGATCGATCCTCGTCGAATCTAGACCGGGAATCACGAGCAGAACCAAAAACACAAAGGCAAAGCAAAAAAGAGAAAAAGAATAAAGACACTCCCGACTCGACGCGAAGGTCGGATGGCAGAGAACGGTGGAAACGGAAAAGAGTATTTTGACAAATAAGAGTTAAAGAGTGGTACAAATGAGAACACAGACCTGCACTAGAAGGAGACTACTCTGGTACTGACAGCGGCTGGATGACCTGCGCCCCCGCCCCACCAGCACCGTGCTGCCCTCTGCCCCAACACTCCTGCAACATTTCACAAATTTCTCTTATACTTCTATTTAAATTAGGCTTGGTTTTATGCCTTTGCTAACTGGTACATGATGGCGATGACATTTATTCCAATAATTAAAGAAATTAATAGGACGGAAAATACTTGTATAATAATAAAGGCTTTTCAAAATTACAAAACTGAATATCTCCTTTTTCCTCACACATATTTAAAGAGATACATATCAGTGTGTGTATGTGTGAAGCACCAATAACAAATCAAGTATTTCAAATAAAACTTTTCTTATAAAACTACCTGATAATTTTTCTGATTCAAGTTTTCAATTTCATAATTGAAATGTCAACTCTTTTATTTTTATAAGTTGACAGTACTTCAACTACTACATCACACTATATGCTCTTCTATTATCAATCTGGATTATAAATTTTAAAAATATGGCGTTGTGTGTGATTTTTGTAATTTTCAGAAGAGAGTGGAAATGGTGTTATTTTATGATTATGTTTTAATGATCGACATTTATTTAAAATGTTAAAATTACTGAACATTATAAATCTGGATTTCTTTGAAGTAAGGAAGAAAAATCAGATTTTAAATGTTCTGATGATTTCCACCTTAATTCTTATTGTAGGTACTTTATAGCATTCACCACTTTATAGCATTTTTGTGTGCACAGGGAATTTTAAAGTGTTTTCAGGGCAATTATTTATTTCATCTTTGGGTTTTATGAAACATGAAAATAATCGTAACATTTTTTTAAACTATACAAAAATGATGATAATATATGAGTAGTGAGTTTTCTATTTATTCTACCTTCATATGATTTCAATGTTTATTATGTCTTCCTGTTTGTAATATTTATTTCAGTTTGCTGATATGTGCATTTTAAATATTATGACAATGTAAGAAATGTATGTGTTATTTATGTGACCATAAATGCTTATGAAAGTAAAATTGAAGGAATAGGTTATTTAAATAACCATTATTTTGTATATAAAGTATTATTCTTTATTCATTTTTCTTTTCTTTATCTTTTAAAAAGCAAACAAAACAATAAACAGTTTTGTTCTCTATCCAATTTTTAATAACCACTTCTAATATCTTTAGTTATTGGCATTATAGATTTCACAAGTTCCTTACTTTTCTTTTTCATATAATGAGGAATCCTTCATTTCATTTAAGTTCATACATTTATACAATGTTAAAATCCATTAGTTTAAGCTCACTGGGTTAATTCAGTAGTAGCAACAATAATGAAAACCTATAATTCTATAACATATCAAACTTAAAAAAAAACCCTCAGTATTCACCTGGTTTGAGTGAAGTTGCCATCTTTTTACTCATATATACGATCTTATGAATATATATGCTAAAAATATACCACATTTACCTTATTTTACACATACTCTTAACACATAAAACTTAATATTTACCGAGAATTGTAAATAACTATTTCGGCATTAAGTAACAACTAACAGTTTAGTTGCCAACTAAATTTAATTGAATAGTTGAAATATATATTAATTTATTTTTCACCTAAATATTTGACTCTAAGCGTTAATAAAATTATCATATATTCTCATATATTACACCCTTTTTTATTTATTCGTAATTGTGATTGTATACGATTTTTGTTGATATATTAATTTGTATATATATTAGATCAGAATTGAAATGTTCAATTGTTTGTTGGTAGCATTGGCTTAAGACTGTCCCTCATATGTGCCTGTATTATACGTGAAAATGGCGGTGCAAGCTGCGGCAGCGTTGTTGGATGAATTAATGGGAAGGCATAGAAATGCCGCTCCGACCGAGAAAATTAAAGAACTGAATTGGGAAGACCCAGAGGTAAGGCTATGCTTTTAATAGTAGCATTCTTTAGCATTTGAAACATTCCGGCGTCTATTTCTCACCAGTGATGGTTTGGTTGTTTGAATAGGATGCTATGTTCCCATTATTTTTATTCATTTTACGCTGTTTTGATTCTTGGGGATATTCCTCTACTCGTTATTTTGTAATTCTAACCAAGTATACATATTTGGAGAATTATGAAGTAGAGATATTGTTCCTTCTGGTCTCTAATTTTCATATGCTTACACTGTAATGTTGGCTGGAGGCTAGTTTTGTAGAAAATAAAGTTGTGTTTGCTGATATTCCTGTTAGTGGTTAATCCAGCTTGCAAAATAGTGCCGATTTATAAATCTGATAATGATGGAAGTCATTTATATAACAATTTATGAATAAAATTTGTTTTGTTGAATATATATATATATATATATATATATATATATATATATATATATATATATAAAATAAACTTAATGACTTTTTCTTGAAATGTCAATTTGTTATTCATGGAATCATTGTTTTCTAAACAAATAAGCAACATATATATGTATAATTTGTTTTTTCTCTGTTTCCAGTACTGTAAACACTATATGGTTAAATTTTGCCCCCATGATCTTTTCGTAAACACCAGAGCTGATCTTGGAGCATGTCCAAAAGTTCATGATGATGAAGTCAAAGCCCTGTTCGAAAAATCAGTCAACTACAAGAAACAGACCTATGAGGATGAGTTTATTCGCTTCGCTCAGAGCATGCTCAATGAAGTTGAGAGGAAAATTGCCAAAGGGAAACAGAGATTGGCCCTTATGGGAACAAAAAGTGAACCAGTTAGTACATTTGTTGTTTATGTTTCTTTAACATGTAGTTTTGTATTTACTGCCTGCTGGACAGCAATGGATATTCTGAACTATTTTACTTATGTAAATGACCTAAATTATGGCTCCAGAACATACTGGTCCCATTTTAGTTTATTGCTTATTGCATTTTAATTATTTAGTACTATATGTTATGTCCTTATAATTTTGTTTCTTATCCCCCACTACATTTTCTCAATTAAATTAAAAACTTGTAGGTCCCAGTTCATTAATGAATGTAGTTGAACTTAATTATTTTGTGTAGAAAAATATTATAATTCACAGTTATTATTTCAAATGAATAATTCCAGCTCAATTTAGGTAGTTTAATGACGTGATTAGAATCATGAACTTTAATTTTCTGTATGTGTATGTGTGAGAATATATATATAAAACTATAAACCTTTCTTATATTTTTAAAGGTATGATTGAGAATGTAATTTTTAATACATGATTAATATTTTTTAGCCATCAACATTATCAGCGGCACAAACTCAACGAAATGAAGAACAGATTGCTCTGCTTACTGAAAAGATAAATAAACTTGTGAGTGAAGCAGGTGCTGCTGGAATCGAAGGCAATGTTGAACAGGCTCAGGGTTTGATGAAACTATGTGATCAGCTCAAAGAAGAAAGAGAAGTCTTGAGAAAACAGAATGATAACAGTGCCTGGTCACAGGTATACATATTTTAGTTATTGTTTCTTAAAAATAAGTTCCTGAATGCTGGTATATTTTTGGTTTAATTTTATTGCAACTTCATTTGTGAAGCTGTATTGCATATTAAAGAATAGTTAAAGTGCTCAGGGTATTTTGAATTAAGTCAAGCATTATTTAGGATGAATGATATAATATGATGCTGTAGAAGAAAATATATTGATTTATGTTACTGTTTATCTTATTATCAGTTAGTTTAAATGAAATAATGTTGATTTACATTTTGAAAACGGTTTAAACCCATTTTTCAAGAATGATTTTTATAATGTATCCTTTTGAAATTGGTTTTTGTTGTTTGTGCTAAAACATACATGAACCAAGTGTGTTCTGGACTCTAAGAAATATATATTTCAACTAGGTTAAATATTTATTTCACATTTAATTTTAGGTTTATTTTAATATCTACTGTAGTATTTCATGAATAATTGTTTTGGATAAAATGTTTGTTCTAGACTGCTGAATTAGCTGCAGCACAGGAAAAACAAATGGAAGTCTGTGAGGTTTGTGGAGCATTTCTTATTGTAGGAGATGCCCAATCCAGAATAGATGACCACCTAATGGGCAAGCAGCATGTTGGGTACTCAAGATTACGATCAGCTTTAGAAGAGATAATGGTAACTCTAATTTTAAACCTAGAACTTGAATATAATACTATATTGAAAATTAGTTCATATAATTATAAACTGGTTGAAAAGGCATAAAGAAAACCATTCTTACTCATTCATCGTGTGTATTAAAATGATGTTGAATTTCTTGCAAATGCAATTACTTACTTCTTTAAATGTTGCAAATAAAAGTAAAACAAAGCAAAAATCAGCCAATTAAAAGAACAGTAATACACGAAATGTAATAATATAAAGAAGAAAAAAATAATTGAAGTAGAAAAAAAATAATGGACTAGTACATAGCCAGTACTAACCAAGCCATACGCATTATAAATGGTTTATAAACAAATAAATTTCTATTAAATTAATTTCTAATAAATTTATATTAAATATTGTTAATTTCATTACCGTATTCCATTAGTTAGTCCTATGTTTGATTCAGGAACAAATTGTGTGCATTTTTTTTACAATAGTTGATTAATATCAATGAATTATAACACAGTACCAATGATTAAATGACTAAATGATAACATTTTATAAATACTAATACTGATGGTTAAATTTTATTTCCATTTGTAGGCAAATCGCGCTAAGGAAAGAGAAGAAAAAGAAAAAAGACGCGAAGAAGAACGCAAAGAGAGGCACAGAGCCAGAGAAGAAATGGACAAGAAGAGAGAAAGAGAACGAGAAAGAGAAAAAGAAAGGGAAAGGGAAAGAGATAGAGAGAGAGAAAGGGAAAGGGAGAGGGAAAGGCGCCATAGGGATGATGACAGGTAACTTCTTAAATTTATCTTTTCATTCATTTGAAACATTTTTATACAAAATATTAGCCATATGTGGACTTGAAATAAATTTATAATCCTGACATTTTTTATTTGGTTGCTTAATTTTGATGTATTTTCAAGGAAGGTTTATGAAAAATGAAATAAACTAAGATATCTATTATATATGCAACTAAAATAAAATTCTTCTCATATATATATTTCTGTTAAATTTGTTGGTTAAATTGCAGTAATATATTAATGATGTATAGATAAAGGTGTTTTATTTAGATAAGCACCTAACCACCTTTTAGGTTGCTTATTAGTAAGCATGATATTTTTTATTATTTGATTAACAACCTAATTTAATTGTTTATTGGTTTTTATCCAGGAAAGACAGAGATAGGGACAGGGAGAGAGAAAGAGATAGGTCCAGAAGAGATGAAAGAAGGTGAGCAATATCTAATTACTTCTCTTTCTAATATTATCACAGAAATAGATTATTAGTTAGTAATACACGTTTAAATGTATGTTTTACATGTTTTATTGTGCTACATTAACCTCATTGCTCATATTGATATATTTTAGTCTATAAAAATGGTTAACATATTTCTCTTTATTAGAAGAACGTCATATGACCGTGAATCAAGTCGTGATAAAGAGAGAAGGACGAGTCGTCATGACGAGCGACACAGCCGTAGGGGTGAGAGAATAGTCTGTAATTATATTAAATTAGGGCCACTGATGACTCAGTGGCAAGTGTCATTTTCAAAGGCTACTGTCTTGATCCATTGGGCACCTTAGCTGAATGCACTTAGTACCTAAATACAAAATGATAATAAAATATTGACAGTTGATTCAGGTGATGATTATTATTTGCATATATGAATAGAGAAACATATCTTAGCGTCAGGAGGCAATTTTATTAAAGCTGGGTCAAAAAGATTTTGTCTAGTTGAAACTTGTTTTAGTTACATAATTTATATACAGATTGTTATACATTTTTGGTGTTAAATTCTGGAATCACGAATGTGTTATTGATTTTTTTCAATGCAATCTAATTATAAAGATCAGTGAATTTTAAATTATAATTTTTCCTGATTTTTTTTTCCAGAAAGAAATGGAGATTCAAATCGCCGACGGCGAGACTAGATAGAGCGGTCAGTTGTTGTCCATTCACAGGTAAGTGGTCAGTTATTGGTACAGTGGGCATACCTTGTCACATTACACTGTGGCTCCCCTCACCCCTTTTATAATTAGAGTGGTTCATGAATTAATATTAACATGAATGAGTCTCATGTAGATTTTATTTTCAGTCATGTATGCATTTTTGACTGATTCATAATTATCTTTTGACTTAGATAGCACAAGAACTAAAATTGGTACCTAAAATAAAATGAAAGATTTTAATAAAGCAGATCATACTAGTTTTCAGAAAATGTCATTTAATGCTGTTCCTCTAGTTTTCACTTAAATTTTGTCCTATTTGGTTGCATGAATTGTATTGAGGAATGGCAGCTCTTCCATGTTAGAAGTCCACAAATTTATATCATTATTAGTAGAAATAGCTGAAATGTGTTCTTTCTATAATTTTTTCACTAACCTGTATTAAAGAGTACATTTTCCATTCTTGTTTAAAATTGGGTTAACTTTGCTGCATACTGAAATGTGTTAGAACAGAGTGTGTTAAAGACATTAAACATTTTATTTAAATAAAATAATTGAGTTTAAAGTATTTACTTTTCTAATCATTATACTGAGGAAAACTACAGCTACTGCTTTGTTATAAATACATCTGGCTGTATTGGTCCTTTCTTTGGTTTCATAATGACATTTTCTGAGTTTAATAATTGGCCATATTTTAATAATCATTCATACTGTGAATTTGTGAACAGTTATACACATACATGCTAACTTCTCATTTTCAAAATAGCACTAATTTTTATTAATGCATTGGTATTAAATCAGTTCTGTAAAATGAACAATTTTTTGGGTCGATAATATTTGAATTTGGGTGGTAAATTACATAACTTTTGTTTTAATACTGTGGGTGAGTGGAATATTGAATCAGATGTACAGAAACATTAGGCATAGTGTGCCCATTGTTTATGCCTTTATTACATTTTAAATTTCAGGTGGATCACTACAAGGTAAGTGATTTTCCCCACTGAAAACAGCGGGACTAACCAAGAAATAATTAGAAAATAAAGGTCATTTCAATAGTGAAAAATATTGCATTTTTAATGAAGGCCACTGTTGTAGTCTAAAATATTTTTTGTTAATTCCCATCATACTTATTTTATGCCTGCATGAACACATTCAAAGAAAATTAAGTAAAAGGAAGTTCCCTTTTGGCCTTCACAACTGTTCGATAATTTGAACATTTCTATATCAGTTCCTTGTTTTTTGTTTCATTTTATGTATAACAAGTTCGTCCAATAATCAGGAGCATTGGCAGAGTTCTTTGGCCGTTATGTGGAAGTCATTTAATTTATTAAAGCTTGTGATATGTGCACATTTAGTGGTTGTGGCATCAGCCTTAATAGGATGATGAATAAAATGAGAAGTAATCTATCTGGGTCACTTAAAAAAAATTCTTACTAGCAAATGGTGTGGATTTTAAGTTGTTTTTTTGATGTCTTCTTTGATAGTGCAGCATGAAGATTATATTTACTGTACCAATTTGTAATTTTTATTAGGTTTGTGAGAATTTGTGTTTCTACATCAAATTATGCATAGTGGTCTTCACTATGAGGTTGTATGAGTGTTGGTTACATTAATGTCAATAATTCTTTGTGTCGTTAAATGTGATGGTCTTTTCTTCTTTAATTCTCACAGACTTCCTTGAGTTTATTTGATGTTAAGATCATACACATCAAATTCATGGTTTAGTTTTTTGTCAGTGTTTTGTTTGTCATGTTCTTAATACTCTAGGGGAGTATGTTTTTCACATATTGAACTTTTTGGACAAGATCTTCAATATTAATTTATAACTGGTTTACTATATGATTGGTATGGTATATTATTATTAATTACTGTATGCGCAGTGAGAATCAACCAAGTTCTCATTAGTGGGATTGCTATTAGGCAAATGAAAACTGTGCTCTTCTACAAATTCAGCTAAGAATTAGGTCTTTTGGAAATGTTTGTTAATTTTTCCACATTTAAGTATTGCTTAACTGATAAATATGTATGTTTGTATTTCACTTTATTGTAATTTGTGGTATTAATTTTTCACTTATATGCACATTATTTGTTACTAATTATATTATTATCCTTGGTGAAAGAATGTCTGATTTTTCTACTTCTATCTGGATTCATGAAACATTCATAATATCATAAAATAAACTTGAAACTCAATACATATTACAATTTATATTACTAGTTCCAATTAAGTGTATAAACCATTATTATTTGAATATTATATTTTTATAATTGTCATTTACATTATATACATAGCATACAAAATCAGTTAATTTGAAAATTTTATCAAATTTATTATTTTCAGTCACAATGAAATGAAGTCTTGAAAGACATTTTATATTATCTTTATCTTCTGTATTATTTTTGTGTCATGAGCAGATTTTTCTTTCTAGTCTCTGTAAATACAGGAATAATCTCATATTTTGGTTTGGATAAAGTTTTTATCCTCAGATCTTATAAGAAATTGTTAAATTTTAAGTGACCCATAATAAATGACTGATACAAACTTTTGTGATTTTGCGGTTATTTATAAATGAATTGAAATGTTGCCTTTGTATTTATTAATTTCAGATATGTGATTTTTTTAATTTGCCAACCCTTTCATACCTTTCTAATGACTCTATAATATTAATTACTTCTCATTTTATTTGTCCACGATATCTTCTTTTACTGCTGATTAAAAGAACATTAGTCTGTAGATTTTTCACAATGAATCCTTCCTTTGATATTCTGTACGCACGATTCGAGTGTTTATTTTTTGTTTTTTACATTTTATCTCTTTTTTTTTACGAAATTGTAGGAAATCGATCTGTATTCTGGAAGAGCACAGATTTAAAAAAAAGCTAGTTCAGAACAAAACAGAAAAATGAGTTTATGTACATATTAAAATTCATGAGGCCAATCATTAGTTCATAGTTGTAACATCATGTTTAAAGTACGCTCGCAGTGTATTTTGGCTGGCAGTTTTATAGCCTTTTTGCCTGCCGTTTCGAGAAAGGCTGTGTCTCGAGGTAGCGAGATTGGTTCGCCAACTTCAAGTACCGTCCCGTGTTTCAGATCTATTTCAGGCACTGTCCAGGTATTTATTCTGACTCGACAATAAACGATATATTTTGCCATAATTGTAAGGCGCTCTTTTTTTCACTATAAATTGTTGTCAACAGTTATACTTTCAATATCCAGTTAAATATCCCTTTCAGATTAAATTTTGAATGATTTCAACGTTCAGAGGGTGCCTTTGAAATAGTCCAAAAATATATTGAAAGTGTAATTGTAATCATTAATATGTTGTTTGTTTCCACAGGTTTTTTCAACATATTGCCTGATATAGTTTATGTTTTATCAGATTTAACATAAAAATGGGGTTTTATTATCTGATGCGTAAATTAACTTCACAGTATTGACAATTGGTATAAACTTGAATTTGTGAATTCTTTTCAACTTTAAACAGATGTGAAATTTCATTTTTGTGGAATACTATTTTCTGGAGAAATATTTTGAAAATCCTTCTTTTAAGATTCAGAAGTATGGGATGATTTTTTTATAAATCTAAAATGAGATAGACTATAGTGCATGCATAACCTTTATTTGGGATGCAGGACTGTCTTCTGGTTAATAGAATTTTTATACTGCATACATTAAGATTCTCAGTGGTGCTTTTGTTGAAATTCGTATATTTGGTGAATTTTGTGAATAAGTTGAGAAACTTCATTTCTGAATAGTAAAATTATATTAGCATATTAAATTAAAACGTAGAAACATACATTCTACCTATGAAACTAGTCATCCATGGTGAGAAGGAATTATGAAATAACCAAGCTAGGGATACTTTTTGCATGCCTAGAAGATGGAACTTGTGTTATTTACATTAATAAATGTTTAACTAATAAATTAAACAAAGTAGGAATTAGTGTATTAATGATCTGTTGTTTTGATATAACTTGGATAGAAAAAAGTTGTTAATAGACAGAAATATCTATTTGTGCAGTATTTTGAATCATTCATATTTTTTTATTTATTAAGGTTAATTAAGTTTTGGTATTGATTTGAAATTGATAACCATTTTTTACAATTACATTTTGTATAAAAATGTAAAATTAATTAATTTTAACTTTTAACTACTAATTTTAATTAAACATTTACTGGTATTAGAAATAATTTGTACATATAAATATAAGCAACAACAATCAGCCATGTTTCTATTGGCTAATAGGTCAAGGGTCTACTATACCTGATTTTTGTTGGTTAGTAAATAATATTCTGTCAGAAAATAGTGCCACTTTTGATAAATTACAAAAGTGTTACTGACTTAAAAATATGATGTGCTGTTTTTGACCATTACAACTACTCTTCAACAGTATTTCATATCAGTATTTTTTTGTCTGAATCAAATTGGTGAATCAAGTGTCAACTTCCTTTATTATCAGAAAGTTGAAACAAAATATTGAAACATCATTACAGTTTTCTATATTAGTAAATAGATAGTAGCTTTTTATATGCATGCGTAGTTAATAGGGAATGTGGTAAAAAATAACTATAACTCACAGATCTGGAGTGAGGGTATATTTTTTAGACTTTTAATTGGTTTCTAAATGTCTTTGTGTTAAGTGAACAACAGTTTTAAACATAATTAGTGCAAGAAATAGTTATAGGGAAGTGTTTTTAAAAAATAATTTAATGGATTTTTTCAATTTAGGGCTGTTAATTAAATTGAAGAATGTGGTGGCCAATTATGATTATTTTATTAGGGGTTTTGTTTCTGAGTTTTGTTATTTAAATTTGAAATGGTGGTGTTTCATGTAATAATTATTGAAATATATTTGAAAGTATGGAACAATTTTTAATATATTTGGATGATATTTTGTTTAGAGTTGAAAAATGTATTACTCTAAATGGTAACTGTTATTTTTGTGTAGAATTTAACTCCCATTTTTATGGAAAAAGTATATTTTTAATATTTTAAAAAACTGAGTGTTCAGGCAGTGTGTTGTTTTTTCACTTGAGCAAGAAATCAAGGTCTACGGATATCAGTGAGCCAGGTATTTACATGCCAGTTTTATGTTGAGTTCCTGGACCTGATTTTCAATGTTTTTTTCATAATTGTTTGATCACATTTCACATTGCTCTGGTTATAATGATTTCAGATGTATTGTCTATTCATGACGGGCGATTGAAGTATGAAGACTGAAGGAAAAGAAGAACTATCTTTTGTGGCCTTCATCTGAGTACGATTGTACACAACATTTTTATCGAGGTGGGTGAAAAATTCTACAAGTAATTGGGTCTTGTTGCTGTCCAGAAAATTTGGATGTCACCAGCACGCCTTTGTCTCTGCTTTCACCTACACAAGGTATTCCCGTTGTATAGAATCCTGTGTGAATGGTTAAATTAATTATAAAAAAAATATTTATATATATTTGTTAAAATGACAGTCATTATATTCTTTATAAGATGTATATTGTTTGTGGATTTAGAGAAACTATATCTGTGAAGAATACTCAAGAGAGTGTAAAACATTTTTATTTTTAACAATTAGGGTTTACAACTTATATGAGTACTTTCATCATGACATCTAATTTTTGGATTGATATTTTTATTAAATGAGGTATTTTCTGTAGTAAACTCTGATTTTAATTTATCTTGGAAATTGTATCATGTTGGGGTGAGCTGTTATGAAATAGGTTGGTGTTATGTATTTTAAATTACACAATTCAAGTAGGTAAGATCCATTCACTGAGTTCAAGTTAGTTTAAAAAAGTAGGGTGACGGAGGAAAATGATAAACTCTCAAATTTGTTACCATTTTCAGTACCCTATTGATACATTTTTTAAATTAAGTTTGATGTCATCTTGTGTTATAACATAGAAGTTGTATAGTAGTATCACAAGAAATATGATATTATCTTGTCTTGTTTTCCTTAAAGTAGTGTATGTTTTTTTAGGTCTTCTATTTGATGCTGTTTCTTTGTTTATTGTCATTATAATCTTTATGCTTTTCTTGTTCAGTATTTAAACATTTTAAGAAGGCAATAGTAAAATTTTAAGTAAATGATTTGATTGTTTATTTTTTGTTTTGTTATAGTTCAAATGTTCAAAGTTTAGTATGTATATCTAAATAATGACAATTTTCATGAACTGAGTGACTTATAGGTGGTGTCTGGAATTTTATTGATTCTGATTTGTATGATTATTTTTTTCAGTATTCATTTATTTCGATTCTTATTTGGTTATTTTTATTCTCCTGACAACTTAAAAATTATTATTTTGCCATTAATGAGTATTAAACTGATAATCTAGTGTTTATAATCAATATTTAATTATTTATTGGTTTGATTATTGAAATTTTCTGAGTCACCCTGCTTAAAATTACTTGTCTCTTTTAGTCAGATTTTCTATTTGTTTTGCAGTTCATTATATTGTGTTGTATCAATTACATTTCATTAATTATCAGCTTTAGAAATGGTTGAATTTGTAAAAAGAATGTTGTTATTAACTCTTCTTTCATGCTTTTTCCAACATGTTCATTTGGTTAAAAAACCCTTCATTTGAAGTATGTGTTTCTTTTATAACTAATTGACTGTTTACATCAATATGTTTGCTATGAACTATTCCGTCAAGCCTCACCCGGATGGAGTACTTCATGAATAGGTATATATAATGTTAGCTATTACTTTTTTAAATAAAAAAATTGGGTTTAAAATGTGATTGCTGTGGCATTTTTTTTGGACTGGTTTATTATGAAATCTATCTATTTATATTCACCTTGTGTTGTTAAAAATTGCTCAGTGACTTATAGTGGATTCTGACCAGTACAGGTAATTCATTAGTTCTTTGCAGAAATTGTAACAATTTTATTTGAAAGTGAAATTGTTTATATTAAACTCATAGTACAATTTAATAAAAATTTGGAAGTATGGCCTGGCTTTATTTAATAGTATACCTTTACATTTTGAACCTGTATAAGTAATATTTTTGCTTTTTTACATATTTAACTAGGACTTTTTAATCATTTTTAGTTACATTTATACAGTTTATTACAAAGTTATTTTAATTACATCATGTATTTGTTTGTGTAAAATTATTTTCATTCAAGCTTTTACTTTATTTTTCCTTTTTTAAATCTGCCTGTTTTTAAATTAAATGCCACAATCCCTTCAAGTATAATTGTTTACATTCTCTCATTTATCCCATGTTTACAATTTCTCCACTTCTAAATAGTTTATTTTCTAGATCTGTGAGTTGCGTTCACCATTAAATTGAAATTAGAGCAGACTTAATTAAATTATTGTTTAAATTAAATAACTAATAAATCATGTTTACACAAGATCAAATTTGTACATATTACATCTTTTGTTGGTTAATATTTGTTATCAATTAAAGATGTTACGCATGGTGGTAAATATTTAATTATTATCTTCCTTCATGTTAGATGATTGAACTCCAAGTATTAACTGGGCATACATAAGAATAACTAATTTATTTTCATTTGATTCACAAGTTTACACAGAAGAAAATGTAGTATTGTACAAAAAAAGAAATGTTAACAAAACCTAATATTTAACCATAATACCTAAAAACAGAAGCATGAACAACTGTACAGTAATAGGAATATCACAGATTTCGCTAAGAATATACTTTTTTCACACGTACAATAGTTACAGAATGTGCATTCAAATACGGAACGATCATTTTGCTTGGCAATTTAATTTGTTTGGTTTAGATTTTTCTAACTATTTCTGCTGGTAATAATTGAATTTGTGAGCAATGTAATTTAACCCATATTTCAAACTGTTTGATTTCGTTCCATTTTTGATTACACTCCTCAACAAATCTAGTTCCTAGTTTATCCTAGAATACCCATTTATTCTTGAAACACATAGATGATATTCTAACAGTTTATACAGTTGGATACATTTAAGTATGGTTAGAGGTAAACTTAAAGTAGTAATATTGCTTCACTTTAGAATTGTGCCCATTCACCCATTATTCAATAAGAAATTTAAATTTATATCCCAGTAAATGCATTTATTACCTGTTACTAATTATAATTTACATTCCGTTAAACGCAGTTTGAATAGTCAAAAGAGGATTTTTATGAAACAAAAGGCAATGAAGAAGTTCAAATTTGGGCATTTAGTCTTTTATTTCACCCTCATCTTCCTGATTTTTTTTCTAATTTTACTTCCAAGTTCTACGACACAAAAATACTGCCTAATTTCTGATGCTATACTGAAAAAATTTCTGATAGAAAGACATTAGTAGAGAGTATAAAGGTGTTTTTTTCTAACTGCTAACAGTCTTGGTAATAGATAAGGCTAACTAGGGAACACTGTCGACAGAGTCTAGTCTACATACACAGAAATTTTTGAGATACTGTTGTTTTCAGTGAACAGTTAAACATGAAAATATTTAGTAATTATATTAAATTGAAAATTCTTTTTTATATTGAGATCAGTTTGCATTCAAAGAGTTAATACATTTTACAGCAAATGGCTCTTATACCTGGTTCCATTTTCTTCTGTTGCTTTCTTTTTTTTATTTTGTACTTAACTGACTGTGATAGCATAAGAAACATTCTTAACCACCAGACAGTATATGTTCAATCCCATACTATATCCCCCTATAATTAGTTACAGGTTTTGGTACTTGGATGTTCATAATTAGTTCCCATATAATAATCTAATTGGATTGCTTTATTTCAAAATGACAAGAGCTTATGAATTGTTTTTGTTGTGAAAATAATTGTATTCATAATATTCTGCAGGAGAAGATGGAACCATGTTTTTAATCCTGTTGATTATTTGAAGATGTTTGATAATTTCTGCTTTTAATTCTGCTGTCATTTAAAATGGTATACTTGTGCTGGCTTAAATTATTAAATAAAAATGATTAGCACATTCAAAATATGACAGTGTGAAATGTAGATATATGAAATAGATAGTCAGTTAGAACTAATGTTTTCAGGGGATTTGTATGTAGACTATTACATTGATTTTCTTACAAATAGGTTAACATCAGTGTAGAAGGCAGAATATAGACACTACACAGATTGTCACCTACCAATAAAAAGTAACCATGCTTTTTATTTGTAACAATCTATATTTTATTTATCCAATAAAGAGAAAATAATAAATATGTCAGGAAAAGTAATGATAGGTACCTTATTTGTGATAGTATGATGATTTTCATTATCAGGTAATTATTATTAGCAAAATATAATGTTTTGATAGTATCAGGCTGATTAAAACGACCAATCAAAACTTAAGTTTAAATCTTACATTTTATTTGAAATATAAAAAGTATTTACAACAGTAGTTGGGCATAGAGGATATTCTCAAGTATAGATTGTCACAAGATAGAAGTATCTCAACGGAAATAAATGTCATACACACTCAGACTAAATCTAATATCCTTAGTGCCTAGGTGAAACTTATGTCTCCACATGCAATCGCCAATTTATTTATTTTTCCAATTCAAAGAGGGCTCTAAGAAATATAAATGTATCTGACAATTATATGCCTTGTTTCAATTGGAATTCATGGAGCTGAAACAATTGTATGTAGGGATCAAGTTTATCAGTACTTGCTAAAAATTAAAGTTTAAATCAATCACTCCAAGAATCCATTGATCTTTCATATAACAGTTCATTGTAATATCAATGAGATTAAAATGTTTCATTCCTACTAATATAATCTTTACATCTCAACAGAATAAATAAATCCTTTAACCAGTTAACTTGAGTCCAGCTCTTTAACCTGTTCTGCCATCTTTAACACATTGTTCTAATTAAATGGGTACAATATAGAATTTAATTTACAAAATATACACACAGATTGAAGCTTTTTGAACATGGTACATTCCTGATTGCAGAAATAAGTAGAGGAATGGAATCATTATCTTGCATAATGAACTTGTCCTGTGTGAAATGCATTCACAAAAGTACCAGAGCTCAAACACACCTCGATAACATTTTTGTGCTTATAATATTTTACTGTACACATTAAAAATATTAAAGTATCACGTAAAACTCTGTTAATCCTTTTTTTATTTTGCTCATTGAGCTATCTTAAAAGGAATGTCAATATTTTAGGCAATTTTTTTCATATTTGAGACATCTATATTGAAGAATTAACAAGAAAATAACTGTGTGTAATGATATTTTTCTTGTGTATACTATTAATTAATAAACAAAAACTAAGGCTATATGTTGAGGTTGTTCTAATAACAAAGAAAGCCAATGACCTGTATTTCCTAAATATCATTAACATCCTTATTAAAATATTAAAAATTTCTGTGCTAGTACATTGGAACTTATATGAAATGATAGTTATTTTTTATGATATTATTATGATTCAAAACTAAAGATTTAATGAAAATTAGTTATATTTTAGCCTCATATATAATAAAACAATAATCTCCCAACAGTGTAATTTCAAAATTTGTTTTCAGTCATTTAAAATTGTCATATATTTAACATAAATGGTGTCATCAAAATTCTTCAAATGTTTATTTTATTAGTTATTTAATTTAAATGTGTTAATTATTTAATATTGTTACACTTCTCTCTTAATTTTCAGTACAATTATTTTGGTTTATGCATAATAAAAAAAAAATTATGATAAATCTTCAATTAAAAATTAAAAAAAAAACTAAAATTACTTTGTAGAGTGGTAATTTGTATTCTTTTGTTCAAGCTCCTTAAATTTGTACCATGTTTATTTTAGATACACATGCAATATATGCTTATCTAAATACTTATGAAATTCTGATCCAAAGTGTACATCTCATGTTTAAGTCAACCTCAGGTCAATGTATTTTCTAAATAAATAGACAATATTCTTAATTGTAAACAACCATTTTTCACTATTCTCTAAGGGGGAAAAATTGATAAAATCGCTTTGGCCCACTCCCAAATAAAGTGAAGCCCTAAAAAAGATGAACATTGCACTCTTTGCAAATGTTCTTATATTTAATTCATTTTTCGTAAACCCTGCCTTCATCATATAATCCAATAAATGAGCACACATTAATAGATTACACAGAATCATTTAAAAGTTATAGGCTATTTCGAGCTTTAGCTTAATTAACCCATTCATTTTTTTTAGTCGGATATTTTCTGTATCATTTCTGCTATGTTAGTTTTTTCGAAGAATCGCCCGATTCTAACTTTCACGCATCATTTAGAACCAAAAATCCACGAATAAATTACTTATTTTTCACTCCTCTTATCATTGTCCACTGGCTTACAAATGACTATAACTATAGTTTCTCTGTTCAACGAAAAACAAAAAAGTAAATGTAAACACCTCACTATGAAATTTCTTCATTATGAACAATGACTTCATCAAAACTCAGATTAGGGTCTCTGGTTTCGTATAGGTTCCCAGAGGATGGTTGGGATTCTTGACTGTGTTTTTCGTCCCCGATTCCGGAGTCCATTCGAGTATCGCACAGTCTGATGCGAATCCTTTGGCCCGGGCTCACCTGTTTTTAATATAAAGGTTTATTGTTAGCATATTTTATCTTATAGAAAGTTTATCAATGCCCCTCGGTCATTTAAAATACAGTCTTTTCGACTTCTCTTTCGCCCTAAACACTGTAAGATAGAATTACGAAAGTTAAATTTTTGTCATGTTCTCTTATAGTTTTAGACCGTTTATGTTAATAAACGAAATGCATTAGTTGAAAATATAAAAACCTCTGGAACCGTATAATTTGCGTGTCGGAGAAGCGGACCCCGATCTGCTGCATTAAATGTTTGATTCAGGGTTGTGTAAAAAATGGTTACCATTAGTTTTTCCTGCCTGGTTTCACTTAGGAGTGTCTCTTCTGTGGGCGAGGTATGTTGGTGTGTGTAGGGGGGCGGGACGAGTATTACGCCCGGGGAGCCGGCCTCTGAGTAGTCCGGCGGTTCGGAGCCGGCTTGATCCTTGCTGGCCTCGGGCAGGCTAGACAGCCTCATACCCATTGCCAGCCCTCCCTCGTCATCTATTGACTGCTGCTTGTTCACCCACAACTGAAAAAAAAATTTATTATTTACTGGAAAATATCGAGGGAATCCCCTTATTACGGCCTGACCACATAGAATTGGTCCTGAACGGTTTGGGTGTTCTGGCGTTTAAAACTGGTCCTGCATATTCTTCAGCGCTATTCTCATTTATCTTCATCCACATCTCCATTCTTATGATAACATCTTCAGGCGACCTTTCACTCCATCAAACGCAGCGTCTGACTATTCGTCCACTTGTCCGTTTATTCTTGTTAGAAGCCCAACCCTGTAAATGCCTTAAGGGAACTAAATCCTTTGGAATGGTTTCGACGAGACCTGGTATTCTTAATACGATCTTAAAACAAAATATTTCATTATAGTTTTGAACCCGCGAATACCTTGAAATATAATTCATCCTATAGGACTTTTTCGAAACTGCCCAGTCGTCCGCTCACATTCTCACAGGA
Source organism: Lethocerus indicus (assembly GCA_019843655.1). Taxonomy (NCBI): domain Eukaryota; kingdom Metazoa; phylum Arthropoda; class Insecta; order Hemiptera; family Belostomatidae; genus Lethocerus; species Lethocerus indicus. Next base: position 12,488,894 of record JACDQD010000008.1, read on the forward strand.
TGTAACTATCAAATACTGTTGGTGACATTCTACTTACCCTTTCGCTGTCGTGGTGCGTGGTGTACACGGATGTGTAGCCGCCCATGGGATAGGCCGAGGGTATGAGGGCCGGTCCCTGCAACGTTTGCCTCCGTCTCCCAATTTTGTAGGGGGCGTTGTCTCTTATCTCTTTCCAGGAGTTCGACGACCCTCGCCGGTTTGAGTCTTTAGTGGAGAATTTGAATGGATTAAAAATTTTAATTGGAGTTTGGATACATAATGCCACGTTTAGCGATAGTCCAATACGAGAATTTATCGTGGCATATGGTTTTCAGAAAGATTTGAGCGAGTAATACTTGAAAGTATTTTTTTTTTATTCCGGGGAAATAATAGTTAGAAAAATTACTTACATTCTATATTAGGGATGCTAAACAAATAATACGATATTTGTGCTCTATAGAGGCCTTCAACTCCAAATGAACAAGGCACTTCTGGACGTTGAGAACTATTAAAGGAATTTAAATGGAGTAAACATATTTTAGGTTTATCGTGAGATCTTACTGCTCGGACTGGGTGTAGTGCTTTCTCCGGAAAATATGAAATTAGCCGGTAGGGACAACACTTTGGCCAGTGGTCTGTGAATCGCGTCTTGTTCGAGCGCCATCTGCAGGCAGAGATCTTCTTCCTCTTCTTCCATCTGCTGTTCGGCCGCCAGTTCCCTTTCCAACTGGTCATCTATGTCCATCTCGTCTTCCATCTGCGCAATAGGAAATATTCTGTAGACGGTATACAAGTATTTGAGTATTGGCTTAATTTGTACTTTTGCGAAATAGGGCAACAGTTCGTGAGGTTTGTGGGCTGTATTCGTCCAACGGACAGCATTAATTCGAATCTGTCGATTATTTGAAAAAACGTTGTTAGCGAGGTTATTTATCGCACCTGTTTGTGAGATTCCTCCAGATGTTTCATTAGCACGGCTACAACGACGTTGACCAGCACGAACTGTGCCATGAGCACGAAGATGACGAAGAAGAGTGGGGCTATTCCCATGGTTATGCAGCAGTTTTTGACGCAGTCGGCCGAGTCGCTGCAGTCGTCCGTTCCCAAGGTGTCCTTCATTATCCCGTTCCAGTTGTCCCCTGTAGCCACCCTGAACAGGGTAAGGAACGCCATCCCGAAATTTTGGAAGTGGGCGTGCTCGCCCAGGCCTTGGCATGTCATTTCTGTGCAATCTAAGCCGAACCCGAGTTTATTGATTATGCTGGATCATTTCACATTGTTTATTTTTAAAGGGAGAACTAGTACTTCCCATTGTACTCTACAAAATATTGTATATATCTGGAGATCATTGTAGGATGGTTATGCATATAAGAGTCAACATCTTATATTTAATAAAAGGACCCTTCGTATTCTATTCAGTATAATGACTCTGGAGAAAATATACACCCGCTTATAACGTTACAAAGGTTGAATATTTAAGGTAATTATGCTTACCGAGGCGGCCAAAAAGTTCTACGCCCAGGGCCGCAAATATAAAAAATAGGAGGAAGAAAAGTAGGCCAAGATTTCCGACTTGAGGTAGAGCTTGCATCACTGTATCCAACAACGCTCTTATACCTTTCGCCATTTTCAGTAGCTTAAGCACTACAATAAGTAATAATGGGGCGATTAATTGTAAATCAGTTAATGACGAGGTAAGATAAAAAGATCTTAACGAATGTTGGAATTTGTTTGACTTTTTCGGCCGTTAACATTACCTCTGGCTATTCTAAGCACTCTCATAACTCTGATAATGGTCGGGTTTATTGGTATAATTTTCGATTCCATTTCCTCTAAAGCTATTCCAACGATAGATAATATAACTATCCCAACGTCTAACTGGTTCCATCTGCAAAACACGTTTGAATGAATGCTAGCATTTTTTTAAAAAAATACGTTGAACGGTATTGCCTAATGGTATTCGTGGATTATACTGTTATTCACAATCCCAGAACATGGTAACTGAACAGAAATTCATAACGCTTCAACATTCAACTTACTTGTCTTTTAAATATAGTTTAATTCCTAATGCTACTAATTTCATAATTGACTCAAGTATAAACACAGCAGTGAAGAAATAGTTGAATATCTTCAAGACATAGGTCAGCGGCTGAAACAAATGATTAGAAGTTAAATTAATTTGTCCTCCAACACTCTACTGCGTATCTCTAGTGAGCAGTTTGAAAGTAATTTTTACTATTCATATATAATTGCAAACCTTCGGCATCATATAAAATTCCATGGCCATCGTTATTACATTCAGCCCAATAACGGCGGCAATAGCTAAGTCGAAGTACTTAGATGTCACTACGTTGTGAACGAACAGTCGCGATTTGGAATAATTCGTGTAATAAGGCGGCTCGTGCATTTCTGAAAAAAATTCCGTATTATTTAATACCGGTCCTTTTCCCCTATTTTCAGTGATTTTATAAATTAATTAACAATGAAAATAAGTAATAAGGTAATAGCAGACATATTTTTGCGGACACAAAACAAGGAATCGTGTATGTGTAGAGGGCGGAAAGTTTTAAAATCGTTTTGCTTACTCCTTCTCTTCTTCTCGAGCTGTTTGGCTCTCTTCGCCATACGCCTTATCCTTTCCTCTTTCTCCTGTTCCTCCCTGCACCGGTGAAAATTCTCAACGACAACTCCGACGAACATGTTCAGGACGAAAAATCCGACCAGGAGTATGAACGATATGAAATACAAGAGTCGCCACTCGGAATAATTTTCGATCGGCTGAAAAAAAAGAGTAGAAGTTCGATTTTCCGAATTTCAGTGAAAAAGCTCATCATTCATATTATTCAAATCAAGTCACAATATCGTGTCGATACTACAGTACTCCTTCGATATGATATTAATTCGGAATTACTGGAATAGGAGAATATATTTTTTTCTCATTATTGCACAAATTGTTTAATGCATGTAGAATGTTAATCTGGACTAAATTTCCGTTTGTTCCCTAGTTATCTACTCTACAACATTTTTCAGAGCTCAGACAATTCGCAGGAAGGTTTTTTTGGTCCCCCAGCCGCCTACTATCTCCGGACAAGTGGATTAATGTTTTCCCCCCTAGGCTAGGTTCCTCCCGCCAGCTCGAGGATATCTCGATACCCGGTGTAGCCCTGATAGGGCTCTGCGCTCAGAAACGGGGGAAAGAATGAAGATACGTGGGGATGAACCGAGCGCAAACTCCGCAATGAAGAAATGTAAGAGGGAATTTTTCTTTTAAACGGAACTATTGATTAGGCACGGGCCGAAACCAATAGTTTGAGGTTACAGTTACGTGGCCCAAGGTTATTCACCTGTCAAAAATGAATCTGTGCGACCGTTGGCGTTCCGACTTACCTGTTGGTCGACTCCGACGGCGTCAAGGCCGGTGTACATAATGTTCACCCATCCGTCCCTGGAGGACAACACGAAAAGCGACATAAGCGCACGCCCGAGGTTGTCGAAATTGTACTTGCGGTTCACCCACTTGTTCAGTTTGTGCGCCGCTATACAGTCAGTCTTGTTTTTCACGTTCTTAATGACCGGGCCCTCGCAGTAAAAAAATGAACCTTTGAACAACTGCAAGAAGAAAAAAATTAATTTTGGCAATACAATAGTGATATCGTGCACAACTTTAAATATTTGTTACTGTCTCCACCAGTATATTTGAGCCCAATGGGATTATTGGTTTACAGTTAAAGAACCTAAACAATGATTTGAAGATAATTTAGAAAAAAAATTTATTTTCGGGAGGAATAAACGCAGAAATATTTACTGAAATATTATTACGCTATTATGTTTCCGCTCCGAATTTCTGTTTAACAAGTATATTCGGGAGCCATTAAGTGCTTCATGAAGTAGGCAATTTGTATTCCGCGAAAAATGTAATCCGATCGTTAAAAAGAAGCATAAACATTTAATGGTAGTTTGCGGAAACCCTGCAACTAGTTAACTTGAACTCCCAGTTTCATAGTCAGTTTATTGTCCGCTGTCCGACAATAAATTCATACTAATGTGAAGATTCATTCCTCCCGCAGATGCATCATTCTATTTCACTCCATCGTTTCATGCCAATTAAGAGTTCGTTAATGTGTAAGGTCCCAGAAAATTCAATTGGGCATTCGTGAGATATTTTTCTTACAATACTATTCAGAGAGTAGTCTTTGAGCTAAAGACTTTGTTAAAGTAAAATGTGCCAAATTTTAGAAGAAAATAAATTACCTGAACGCCTAAAATTCCGAAGATGATAAAAAATGTACAACATATGAGCACTATGTTTCCGATAGGCTTGAGCGAAGATAGAAGCGTTTGTACCACCAACTTCAACCCAGGCGCCCTATTTATTACACGCAGTGGACGCAGTGATCTAAGCAGTCTAAACACCTGGAAATTTATAAACTTAGTTAAGAGCGTGAAATAACTGCCGAAGTAGTCACATCGTGAAAGAACCAGACGGTCCGAAATTATTTGAGGGGATGTTTTATGAAGTACCACTAGAAATGTGTATATTAATCGTTTTCAACTGGCTGAAAATTTAAAACAAAAAAATCGTCGCACTTACCCTAAGTATACCAAATATTTTAGGACTACTCTCAGATATGAAGGACATCAACAAATCTATTATTGAAATAATAACTAGTGAACCATCCATTATGTTCCATCCCGAGTTGAAATAGGCATCTTTCCCGTGAAACATTCCAGAGGCAACCACCTGGAAAATTCAAAAAGTTAAGAGAACATTTTATACGGTTTTCCCCCCCTATTTTTTTTGTTAACTCGACCTTATCATACCTTAACAAACATTTCAAGTCCGAAGACGGCCGTGAATACATAATTGGCAGTTGATAGGAACATTCTTTCTTTACTGTCCGGTGGAATGTTAGGCCTTTCCATCGCCAATGTAATACAGTTCATTGCTATGAACAATAAAACAAGATTGTCGAACCACTTCTGTTCGACGAATCTGCCGCACGCCAGTCGAAATCTAGACAGAGGAAACATACGGCGAAATTAGTTCTGCGGAATAATTGAAAATGTAATAGCGGCTCGGCCAAGCGGAACTGCCTTTGAGGAAGAGTGGAGGCGGCAACTTCTCTCCACTCTCGCAACACGCGCGTTTAACCCATTTAGTAATATTCGATAGATCCTCGTTCTCGCTCGGCCTAGCTTTGTAAATGTTTGATATCGGCCTAAAAATAGTGAATCGTCAATTCAGGCAAGAGAAGCACGAAGCTTATTTCTACGTGCCCCCGTCATGCACTACTCCCCTCGTCGGTTAATCAGAGAGGTGATCCGGCTAAAATGTATCAATAAATAATTAGCAAGCTTATTAATTATGTGCAGAGGCGGTGATCCCGTGTCTGGCATCGAACAACGGCCTCCGTGTAAGTTGGAGTTGGTTCTTGCTAATTGCAGTATATTATTAGACGCTATTCTATACTAGCCGGTCTTGGAGAACTGAAGATTCCGTCCCTCGTCGACGTCTCCGAGCGTGAAGAGCAGAAATTGGAAAAATGCTAGGATGGTTAACTCACGCGCTGTTGGGTGGAAATACGTAGAGGGAATAGTCCTCCCTCTCCTTGAGACAACCTTTCGGCTCTAGGAAGATGAATATCTTCCTGACCGGCTGGGGCATCATCTCCTGACCGGCCTCTTCCTGGGGCTCTAGCTCGTCCTTCAGTATGGACAGGGTGTTCGGCGCCAGCGGCGGGTTCAGGTTCGTCTGCTTCTGACAGTCCTCCCCTCTCAGCGAAATGCTCAAGTTGGAGTTGTGCGACGAGCCCATCTGGTGAATTTGGTTCTGTCAAATCAAATAAATTCCCTTCTGAAACTCGATCCGAACGAATTTGTCGTTCGGGATGTGATCGTAAGGCTCTCGCAAAGGACTTATAGAACGAATAAAAGAAAATGACGGGAACCGTGCAAATACTTTTCCTACATATTCATTCGTCTAAAACAGTGGTCCTCATCGCGCGAAACATCCGTGCAGCAATTTTGAGAAAAGTTAATTTTAAACAATTTTATTTTCGAGAAAGATTTGAGAAGGAATTTTTTAATTGTAATACACTGACATTGTTTACTACTTTTGTATATACCTCGGCCGTTAATTAAAAGAAATAATTAATTTAATTTTGGGGTCTCATTTTCTAAGTATAACTCTAGAACTCAAAATTTCGAAGGCCTTCCGACTTTACGAGGACGTATACACGAATAACTTAAAATAACAAACATAGTTTAATGTTGTAGGACAGTTCGAAATACGATATAAGATGAAGGTACGTAAATCCGGAAGTTGTTGAATATGCGATAGGGCTTTGTGGTTAACCTTAACTATCTGAGGTTGGGGACCGCTCGGAGAAAGCAATTGTTGATTGGGGTTGCTGCAGCTGCTCGCAGCTCCTATCGAGTTCTGCTGCGAGTGTGTGCCGGCCCCGGCCAAAGACACCTGAAAATAATTTAGTGCCAAAATCAAATTCGAAATGACGCGAAATTTGTTCTTTAATCTCGTCGCCAATTTTCTTATTTGGTTAAACCTAGTTGTCCGAGATATCGAGGTACGAAAAATATTAGACGACACTGTATGAGGGTAGCATATTCATGATTTTTTTCCAAATTTCAGAGTAATATTAGATTAAACAATTTAAATGTTTCAATAAACGTCCATCTACGTTATAAACATGAATTATTTAGTAAAATAATTATTGGATTATTTTTTTTAATATTTTATTTTTACGGCTGTTTTAATTTTAATATCAACACGATGGTTTCGGTAAAATTACTTCCTTACAGTTTTGTTTCCCGTCCAAATTTCACGTTAGAACGAGATGTTACCATCACTTGGAATATTTAGAATGTTTTTAGTATATGGAAGTCGTCGAAACGTTAACTGAAATGGGTGAAATGATTAGTAAGGAAATTATAAGATGAAGGATCAAATGTGATGATGTGTTACCTGTGGACAGCATGGGGAATCCGGGTTCCTTCTGATTGAGTTCTGTGGGCTGAGCCTGTTATTGTTGGGCGTGCTTCTACTTCCTTGCGTGTCGTTTCTTATCGTCTCGATCAAATTACCGTTGCAGTGCAAGTGCTCACCCGAATGCCTACGGGAATACATTTAGCGCCGTTTCAATGCACAGGTTCTGTTCTTTCGGGGAGTGGGAGGACACTCGGCTACAGTTTTTTTTTTTTTTTCATTCTAACAGACTTTTCTACTGCTAGTGGGTGGGGGTTGCAACTATCACGAGCATATAGAGGTGTTGTTAATGACAGAGAGAGAAGCACTCGACAGGGTTTTTCTTATTAATTGAACATTTTCGTCTGGAAAAGTGAGTTGCCAAAAGGTAGAGCAGGGTTTGTGGAGTGGTGAGTGGGGGGGAGGGAGTTAAATTGAAATCGGCACGCAGTGAGAATCTCTCTGATTTGTGTGCTTCGCTTCGTATCCAGACCGGACGATTCCCAAGGCAGAGGTTAAATGCATTCCGGGGGTCAAAGCAATATATTTAGGAGATACTCTTTTAAAGAAATTCTGTGATTTCTAATACGGGCATATGTCATCGCATGCTAAATTTCCTAGTTTATGAGGCAATGTACGAAACGATTTACTCAAGAAATCTGTGCGGTGTTTCATTGAGATGAACTCATTCGTCAACAAATACGAGTAATGGACATGTCTCCCAGGTAGTAGCTGAAGGGACTGTCAGTCCATTATTAGCCAGTTAAATTAAACTATAGAAATGTCGAATCGAGCCATTTTCTGTATCCTCTTGATTCGCTGGTCCTTTGCTACATCGGTTTCTTTCAGTCCCACTACCTCGCAGTATTACTGAATGAATACGTCGATGGCGTGAAGCCAAAACCAATTTAGGACAGGACCAAAATCAGGGAGAATTCGCGGAAATAAAATTGTACATCGAAATGTATTTTACTTTTATTATCTATTCTCGAATTGTCTGGGAAAGCTTTGTTCCGAAACCTCAAACTAGGAAATACTGTACTCGGAAAACATCAGAGCAGTGTTATTGGGCAATTCAAAAGTACTCAATCAGAGAGTGAAAACAAAAAAAAAACGGGGTTTAGTAACAGTATTTCAGACAGACAGAAGGGTAGAAGAAGGTTTAGAGAGTTTCATTTTTTGTTTTTAAATCGATTGTGTAACAATAACATAGACCCACTTACAAAGGGCTTGCAATTATGTGATTGTTATTGTTTAGCACAATATTCTGGTCATCTTCCGACTCCCCATTGCATCGAGATTTTCGCCTCAGAGACGTCCGAGACATTTTCCATGAACATGTCCTTTGAAATAGGGAACCCCTGCAATAGCATTTTTTGGATCAATTTTGGATTTTGATTCGCTTTTTCAAATTTTTTTTTGTGTTTGACCGCGAATTCGGATTTTTTCTTTCTTTCATTTTTTCATCTTTTATTTTATTTCTTTTTTAAAATTTCGTGTCAAATTGTCTGACTCATGCAAGCTGAGACTAGCGGCTACTGTGTGTCCGTGTGTATCTGTGTGAGAGTGTGGCGGGTGTTTTCGTTCTAAGGCGTGTCGGCTATCTAAGGTCTACGGTGGCTGTTGAGGACTTACGGCTGCTTGAAGGACTGGCTGCTGGCGACGCTCACCCTCCTCTCCGACTGTCCCAGGTTAAGGTTGTTCACAGTCAGAGTGGGAGGTCTCAGGACCCCGGGAACGCTTCCCTGAGAAGACTGTGCCAATAGATCACAGTGGCGAATTAAACATACAACCGTGTAAACACGACATAATAAACAAAAATATATATTCAGGTATTGGGTGTTTGCGAAAATGAGGTTCCAAATCATAAATTAGAACTAGTGAAATTAAGGGAATGGGGGTTATATTCCTCCCGGAACAAGTTACTAGACGCCTTTCTGGAACCTCAATCTCGCTTTTATAATTTGTGTTACAAGTAAACGTTTTTTTGCATTTGGAACGCGGCCGACACTATGTTTTGTTTGGACGAAGCTGCGAATGGCCGAAGCCTAAATGACCATATACTTTTCCGACGGGAAGGGCATCCTGAATTCTCTAGTATATTGGTAGTATAGTATAATTGTTCCCCCGCGACTTTAAACGGAAGAGCCAGGAGACCGCTCTACCTTAGGACCGAAGAGCAATAATAATTTATTTGATGTAATAGGTATCACCTTTCATGTAATTATATTATTATAATTTTTACTGACACCTCTATGACCTCTATCGATTGATCAAGAGATCACGTGGGAAAAGTACTTCATGCAACACTCAAAAAAAGAGCAAAACAATTTCATTTGGTTATTATTTTCGTCCATTACTCGTCAACCTATCAACTTATTTATCTGATGCTTTAGTCCATCAGGGTTATTTCTGTTATCCGGGTTGGCTGTTAGTTGAGGAAGGAAACCTGAGGTGTGAGGGTCTTGAAGTTTCTTGACCTTTGGTTTGAGCAGGGAGGAGGTGGTGGTGGTGGTGGTGGTTTGGTGGTAGGAGGAAGGTGGGAGGGGAGGGCTGTCAACTTGCCTCTGCTTACCGCCCAAACTTTAATTGACTAAGCTCCTTGTTTTGTTGGCCACTATGCGGGGCCCGGCATATTGTGTTTTTGTTTTCAATCTATCGACCTCATCGTGTTTGTGATGGTCCCTTCGGTAAGAAAAGGCCCGGACATGTTCAATTCCGGTCCTATTAAAATTATAATACCTCGCGCACCTTATTATTTCCTCGATTTTGATCTTGATTCCGAACTGATTCCGAAGTATTTTACGAAGAAAATGGTAACAGAGAATGTACGTATTCCAACTTTTCCTTACTAAATTAAGAAATATTAGACCCCCGAACGTCCGCAATATCCCGTCTGAAACTAATGCTAAACACGCGAAATGTATACTAATGAAATTCGTTATTGGTTGAATATTCATTCTGCATATTTTTCCATTCGGCGATAAATTTACATGAATACAAAATGCGATGGCGAAATGAAACGTGAAAGTTGTCTGGTATCGTGACAGGCCTTAAAAATGGATTGGATTTTTTCGCGCTGTAATGTCAGTGGGAGTGCTCTTTTTTTGTTTCAACAATCTATCTAATAGCAACTAATATGGTAATATTACTGGTCAAAATATATGATACGCCTCCTGTCATCAAATTAATTCAAACTATCGATATTTTATTTATATTTAAAATCCCTCGACCTGTCGCTATCCGTCACCTCATATTCATAGTTACGTATAGAGAATCACTTTCAATATTGAAAATACCAGCTGTAAAGCCGTACATAGACGAACGCGCGTTCCAGATATCGGTTAAACTGGTAAATAACAGTCAAAGGAGAAGCAAAGCATTCGTAGCAACGTGCGGTTATCTTGAGTTGGGGATAATTTAAGAACGCGTTATCTGTCTCGAATAGGCGTGATAAGATCGGGAATCTCATCGCTGTTTGCCGTTTGTCGAGCGACGCGTAACTTTACGCCAATCATTTCAGGTTTCCTATTTTCAAGTGAAGAGAACGGGGCGGGGGAAATTAAAATAACGGGTCCATCGAAAGTGTAAAATTACAGTTGAGCAGTCGATGGACTCAATGGAGAGTGAACTGGAGTCCAAATGGGCCATTGTGCAGGTGAGCCTGTTGTTGAATTCCCTGTTGGCCGAATCGAGTGTGGCGTTGGGGGAGTCCTGGGGGGTGGCCGCCGTGTGCGTTATGATCGGCGCCTGGCTCAGCATCTGGCTTTCTGCGAAAACCCAACATTTATTTCATCAATTTATGGCCGTGAAGTGCGAGAATTTATGGCCGCGATAATGCGTGTGGGGGCGGTTTATTTGGATCGCGGCTGTACGAAATGAATTGCCGGTGGGAATTGAAACACAGATTAAGACGGAGAAACATCTCTGAGGGAAATTTTGTAATGTCATTGCATTGAATGAAGGGTTAAGGGGGGGTGTCGGGGATAATTTGTGCAAACACTAATTGTGAAATTAGTGTTTAAGGCTACGGTTTAAATTAAATAATTCCCGAATCTAAATATATAATCAGGCTAGTGTTAGAAATCTGTGCTTTTCGCGAGGGACTAATTGTTGTATACCGGGCGAAAATTCGCGGAAACAATTTCGATTCCTGCCCTCTGTTTCGGTTTAGGGCGGACAAGGCAGGGACGTCATGGCCGAATGAAAGGCCGAAAGGTGGACAAGAGGTGGTGGAGACCGCCCCCAGGCATTGGATACTCAGAGCGGAGGAATAATAAGGGGGCACAAAGAAACGCCCGTCGGGGCGTTAATTACGCCGCCCGCCAAACACAATAAAGTTGGGCACAAGAAAAGGGAAGTTTGTTCTAAGGAAACCGACTTGGGAAAAATTAAGCCGCATTTTGTCCGAATTTATTAGGGTTTGACTCCCACAGCGGTGAAAATTGGGCCACCGTCTGAATAAACCGAGGACGTGTATTAATTTGGTGTTGGTTGTCTTAAATAGGATGGAATATTAAAGGATTTTAATATTTTTCATGTCTTCTCTTCCGGCTGTAAATAACATGCGGATATATTTCATGCAAATATTAAGGATTCGCAATTATCTTTCACATGAAATGTAGGCTTTGTAATTGAAATTTAATTGGGTTCAGTAGTCTGTGAAATTGTGCTGTGACATTGAAAACATTCAAATGAAATCCTATCGCAAACTGCTACAGTTCATACAGTAGATGCATTTTTGAAAATAAGAATACAAATAAATTATAAGAACAATATAAGACGACGCATTCCATTTCATCAGAGATAAGATCATGAGCATTTGCTGTGTTTATGCTGAATTGATTTAATTAAAAAAAAATAAATAGTATAATTTTGAATCGACTACCTTTCTGGATGTTACATTTTAACTCGCAGTCGGGTTTGTTCTGTTTCATCTTCCAGCTGTTCTCTTTCTCCCGATGTCCATTGTCTTTGATTTTCTTCGCGTGTTCGTTGTCACATTCCTGGCCGAAGAAAAAAGTTATATCACATACAAGATATAAAAAAAAACATTTCTCTACAGCGCTTAACCTCTTGGGCATGTCTGAATTACTTTTCTTTCCATGTGTTTTTACAAATTTGATTTCAAATGCAGTAGGGAATTGAGGAAAATTCGACGCATTGTCCAACATAAATTATTTGGCTCATGAGACCCATGTTACAGTATAGAATATTATTTCATAACTTCTAGGAATTTACAGAAAATTACCACATTTTAATGACTTTAATTTACATTTTTTGCAAATTTGTACCTGTATGAAACTGTCAGTTTCAGAGTGGGAACACGAGCTGTGGAAGTCGTCGCTGTAGGCTTCAGATTTCCGCCGCTGCAGCCTCGCCAACTCCCTTTGTTCCCGTTCTCTCCTTTCGTTCCGCTGAGAAATAGTTTTGAAATAAATTTAAGTCGAAATGTTTTTATTTTTTTGTATAAATTGTCACTAAAAACCGGCGGAGTTATTATCCTGATAATTCATCGCGGATTTTCTGAGGAAAATTGACTGTACACAAACTGTAGATTGGAGAAAAGCTTGTGCGAGAACTCACCTCGGAAGAAAAGCCCTCGACCAGGATGGCGACGAGGAGATTGAAGAGTACGTAGTTGCCGAATGTCATGAGTGCTACGAAGTAGAGTGCCGCCCAGTGGCTGGTCTTGTCCATTCCGTTGAAGAGGACAACGTTCCAGTCCTCCTGAGTCAGTATCTAGAGCGAGGCCGCGAGGGAGAAAAACAAACACGAGCCAGTTAATGTCGGCCAAATTGTAAGAGTAACAATTCAATACAAGGTCAGTACATAGCCGAGGACAGCGTGCCCAACCCAAGCTACCAATATTACATTACTGTGCAAATAGTCGAAAATTACGGTAATTGCAATTTACTTTGGTATTCTATAAATTCTCATCTGTGCTTGAATACATCTATCCTACAGGTTGGGCATTGATGAGTTGGCCGAATCGCAATTTGGGGTCGTTCTTCGGTACATTCTACACAGAAACATGGTATAAATAATGTAAGTATGCTATAGTGAGAGTCTGTAATTTGATTTATATAACGGCCGTAAACAAAATTAAGACGAGAAATTGTCTAAAGTCCGGTGATAGACGATTAGTCCTACTGTTGGAACTGTGTAAATTGTTAATAACTTCGTCAACATTTTTAGTGAATGCTTAAAAAGATACACCGACTGTCGATATATCAATAACTGTCATGTGTATTATTTATATGCCATCCTTTTATATTATAACTAGTTAATATTTAATATACGTATTCAAGCTTTATTTCGTACCCCGAATTGCGTTTCGGCCTGTAAATTGTTGGCCAAAAATTTGCTTGCCGACTGTGAACCCAACACCAATCTAGTTGGAACAGCCGTTGGAACAAGCCTATCACAGCGATGTGCAGTGTAAAAATTCTCTTTATATAGACTTTAACCATCAATATTTTTTTCTGTACGAATTATTTACAACCTTGACTTTGTCTACGGTTCAGTTGCCCGGGAGCGTTTCCCGAATTTCGGTATATTTATTCAGTTACAAATGAAACTCAAAACAGAATTTTTGAGATAGTTCTTTTTTCCTAAATTCTATCACCCACCACGTCAATTTCTTCACCACTAAAAAAACAAAAAAAACAGTACAATAAAAATCGACCCCTCTCGGTCGATAAACGTCATCGGCAAAAGAAACAAAAGGTAAAAATACAAAATTTGCGTTAACATGCAATATATAGAAATGTCTGTGTTAGTCCAAAAAATATCTATTTTTAAAAACATCTACTGTAATAACTGTATGCCCTTCCATGTTATATTTACAGGTTTGGAATAATAATAATTCGCCACTATGTCTATTCCAAAGAAAAATAACCTGAACTACGTTAATTAATTCTACATAAGCGAGAATATCCGATTTGGTTAAAGAAATATAAAATAAAGAACTATTAAATGTTTACCTGCTTGATAGGCGATGATACGGGGGGCGCTTACAAGACGAACTGTACAGTCTCTACTAGATATTTAAACGTTTCCGTTACCGCAGTAGACAAACCACGAACTTGTTTCAAACCACAATTTTCATCCTTTCGGATTTTGTCGTGACTTTTTCTAAATAGAATTTATTCGATCGGGTCAGCGAGACGGCTCATACCGGGTTCCCGGATGTAAAGACAATGCATACGTTTTAATCGCAGTGTTAAAAAAAAAGAGAAGATATATTTGGTGAAGTGCATTTGCATAAATTCTAAGTACGTACAGTCTCCTAAACAGTTCCTTATTTGAATAATAATTATCAGTACACATATTTAGTGGCAGGAATAGTTTAGGATTTACTGCAAACATTTCATAATGAGCCCGTTTACTGAAGTCCGAAATTCATTATAATGATCATTACCATGCTTGTCAAAGAATATCGTTAGAAAAAATGTCTCGCACGTTAGTTTGGAACATAGTACGGTTTTATAAATCTACAGACGATATTTCTCAGTTTGAAAGTATTATTTTAGTTTTTCGTATTTTTACTGTCTTTCGTCAAACATAACTATAAGTTCTAAAATTTACGATGAACATTTCACGTTCAGTAATTAAATACAATAACTCACTATCGTAACGTTTATTCCCACTTAGATCTTACTGCCTTCGTTATACCTATAATTTATAAATAAGAAATAAGTTGGACATTTCATAGTTTCTTCATTTTCATCGCACATTCATTTGCGGTCATAGGAAACCCTGGTGACTATGATCGATGGAAGAGTCAGAATAAATAAACAAAACTGTTAATATATCTCTTTTTAAGTTTGACCGGTTTGTCTACGCTCGCTTCATCGAGTGTTTCGCGATTGCATTTTTTTATTTCTGTTTGTTACTTCTGCCGTTTAATTTACCTGGAAAACGGTGACCGTCGCCCAAAGCAAGGAGTTGAAGTGTTTGCGGTCGCAGATGCAGTCGGGCCTTTTCGCAATGATATCCTGACACGTGCATTCCACTTGACTGTCTGCCAAAGTGCAGAACTTACCGCCGAAAAGGTACATTCCCAATATGCTGCAACATCCCATCATCTCATCTCCGTCCCGACAAACCTCTACTTCCCCATAAATTTTTTATTTTCTGTTTGTTTTCTATATGTATATATATATAAAATAATACGTATAAATATATTAAATATATGTTTTATAATATGGCCCACCAGTATACAGGGTTTGAGATGAAAGAAAAAAAAAATAGCAAAAGAAAAATAAAATTTTTCCCGGACAGAAGGCCCGTGGACATAACATAAAATGTTACAACGAGTTTTATAAAAGAAACGACGCCTCGCGTTATGCCTTACAATTCCTTTTAGGTCCATTTAATCAACCGCTAGCTGCAACAGCAGGACATATTAGGAGGTATATTGGGTACCGATGTTACGTATTAATATTAAGAAAACGTTAATGGGAAAAATCGTTAAGAATATCTTAACTAAAATAAACCAACATCCAATATTAAGGGGGCCTTCCACAGGTGCTACCTGCATGCAGCACATGACAGGTTTCCAGAACTAAGAAGGAACCGTCTTGAAGTGAACATTTATTTAAGTAGGTCCGACGTCTAGGTAATCGATCTACGCCCTTCGTATAGCAACATGAAAACTGATTTCTTCCACCTTGCCGAAATTGGGGCCGACCACGACCTGAAAGTGGAGAGCCGATTTCTCGCGGGAGCCTGGTCATGCACGCGGCCTATCGATAGGCGAAGCGCTTAACTTAGGGCCCAAGTTCGAGTTGAGACTTTCTTCTTGGAGCTTAGAGACTGCACGCACTTAGGGGAGGCTGGTAGGGGGCGCCAGTCCACCCTTTAAGCTCCGTAGTCTAACACCTCCTCGGTAGGAACCATCAGCTACCCCGCAAACTTGTTTGCAGGATTATAGACAAATTCTGTTTTGGACTTAGGGGAAAACCGCGTTTTAAATTTAATTAGTTTGTCAACACCCGTGCTATTGTTTGGAAATTATTAAATCGGGATAAATTATTAAGCTTAAGGATTAAGCTTGCTACTGCACACTCTCCTACATGATTCTTCTATCCTTCTGTATCTTTACAATGGCGAGTTAAATGTAACATTTATATTACCTATATTAAAAATAATACATGTTTTTATTGTATCTGCTAGTCTTTGTGTTCATTATTTATTCTAATCACGATTAGATAATAGGTAATCATTTAATTCCTAACATGATCAAAGATTTCGTAATAAAGTGAATACATGCATCTTATTCGGACTGGAATGGACCAAAAAACTGTAAGGCTCAGCGCAGAGGCGGAATCGGCGCGAAACTTTCAGTTACCTGAATCGAAACAAAAAAAATCTCGAAAAATTTAGGGGACTGCCGTGGGTAAAATGAGGTTCTGGGGGTTTTGACGGGGTACCGCAAACAAACCAAAAAATAAAAGCAACTTACGGAATTTCCTTTTTTTAATTTAATTTCTTTTTACAAGAGTGTATTTACAAGAGAGAACGTG
This sequence comes from Lethocerus indicus, assembly GCA_019843655.1. Classification (NCBI taxonomy): domain Eukaryota; kingdom Metazoa; phylum Arthropoda; class Insecta; order Hemiptera; family Belostomatidae; genus Lethocerus; species Lethocerus indicus. The sequence continues at coordinate 12,505,385 of JACDQD010000008.1, forward strand.
AAAAATGGACGGACACACAGAGCCAAACTAAAAATAAAATCGGTAAACAAAACCATAATTCGCTTAATCTGGCTAAAAAGCAAAAGCGGTAATAATGACATGAAAATAAAGAAAAACAAAAATGAAATGAAACACTTAAGTGGAACATAAACTCGGTCGGGAAAAGATGTACTGTAAAAGAATTTCAATTTATTTTTAGAGAAATAAAAAACGAAGCGTGAATATACAATACAACTATACAATAAAGGGACGGCATAAAATTTCATAGTATGAAATGTAAAAAATCAAAACGTTAGTACGTAAATTGTACATATTTTGTACATATTTGTAGGCGCGTGCTGGTTTGCCCGTTTTAATGGGAGGGGGAGGTTGAAGCGGCCGAAGCCCGATCTAGTCGGGGGTTCGGCCGTTTCGCCGGTTATTTTTATGTACACACTTACAGAGAAGTAAACGCTATTAAAGCTTTCGAATACAGTCGTCTAACTATTTACAGTCGGGTCCGCTCGCAACTTTCCGATACGGCTGGAGGCTGCCCGCCCGTGAGCTCTGTCGATAAGAGGGGGGCAGCGGCCCGAAAATTGCGGGCGGAAATACCGGCTCGCCGCCTTAAGCCAACAGCTAAAACATAACTACTGAGAAGCGCAGAGTGCTTTTATTTAACTGTATCATACCGACCTACGGGGGATGGGTCAGGGATGGTATGACTGTGGTATGATGGCTGGTATTGGGGGCGGGCTACGGTTCAGGGAACGGGGACGGCCGTGATACGTGAGTGTGTTAAAGTTATCCGTGGACGTGCTGTCTAACAAAACACGTTTTGGAGGGAGCGCGGCCCTATCGGCCGATAGTCCCCTCTCTCCACTGTTACAGTATCCAAAAAAAAATTAAAAAGAAATCTCGGAAAACAGAAAAAAAATTCCAAAATACTAAATGCTGTTAATAATCAACAATTAATATAAACTTCTACTCCTGTACTAGTTCAACAGCTAGAATGCTTAAATGTATGTCTCTTTTTGCTAAGCCATAATTCTAATTTTTGACTAATTAAGAAACAAAACTTACTCAAGACAGAGGTGACGAACTAAAAATTTAATTAGCTCTCGTTAAAAATTGAAATTATAATTGAAATGAAAATTTTCTCGGACGTCCACCTTCGTTTGTATTGTTCAAAGGACGGAGGTTAGTGTTGTTAACAAACCTGCCGTTCGTTTTGTAAATGGATGAGCGCATAAATTAAGAAGCCAACCAAACGAACCAAAAACAAAATACAAATTAAATTCGAACACACGAAGAGTGGAAAACGTTTCTAATTACTGTAAGAAGAAGTGTATATATATTTACACAGAAATGCGAAGAAGATGGATTTAATTGAAAACAACGAGTAAAAGACAAAGGCAGATTTGATTTTTTTGTTGTAATAATTGCTATTAGTACGCAAGAAATGGTAAATGAAAAACAGTTGATTACGAAGGAGTATACGTATTTGACAAAATGTAAACTTATATACAAGAGTAAAGAACATGCTACATGCAAGTTGAAAAGTTAAAATGGGTGTTGAGGACAAATAAGATACGACGCTACAGAAAGTCAGTATGATCTTTACAATAGGTAAATATCTATTCGATGTTTTTTTTAAATCCGTCTCAACAAATATTTTAGAAAGAAGTCACTTGAATAAGGGATTAACCTAACCAAATTTTTATTAATTTATTTTTTTCAATGTGAATTGCTCATTAGTTTATAGCTTTATATAATATCTTGTCAAAATTTCCCTAGATTCGTATTAGTTGTTTTATTTGAACTTATTTTAAAATCCGTTAATTCTTTATAATTCCATAATTCTTTTTAGAAATAAACGTTAATTTCACTGAATGTTGTGAGATGCTTACATATACCTCATTGATTATGTATTTCGTCTCGTTCCTGCCAACGGTTGTCTCCGTTCCATACCTAAGTCCTGATTTTCAAATGGCAAATAAATAATAATACGTAAACAATAACAAGTTAGTACAGTTATAAACAAACCGAAAACATCTGAGCAATGGCCGCTTGAGGAATTTAAGTATAGAATGAATCTTTTAAATTGTTCTGCCTCCACTCGCCTATTTGGTTCTGGGTATCAAAAACCGGTTACGGAGGACTGAAAATCGCCTGATATTATTCAAAACCTAAACCGAAATAATATACTTGTTTTAGTTTTAACATTAAAATTTACTTTTTGTCTTCAACGTATTTTCACTCTGTTTCTAAAAACAAACCGAATCTGTGTTGGCCTTTTCAAAATAATTATCGAAATCTATCCCCCAGATTGTAAGAACCTCGAAGATGGAATTCAGCCGTGCATATAGCCTCCATTCTAAGTTTATTGGAGCGTAACTCGCTTTATTAATTTCTTCTTGTATTTAATTTTTAAAAATAGAACTGGAAATGACTTTTAAAAAGACTGATGAAAAAACTTCACGATGTACCGTATGATTCGAATTCGTTTTTTTTTTGTAGATCATTATTTCTTGTCGAGTTTGTGTTGGTCTCAAGGTTTCGGTTCAGTGCTCCGAATTAATATCCCAGGATTATCGGCCCATCTCCGAACTGTCGTCTCTCTAAAATGTTATAGTCTAATGACGATTACAACTACAATTCTACAGCATCAAAGTGGAGCTGTCCCATCAGCTATAGTTTCACACCAGCACTAAAAAAAGAGGACTGATTTTGACGGTAGCTTATAGTGGGGATTGTTCCCCATTCCAGAAGTTCGAATTATTGCTAATTTCTTACAACAAGCTTAATTTTTTATACGTTATCAACATTTGATTTAGTATCATTTTGTAATAACGTTAGTATAAAAATTAATTAATCGTATTAAATTTCTATATTAAAAATTATTTTTTAAATTATGTCCACTGTGATTTGATTCAATTATATTATTGGAGTTAAAATTCGCTTATTAGTTCACAAAGATCAGACTGACCAACTGCAACTGGTTGGGACAATTTCCGAAAATTTGAAATGAGCGTGAAAATATTCAAAAGGGACATCAACTGATTAGATAGGTTCTGGTTATTTTTGTTATTACTTGAGCAAGACATTTTGTTATGTGGTACAAAATTGCATGACGAGAGACATGCCCGCCGCTAGAAGTATTGTAAGGCGAAGAATAATAATTAAAATAAATAAATTAACCAAATAAATAAATATATATATATATTTTATCAAGGGCTACTACTACTCAAGTCAGTCCCCTAATTTTACTTTTATCTATCTTCTTTCTTTCGCTCTTTCTCTTTCTCAAGTCCCGGTTCGAATGCGAAAACGAAAATAAATAAAGAAACAACAGAAAAATTTGAACCCCGGGTCCTTTTGTGGCATACTGTACCTTAACGTGGACTGGAGACCGACGGAAGACTATATATACTGAAACATCAAGCTGAACACAACAGGGGGGTGGGTTTGTTATTTTGGAGCTGGGAATGTTTAGGCTACTTTGACTGGCTTTTGATTATTTTCGCGGACCGAATTTTTGTTTCCTTTTGAACAGTTTTACCGAATTTGCGCGCAAGTATTCCAGGCGTTGTTTCTGTTCAGGCGACTGTAGGCACCACTGAGAGCAAACCTTTCACAAATTCCACCCAGAAAAAGAGTAATAATAAAAATAAATAAATAGGTTCTGAAATCGGCGCGAAAGGTGAAGACGGATCTGCAATTACATATTGTTTCAAAGAGGGCCTTACAGGCATACAAGACAACCTAGAAATGACACAGAAGTATTACGTGTTTTTGTTTACGGTAATCATCCTATGACAAGGTAGCAAACCTACGCAGTACGTAGGCAAATATCACGATGGAACAGCTTGCCTTTGGTGCATTATTATTGCGCAAAAGTACTTATTCAAAATTGAATAAGTGAAGTGTAATACTGGACACCGAAATATGTTTTGCCCTTTCTCATAGTGAAGATTAAAAATACGTCCTCCACTCATCGTTCAATCGCCACTGATATCAGTCCAAATCGCGATACGAATTTTATTCATGTTTCTCCCCGAGGCGAAATGGGCATCTCTAAACCCTCCGTCGTTTAAATTACTGCGCCCTGTCTCTTAGGGTGTGTTTAAACACCGATTAGGGAATAACAAAGAGGTCCCCGAATGAAAGGGGGAGTCCGAGTTCGATACAAAGTTCGTCGCGTTTGATAGCGACGACCGCAGCCCCGACCAGTAATGGCCGTACCCATTAGAACGGTTCCGCCCTTCTGTGAGGGCCGGGGCCGCCCAGGCTTTAAAGAGCTTCAAAAGACCGTAAAGCCCGGCCACTGTATCGGAGAGAGAGAGAGAGAGAGGGAGAGGCGACAGAAGCCAACGCTGAGACAATACCCACACTGTTCGGCCAGCTCCTAGTCCCTTTGGCAAGTCCCTGTTAATTTATAACTGCAACCGTTTGTCCTTAAATTAACTAGAGTTCGCCTACAAATAGATTGAAACCATTTAATTGACATTTAACGGTTAAATTAAGGCAAATATTACCGAAATTGCCGGTTTTGCCGTTGACTTCCTATTGAAGTTTGAATGATTAAAAATTAAAATTAATTAATTTTCAAAAATGATTGAAAAATAACGCAGCCTCATACAGTGAAATTGCTACGCAATCAGATTTTAAATAAGCGGCACCCAAGCAATTCTTTATTCTCTGCCCAGTAAGTTAATATAGCTTTTATGTATGTGCTCTTTCGGCACGTAAGGTACTTTAATTCATATTCATATTCAAATTCATATTTGTTCAATGTATTCATATTTCCTATCTCAGCCAAGTAGTGGCGATTAACCGTAAAAAGTCCCGAGTATTTCTAACAGTTCTAACAATAAATATATATGCTCGTATCGTCTAAAGCCAGCCAAAATAACTTCTACTGGGGTGGGTATACCATACAAGCGGAACAATCTGTTAATAAAAAAAGAAAATTGAAACAAAAACAAAAACAGAAAATCAAGGCCCAAAAGAGTTATCCAAAAAAGAGTGCAACATCTACTTTGTTGGAGAAAAAAATCATATCGGACGTAAAAATTCCGTTTTCCTTTCTGGCGCCCGATCCGCTATAAGTAAGCCAAGCTTACACATTACAGACAAAAAATATATATAGTCAAGCTTTCATCGTCTAGTTTATTCATTTCTTTGTTTTTTTTTTCATTTTTGTTGTTGTTGTTGATAGTACCTGAAAAACAGTGACCAGGGCCCAAAGCAGCGAGTCAAAGTTCTTTCTGTCGCAATTCTCCCTTTCTTCTTTGTTTTCGCAAAACTCGCATCCGAATAGGTTCATCCCAAGTATGCTAAACAGCGCAAACTTCCGTGTTACTACAAAACATGTCAGCTCAAAAATTCCGAATTTTTGTTGTTGTTGTTGTTTTGTTTCCCACAAGTGAAGCAATGAAAGCTAATGGACGGCAAACAACGGGAAATAAAAAATTGTTTAAAGATAACCCGACGACGACATGACCGGATCTATTGCCCCGTAAGACTCCCCCCTCGAGAATTATCTCTATTATCAAGGAAGTATAGAGAACAAAAAAAAGAGTTCTGAAAGGTATAACATCTGATGGGCTTATCATTAAATCAAATACTCGAAAAATTTGTTAACGATATGTATAACGTTCATTTTGAAGTATATCATCTACAATATTCCAATATTCTGTCTTTATATCCTTTGTGTATAAAGCGTATGTACTTGAATTTGAATAATGCTCAATGTTACTTACACAGTACTGTCCGCTTTTTAAATATAAAAACGATTTTTTCACTTCCTTGGTTCTCTCATTTATAATATTTTCTATATGCCAGTTTAATGAAAATATTTTTGGCTGCGTTAATTAATTCTACCACTTACAAGGTATATGCTATTTCGTTATTTCAATTGTGCATACTCCTAGTTTGTCATTAGACTATAAAAAATCTTGGACAGCGAGGTTTTATACCAGGAAAAGTGGGTTGAATAACAAATTTGTGCCCCGTATTGAGACAGCCGCGGCCGTCCTCGCTAAGTGGCCGACCGCATGTTTCTCGGCCTCTTCTCCCAGGGGGCTCTGATTTATATCTCAGTGAGAAACGCTCCAGAGGGCTAATTTATTTCTTATGCTGGCTCTGTTTCCCACCGATATTTCACCTAAGGGGAAGCTCCTGATATAGATGAAATATTTATACCTTCAGGATTTCATAAACCGGATTAAACTGTGAGCCAAATTTTAAGGAGAGATTTCCTGTCGGTAAAAATCGCCAGAACAAAAAACGAATACCGAAAAAAGGATACAACAAGAAGGAAAAGTGAACTTTTCGCATTAAATATGAAAATATGAAATTAGTTATGTTGTTACATATACGCACGCATTACTTAAATTAGTGACGTAGAAAAGTGATATTAATAAAAAATCATATTTTATTACATATTAATTAATAATCCATTCTAATTATTCCGAGAATTTATATTATGTGTAAGTGACAATCAATATTAATGTCTGATTAGTAATTTCCGGTGTTTTAGGATTTCAGAAAAATATTAAATTAGGGACATTAGAGAAGTATCTTTTCATTAATTGCTTGTAATATTTTACGAGGTAGTAATTCAGACTAAGTACGTTCCAGGTTCTAGCAATTAGGTTAGAACCCGCTTTCGTGAATCGGTTCGAAGCCCATCAGACGCCATCCGAGAGATGATCGAATGAAGCGAATGGTTTTAAAAAAACTCAGAGTAATCTAAAAAAAAAACTTGGCAAACAAGTAAACGTAACGAACAAACAGTAAGAGGAAGTGTCTGCATATTGGAGGGTGTTCAAGATGGTGGGATAATCGCAAAAAATAATTGCGTAAAAAATCAAAAAATTATTCGCAAAAGTCACCTCTGTCGCTCTTGTCTTTTTAAACTTTTCAAAAAATGGAGACGCATCGATCGGACTTACGCAAAAAAAAAGATTATATTGCCTTCCTCTCGTTTTTTTTCCAAAATATTTTGGATTATCGTTTCGATTCAAATCCAGAAGGGAAAGGAATGAGGGGATCTGTCGGGAAGAGAAAATACATTTTTAATTCGAATCCTCAGCTCATGCTCGCCAGTATCTAGACAGATCAACCATAATCAGATTAATTTTGAACATTAGCAAAACAAATCATTCGGATTCGGATTTCCTTTTGGTGAAATTAAAAAAAATTTATCAATGTTAAATAGTTTCGTACTTCAATATATATGTATATATGTATGGCAAAAAAAAGAAAATTGAAATTACAAACGGGGTTGACCTGTCTCTGGAAACGGTTTGGAACATACCTGAATATAAATATGAAGAGGATCAATAGTGAAAAGAATACGGCGACGTTGTCCATCGTCCTGAGCATGACGAAGAGCTGCCTACGAAGGTTGGGCATGAATCTGACCAGCTTCAGTATCCTCAGCAGCCTGAAAGTCCTCAGCACGCTCAAACCCGAATTGCCTTCGCGCCCACCCCAATACGTCTGACCCAGTTCGACAACGCTGAAACATTTTCAAGAATCAATAAATTAATACATAATTTAAAGCTCGCTGCGGGCTTTCGACAGGAACTATTTGAGAATAGAAAAGGAAACTCAGGAAGCGTTTACCAAAGCACCGAACAATCATTTTCGAACAACTTCCTTTTCCTCCTCTGATCCAATTAATCAAATTGTTGGAGGGTTGGGACGGCCGGCTGAAAAAATTAATTTGCCGGAATTACTGGGTACGGGGGTGTGGGAGAACCGCCCCGAATTTTTACAATTAATAACTTTCGCCAACTGAAGTTTGAAACTCTTTTTTTATATGCTCGAGGGTGGATCCTCTCCGAGGCCGGCCAAACCGAGGAAATTTATCGCATTACAATTGCGGATTAATTTAAAACCCTTCTCCCATTAAAAAAAAGTATTAAAGAGCAATAAAAAAAAGACCGAATTTCTCTCCACCTGAGTATGACGATAATGCCATCGAATACGTTGAACCCGTTGCTGATGTAGCCGAACGGGCCTTCGGCTATGATCTTGAGCACCATCTCGAAAGCGAATATCGTGGAGAAGACGATGTTGCTGATTTCGACGGTGATCGTCAATATCTCTGGCTGAAAATAAAATTAGAAACAATCCTACAGTATTTCAAACTCAAATGGAAACATAAAACAATAATTAAAATAGCAAAAAACTCAAATTTTAAAAACTTTTTTTAAATGTGACTACAAATACGATTACTACTTATGCACAGTATTAGAAAACAGAGGATAATTATTATCATAATATTATGCAGGGTTTTTTTTATATTTCTTTGTTTTTATTTATATAGCGCAACGATGTAGAAGCCTCGTTATGCGCGTTTATTATATTTGTTATTACCTTAATTATTATTTTCCTTGCGTTATTTACCTTCGATATTAAAATATTTATTCATATTACACAACAGTTGCGGACTAGTTTGGAGAGTATTGTTGAGATTTTCAATCCAGTTGCTATATAACCGGAATAATTAAAAACTTTAGTATAAGAATATGGTTGTTTTCGAAATTTGAAGTTCATTAAGATTAATAAATGCTCGGACGAGGCTGGCCAAATCACGGAAACATACATACGCGAAACAAAGAGAATAATTACTCGTTTCAAATAATGTTTTATTTCAAGGCCCGGTTCAAGCTATAAAATCGACTGCAGAACACGAAAGCGCTGGGGTGAGAGGAAAGAATACAAAGAAAGGCGGAATGTTTATAAATCCTGTAGATGAGTGGCAGTAGAGGTGAGGTGGGGGCAAGGTTTGCACAGGGCCAAGGTTAATTAAAGGGCCGTTCGGAACCTTAGGTAAGTGAGTGGCAGAGTTTAGCGCTGCTTTCACTCGGTCCGGAATATACCCTGTAATTTAGGCCGCCCGTTTTCGGCCCCGCCCCGCCCACTCTTCTTTTATCAAGTCGAGCTAATTGAAAGAAAACAAAAATCGAATCATCCAATCGGGAGGCGGCCGGCGCCGCTCTCTCCCGCCCTACTATCGTTCGATTGGGGAATTCTTTGTTTCCCAATTTCAATTCCGTTCCTTTTCAGAATACGGAAGTTAATAATGCTCCCATTTAAACCCCTCTTTCTTTTTTGCTTTTTTAAAAAAAAGGACCAACATCCTGGGAATGGCGGTAGTGAAGTTCTATAGGTCGGTAGGGTTGATTAGGAAGTGTAAAGACTGCACGTTACTAGTGCCTTAGTGCTTGTGAGGAGTGTTGCCTACTGTTCCTGTGTAATTGTTATTTCTGTACGTATGAAGCAGTTAGCTCGGTACTGGGAGGTTCAAGAACAGAATCGACATTGACTCCGCAACGAATTACGCTGTAGTAAGCTAACAAAAATGGTTTAGGGCCACCGCTTAGACTATTTAGCCGAATGACTATAGCGCCATGTGGCGACTTTCACTTACGATACTCAGCGATAACCGCTCTGCTCGCTCTCTCCACTCTACTTACCATCTAGCCCGCTTACCCCGCTTCGCCCCATTCAGCCACTTAGCTCCACCCCCGTCTCAACGTCCCCCTTCCTAAATGACTCCCTCCCTCTCCAGGTTTCCTCCCCAAATACCCAGTGGTATTCCTAACCACTCACATCGGCCCTCTCTTCAGACAACCGAACACTTCCATATATCTAAATCCGCCCTACGGTAGGAATCGCTCGTGCGCGGGTTATTAAAATTTTCATCTACCCTCAAATAAAATACTCGTCTCAAATATTAACTAAACCGCGGTCTAAATATTTTAAATTGTCCGTTCGAAAAGTCCCGCGGTGTAAATCCGACTACCTGTTCGTGGAATTCAATTCCCATGCTGAAGGTGTTGATGAGTATGGCGACGAATATGCCCATCTGGAAGTACTTGTGCTCGACTAGAGCCTTGATTGTCCGCCTCAGGCCGGCCAGGAACCAGTGCTGGAACCCGAGGCAGCACCGCCTGCAACAACCGACCTTCTCCCTGTCGACCACCTCCATCTGCAACACAAAACATCCATCTAATATCTTAGTCTCAACAAAACTTTGGTTCCCGAGTTATATCATCTCTCTTCCCGGGCGGCAGTATCGCCTTCTCGTTAGCAACTAGTTTAATATAATTTTGGACGGACTTTTGTACATTCTGTCCAGCCCTCTTCTAGTCAATCCTGTGGCTAGACCAGTTTCGGTTTTTGCCATCGTATTCGGTAATATACAACAATCTATTGAAAACAGTGGAAGAATCGTGACATCAGGTTGGAATCCTATAATTTGATGTCTTAATTACGAGGAAATATTTTCGTTTTCGAAATAGATAAATTTTTCCCGATTAACAGGAGGGACCCTATATAATAAATTACCTAATAACATTGGCAAGGATGACCGATTTGTGAAGATGATTTATATTTAAATCAAAATTTCAAGTATTTCGAGATTAAAGTGTGAGCCTCCAAAAGGTGGGGTTATCGTACATTTTATATTTCTGAGAAGCTTATTTATTAGCGTTTATGAAGTTTTTCAAAACTTCTTTTTAAAACAAAAAGTTTTGTTCCCTGGAAAAAGCTATTAAATCGCAAGGGACTTCAAAAAGAACTTTAATTAAATCTCACTTTATGAAAAAATATAAAAGGAAGAGGTAGAAAAAACTAGTAGGGTCATTCATGATTTCCCGGACTACTCTTTTTAATGATTCCTATTCGCAGTCGGAGTTTGTCATCTCGTTACTCTCTTTGACGAGGTCAAGTGCGGCAGTAACTCCCGGCTGATGTAGCCCGAATCGTTGAAATTTATGATTTAATTTTGCATTCATCAATAATTTATTCGACCCGAGACAATAATGCTCAATAATAATGTAATGCGTAATGTTTTTCGATAGTTCCTAAACCGGTCTTGTGTTCGGTATTAGGGATTGTTTTAGCCCGAGTATTTTTAGGCGAACGAATCACCAAAATTTGTGTTCTTCTTTTCGGATCTTCTCTTTTAGAAGTGTACATTCAGTGGCTCGGGTTCCTCCTCGCAAAGCTCGTTTTCGACCGAAAGTGCCCTCTCCGTGTTACTTACGGTGTTGGCTCTTATCGACAGCTCGGTGTCGGTCCAGGTGAAGTGGGACTGGAGTGCGCCCTTGCTGAGCGATGTGAAGAGGGAGTCGAGGGCCAGCTGGCCAGTGGGCATGGCGGCGCTCAGGATACCGCCAAGTGCCAACAGCTCCTGGCAGGTCATCGCCTCGGTAACGGCCGCCTGCACAATCACATACGCACATTCACCACTCTTCGGTAAATATCATACTCGGGTTATCAGCATGCAGGACTGTGTGCAGTGGTAAGAATATTCGCTGAAAAGTGTACAGGTCACGCTCGGATAATAGAAGGAATGATGGTATAATGGTAAACGTGAGGTATTTTATAGACACTAGGTGTAAGGCGATCGGTTACAATGGGGAGCGATTGTGTCGCACCTGGGGATTATGTGGCGGGGGCCTGAGTGCGCCGTCCCCAGCCTGGGACATCTTCTCGGTGGAGACTGGCTGGGGGGAGGAGGGTGGCTGTAGATCGGGGTCGCCGTGGAGCAGCACCACCTCGCTGAACACCACGCTGCTGTGCCGCCTCTCGGGGGTGCCCGACCCCGGCGGGCTCAGGAACATCGGTGAGCCACCTCCTCCGGGCTAATAACACCAACAAACAGGTACCGATATATACGAGCTATATCGATATTCCAGCAATAAGGTTCTTTAGTATTTATAAACCTTCGTGGCTGTAGGTACAATTGCCTAATGCCTCTTTCTTCTCCCGCTAAAGAGGCCACTCAGTGATGGCACTTTTCGACGTTTGTCCGGCCCATGGGTATCAGAGGATTCAATGAAAAAATTAGGACTAGGAGTGGAACGGAAATGAGCAACTTGCCCAATGGATTTCTAGTTTTACATCAACTCAGAATAAAAAAAACCTTAATGAATGAATTTAATTTTATATTACTCCTTATCACAAACACGATTCGAAGAAACTATTCTAGCAATGTAGTTCTGTGTTATTTTTTGCCATAGTTTTCAAATTCCTACCTCTACCAGACGCTAGGAGTCGATAATAAACGTGGAGCCTTATTTCAGAGACTTTTTCTCATTTCTTTTAACTGTATTAAAACTTCTCCTTCTGAAGTTTCTTGGCGCTGCGAAACAAAACATTGCGCCCCACCCCAGTGCTCCTAGCAGAAGAAACTACCTTGTTATAACTTCTTAGGTTCTCTTAGCAGTTTTTTCGCCTACTTTTACAGAGCGTAATACTATCATTTATGATCTAATTATATGATTAAAACGTAATTACGTCCTCTGATATTTATATTATTATGGTAGATATTTAAGTAGACATTTTAAATTAGGCCTGTCCTTTAGACGATTTTATTTTTACTGAATTACGGATATCTTACAAACGTTTCGCTCTGTTCATTCCCCTGTCGTCAATACGCGATAAAGACGCAATTGCGTCGATTCAAGGCGGGGGAAGAGCAGCATCTAGAGAGGCATTCGTCTTATTTTCCAGAAATGCTGTACGGATCGTAACGCCTGCCCCTCCCCTCGCCCCAATAAACCCCCGGAAACGTCATTTCCTGTAAATAAATTTCTATCTTCGAGTTGGAGGAGGGAGAAATCCCTTGGGAGAGTTGGGCCTTCACAACCTCGGCCATTGATAAAGTTTCCCCCTTCTACGGAGGAGGGGGCAACAGGCCGAGAATAGCCGGCTCGACAAAGTGCAACAAACAAAAACCCCCGCCCCTCGTACAAAGTTTGAGCAGCGCGCCCTCCGCCTCAACTGTTTCTACAGATCGCTCACTTTCTGATAACAATACATAAATCTCTCTCTCTCTCTTCTCTTGTTAAATACATAGGCCCAGTACCGTATAGTTCGCTGCCCGGAAACAGGATTTAAATAATCGGAATGAGGGCTTGTCTGAGGAGAATATGGAAATCAGTTGGGAGCTAGTCGGTGAATCTTTCTCGAGCGTTTCTCACAAACATTTAATTTCTAACGAGTGTACTGGAATTTAAGATCTCCTCTCGTGATCTACTTAAATTAGTAATTACGGTCATAGGGGAAAGCCTCAAACATATTGGAATGAATAAATGAAATATATATCTACATGTAAGAAAATATATAGAAAATAAATTATTGAATTCGATGAGGGGATAACGCATATAATTAAATTATGAGCAAAGGTCTATATGCGTTGGGTTTTGCTGGAAAATTCTTTTTGCTTGGATTCGGGCTTATTTAAAACATTCTTGTAACAATTCTTCTGTTACAATAGCCAGAATCCGAGGCCGAGGACATTGCCTGGGACCGGAATGAAAAGCGCGGATTTAATTCGGTCCACGACAGAGATAAATGTCCGCTCTTGGAACTGATTTATTTTCATAATTGCGTGTCCTTATTTTAAACTTGAATCTGCTTGAATCAATTTATAAGAGGATTAGAATTGTCTGCAATAATTTGTACCGATAGAAAAGGCATTTTAATAAATTCGTTACATACAAGCGTTATTGAACTAGTTAATCGGAACTTTTATTAACAGATATGTTTCCGGTATAAGAATTCAAGTTTAGGAAAGCGGGGAATATAAATACCTGCCTCAAAATTATACACTTAGTCAGAAAAAATAAGGAACAGAACAGAAATTTATATTTCTCTTATTGAACGATTAACAAATCGAATATTTGTGAAAATCTTTAGGGCTTAAAAATAAACACTGTTTTGTAAAATAGCTTTCGTGATTGTACCTTTCAGTATTTCCGACAACATTATTATCGCGAAATATGGCGTTATTTCTAAAAGCAATTGAGGTTATGACCTTTACATTAAGGTCGGAAAATATTAATAGGCGAGAGCTTCGTTGTTTTTGTTCCATTATACTTTCAATTTTTTCAACAGAGCGTTCTGCTTTGGCTGGAGAGAAATAAGAAATATTTTTCCGCTCTGAAAAATCTAACGCCGGAACAAAAAAAATGGTCCGTTATAAAATTGGCGTAACATTTTCGAGACCGACACAGAGGCGATAAAAAAACTACACAATTTTTTCCACCTAAAATAACACTCTTTATCCGTCTGTTCGAAGATCAACCAGAAATTGGGCCTACGTTAGGTAGATAGGATTTTAATCATATACTAGACGGTATGAACTGGAATTGCCGATCGCTGATACAATATTTATTCGGCAAATGACACATCATCCCCCTTATAATTTTCTGTGCTCTTTCGCTTCCTCCCGAATTGTTTCCTCGCCGATATAACGCCCCGAGTATAAAAAGCGATAGGTCGCTTCCGCTCGGAACTGAGGGGAAAAGGAAACGGCGCCAAGGAAGAGTTTGCAGGATGGGCTTGAGAGGAAATTTCGGCCGTATACAATTTAATTATAATACAATTACCACCATACGGGCAGTAGTCATGTTTGTGCCCGTACAGATTTTAACGTTTCGATTCAACTTTGAATTATTTAATGTTTTTAATGAAATGGAAACGATTTAAAAATCCTTTTTGCTTGGATTCGGGCTTATTTAAAACTTTCTTGTAACAATTCTTCTGTTACAATAGCCAGAATCCGAGGCCGAGGACATTGCCTGGGACCGGAATGAAAAGCGCGGATTTAATTCGGTCCACGACGGAGATAAATGTCCGCTCTTGGAACTGATTTATTTTCATAATTGCGTGTCCTTATTTTATATCTGAATCTGCTTGAATCAATTTATAAGAGGATCAGAAGAATTGTCTGCAATAATTCGTACCGATAGAAAAGGCATTTTAAACGACTAATTAAGTAATGACTTTAATTTGGCCTGTCCTGGTGAAACCAGACGATTTATTTACTGACTTATTTTGAATGTACTCACATCGTGTGGCTGTGCAGGTGGGCTGTCGGAGAGTGATCCGCTGTTGAAGGAGGGCACTCTCAGGAGGCCGTGGTGAGGCCGCGGAGTTTCCGCACCGGCCTCGTTCACAGTCTGCGTCTGCTGCTCCTGCGTCCCCTGCTCATCTCCGTTCTCTGCATTCAACCAAGTTTCATTTTACAAAAATCGATAGTAATACGATGAATCGATTTGAATACAGCGGCGAGACGGTGTCCACACGTAATTAGAGTTTAGCCATAGTTTCGAGAAAAGGGCGCGATCGGAAGACGCGGCAGAAGGCGCTATAGAACGCCTCATTTCGATTAGTTTTAATTGCGTACTTGTCATTATTGTCATATATTTTCATTGCGGTTAGGAGCCAGTATATACTCCGTTCGAAATAGACTCTCCGCCGTCACAATATTTATTATATTTAAAATAACGAATTCATAGTTTTCAGTCGGAGTTCTATGAAAGTATCCCCTTGGGAAACTTCTGTATTACACCTGTTAGCTTTAAACACTTGGGAGCTTTAAGAAACTTGGAGGAAATGGTCGGTCGCCATCGCGTCTCCTTTGGCTTTTAACGGGCTGGATCCATTAATATTTATGCCTCTCCCCGCCGACCCGCCCTAAACGGTTTCCTCTCGAACTCCCTGCCCTATAATTTAAAGCGGAAGACTCGGAATTTTAATTAATTATTTACGTTTTTAAAGAAACTCCCTAAGTGTCTAGTTGGAGGCGTGTTTTTAGACTGATACGGCTCTGGAAATTGTAGGATATGTCGTTCGATGATAAATAACTCTTTTAACTTTTAATAACTCTGGTTTGGAGGTATACTTCGTTCGATAAATAGTGTACTATGATGCGCTCAGTATTCCGCTAATAGCAGCCTTTATTTTAGGATTCGACAATGTAAAGATGGGGGATTGAATTTATATATCTTATCTTGGGAAAGCTGATTTCCTTACAGGAAATGCGCGCGAAGGTCTCAATACGGCCGGGAGGAAGTAAAACGGGAAATTGGTTATTTTCGATTGAAGGGTTATTGTGTGCCCCACCTTGGGGGAGGAATTGGCCCTGTGCACGGTTCACGGCAGTTCAACCCGCCGCTGAATTCAACATTTGTGTCCGATCGATACCGGTGATCTAAGAAGGGAGTAAATCTCTTCGCTTTCAGACCTCCTTATTCCCTTTGTAAGCGTATTATATTAACTCGGAAAACAACGTCAGTAATGATAAATTCCGAAAATATTATATTGTTACCGGTATTTAGGTTGTTGTCAATTTAGAAGAAACCGAAATTTTAATACAAAGTACATGAAATATCCTTATTATTGTTGTTGTTTAGCATTTCGTACCTTCGTGAGGTCTGAACGGGCGCATGAGTATTGTGTTGGCCAGCGGTTGGACGGGGCTCTCAGAGCCGGCCTTCTTCGCCCTTTCCTGCTGCCGCCTGTACTTCCAAAGTCTGTACTTCTTTATCAGTCTTCTTTTACCCCGTCTGTATAGGTGTGCCAGGTACCTGTTGACAACCGGAATCCGCTTTTGAGGTTAATCAGAAAGAAATTGCACCCTGGTTTTACACATTACATTCAATATTATTAGCCTCGCAATGCCCTACCTCATTGACTGACTGTGGCCACAATACTTATATCAGAATATATAATATATTCCCTTATATATTTATATATAGATTTGTAATACTGTAATTATTTCGTTAGTGTCGTATGTTTAAATTTGATAACGGCGTTCATAACACCAGGTACGCAATACGCGGATGTCGTGCGGGTTAGCATCAAGCGCCGCGATGTTTTCTTGTCCGAATTTATGCTCCTTGAAAATAGTCCCGAACGCGTCCTCCCAGTCGCGGCCCAATGAAGGTTTCTTGATCAAATTCTGAACTGACCGTATTAAGGTATCGTATCAAGGTAATTATTTGCGAACCAGGTTTAATAATAGTTATTTCGAAAAGGAAACATTCGTTTCGTCCTTTCAGTGTCACACAATTTTTATTTCCCCCTTCCGAATTGTTGTTCGCGCCAGATTATACGACGTAAGACGATGCTGTAGGAGTTCCAATAAAAATATTCCAAGCGATTGAATGGGTAAATATGTCTATTACCGATATTAATCACTTAACAAACAAAATTCACTTAAAGAACATTATGAACATATATTGCGCTGACGCCTGCTGTTAAGTAGGGCCATCTTATTATATATCGGTACATACCGAACTGAATTCCAACTCGTAATAAATTCAAATTGATTATCGCAACCGATTATTCCCATTTTATTGTTATTTAAAAAGAATGGATAATTATCAATTTGTCAACTGACTGAAAGTATAAACTCGTTGACCCGTTTTCAGTGCTGTATCGTATCTTGGGTCAGTCTATTGTCAGGTTAAAACCGATACAAGAGGTCCGGCGCTGGTCTTAAATTCGGCCTCTCTCGCTCTCTCTCCCGTGTAATTTGCATTAATTTTGAAGACACCTATAGTAGAGGGGGTCAAACGTTGTTTGTGGGCCCACCTGAACCTCTTCCCTTTAATAGCCTCCAGTGTGTTTATATATATATATATATATATATATATATATATATATATATACGCACTTTTCATAATGGGAAGGTACAGGTCTTGGGTCAGCGACTAAATTATTTCCGAGAGCCCATATACTTCCAGAGCCGGTAATGTAAATAGAAAAGAAAGAAATATCGCAAATTTGGGATACGCGCATGAGATGTTTTCACCCGGGATGAGCGGTCAATGGGGAGTTGAGTGGTGAGGGAAGGAGGCCTGCCTTAAGGAGAGGTAGGGCACATTTCCAGATGTTTTCAGGCTCCCGGGCAAAATGGAACATTCGAAGCGGAACGCTCTCCGCTGTCGACTGGGCCCTTTCCCCCCTCCGAACCTCGGGCACAATACCGGCCCCCTCCATCACACGGATAATACGGCCGCGCTCCCCGATTATTACCGAGGAACCTATTTTTACGCTGTCACAAGCCCCGGACTCGGAACTGGATTTCCAACCGTATCCACGAATAACCCATACACCAATAAACCCTACACTATAGTGTATTTAATTCAGCGAAATCCTCTCTTGCAATCAATTCGAATTTTCAATTGAATGAACATGTTTCTGTAACAGGAAGTAAGAGAGCAGTGACAGTGCTGACAGGGTACTTCATCCGCAATCCACTTGCGTAAGTATAGCACAATTTGAATGCTCAACACAGACGAAAAAAAAAGAATATGTTGTTAACAATTGGATATTACTTTTAAACGGCACATTATGCTAATTGTTAATTATAATATTTGATTAGTATCATTTTTAAATTTATATACGGATCTGCAATTATATTTCGAAATTATTTCGTTCGTATTTATTGTCAGTCAAATTGTATTACAATAGCTGCACTTTAGAACAATATAAAAAAAATTGTATTACGGCGCACATGGTGCGAGTTAGGCAATACACACGCGTCGTGCGGGTTAGCATCAAGCGCCGCGATGTTTTCTTTTTTTAATATTCCTATATTTTAATATTTCTATTCCGCGCTAGGAATACTTAAATATAAAAATATTTTAATATAAATAATTTAATAATTCAATTATAATATTTAAGTATTACTACCTCCATTGAAAATATACCTACTACCTATATACGCCTACATCTTGCTAAGCATGAATCTACGACCACTCGGTTTAAAAGGGGATTCTAAAATCGGAAGTCAGATTAAAAGTGATGGAATTAATCTCGGTTCCCGTCTTAACACAATGTCTTGAAAATCGAGTTTTGGGCTCGGGGCAAGTAAGTTTCTAAAGACGTTTCTAATGAAGTTAACTCTTCATTCTCTTCAACATGAATCTGGTTCTCTGTTCAGTTTGACCGGAAAATTTTATATTCAATATTTTAGGCGTCGTTAGAAATAATTTATTTGAAATTAACAGATTAATTCGGTTAAATCACAAACTTTTAATTTTTAAAATAATTTATAAGAAGAATTTATAACCGATTACATTTTATATATAAGTGGCCTTATGTTCTCTTTCTATTGTTGTTCCTTCTCCCGGTTATAAGCGGATGTTGTGGCGTTTGAAAGGCAGCCAGGAAGTAGCCGTAGCTACTTAACAATCTGAGTGGGCCTAATGCGATTAGGACTAGCAAGAAAATTTCATTTTTTTATTTATTTCCCCCCTTTTTTTTACCCCATTCAGTTATTGTTATTAAACAACATTTCATCTTTGACCGGGGCTTGAAGAGGGGGAGAGTTATTCCGGGGCCGTGTAAACCGCAGGAGGGAGGCGGAGTGAGGTCGCTCCCAAAGCCCATTGAGGTACGACTCCAACCCCAGTAACCATCTGCTAAGGGGAGGTGGGGGTGAGAGAGGGAAGAACTTTAATCATTTTCTATTCTGTGCCACTTCAACATTCTGAAGCTTAAAATCGGGCCAGAACTAAGCGCCCGCCGACGATTCACCGCAACCGCTCACCACTTAAATGAATAAGAGAGATTTTCATAATCCACTATTCAAATATGAAATGTCCGGACGGCCCCGTTACCAACTGCCCAGAAAATAAACCCTTCCGACAACGCCGCGATAACTGTTTGGAGAAAATTCGTTAGCCCAAATTGTACAGTAAATTATCAACGCGATAGCATCGCCATGGCGACCATTAATCAAACTCTATTCCGAATTATTGTCATAGGAATGCCATTAACTACATTTAAATAACTAGCTTTATGTCCCGCCAATATAATAGTGGCTCACTCTATCCCGGCTAGTGATTTATATTTATTCCTTGGCCATTTTATTGCATTATCGTGTAGTTCGGACATGACAAGAAACAATTCGTGAAACAAATTTCGTGACCTATTTACTTCACTATGGGAATTACGTGGTACTATACATGAAACTTAGTGGTACTAATAGCGCGCTATTTTATTAAGAGAAATTATTTCTACTAAATATTAGCTATTCTATTTCTGTATAGCATTAAATCGATGCCAAATAAATTTCATTATTCAAAGTGACGTTTCCTTTCACGTTTAATAGATAATCTGATTCAGTAGTTGCGCGAATGTCAAATAAGATAATTAAAAACTCTGCTGGTCCCGGTGCTCAATTTACTCATCTTATAATTAACAATTAGAGTGATGAAGTTTTAGGATAGTTCCTTTCATCAAAATCTGATATAGTTTCAAGTGAAGCAATGAAACATTAATACCCGGCATTACGAAGGAAATAATGAGGTAGTCCGTTTGTTAAATATGCATATATTCGTGCCCGGGACCGCGCTCCAGAAGTACGGCGGCGGTTGCCTAAAACAATATATCCGAGACGCAAACTTATAAAAAAGTAACTTAAGCCGGAAGGTGGTAGAAAGAAGAAGCGGAATTTCTTCTGTGGTTCTTTCCCAATCCCCCGGCTCAAGGAATAATGTTCAGGTAGCCGGTCATAAATCCCAACTTCCAGAGCCGGCCCAGATTTAACAGGGCGCAGGCCCGAAAATACCCCCAGAGCTCGACAAAGTCGGCGTCACAGAGAAAATTAAGTATTCCTGCACAGCTTTTAAATTTGATGATAGTCTATATTCCTACACCGCTTTTAAAGTTGACGATACTCTCTCTGTCTTCGGGGTTTGGCCGTCCCCGAAATCTGAAATTCAAATGGCCTCTCTGACGGAATTATTCCCCAGCAACGGCATCTGTAACGAGAATTGGAGCCGCCCATTATGAAGGATAAACGCTCCGCTTTAATACTTGTTTTGATACAGAATTGGTATTTCCTGCACGTCTCTTTTCACGCCTTTCTAAACTTGAGATTGTGTAAATATTTTCAACAAAAAGAATTGTCGAGGTTTAGAATATTAAAAGCAAATAAATTGGAACCAAACACGGATTTTAGTTATTTACATAAACATGTGCATAATTTAATTTTTATTGCCGTATATTACAATCCACATGGATTGGATAAGACAAAAGAAAATAGTGGAACTTAAATCCAATGATTTCTTCTTTCAAAGGCGAACCGGTAGCAAAATTGTGAACTTGAATAAGGATTACGGAGAAATTAGGTCAAGATATTCTCGGTGATCTCGAAACCTTTCTCGAAATAGATAGGAATTAGGAAGCCCCGGGGAGTGTTTCACGTGCATTTATTCACGCTTGAAAATATTTGCTTAAACCCCCCGTCCAACATCACAAATGTCCGTGAAGAACTAACTCGTTCTCTCGCTATCGGGTTAAGCAACTGAGCAGTTGGAGGGGGGGGGGGCGAGAATCAAACGCGTGAGGAGGCTCCAAGAAAAATATCATGAAAATTCCCTCACAACGAGCGTTAAACAAACATGGCCCGGGACAGTGACTTTTGAGCCGGGGGCTGACCCTACAGCGAAAATAAATACACCACTAGTAAACGTCTGTTTGTTTCTTACTTTTTTACACTTCAAAAGACACTAACCCGGCTAAAATGGGACCTGAGAAGAGGGCACCGGTCGGTATTCCCTTCTGCGCAGTTTTAAGAGCGCGGTTTAAATTGCAAATGATCAATGGAATCTGATCATTCCAGCCTGCCGAATTTCGGTTCGGGCTCAAAACGCGAAGAAATAGAATGGAATATACGGTCGGAGTGTTTACGGCGTTACTATCCCAACGCCATTTCGGTTTGTGACTTCAAAATACGCCCAGGCTAACGGCGGGAGAATAAAATTGGCGAGGATGGAATTTACGATATTAAATTAAAATACGGGGCGTCATAAATTAAGCCTTATTCGTTGCCGGGGGCGCGTAAAATCTGCGGACTGAAATAAACGACCCGCGGCTCGCTCCGTGCAAATTTCATTGCGCTCATAAAAGCCGGTGTTCCCAATTGAAGTGGCGAGAGACATAGATTGAGCGAAAATTTGGAAACATGAGATCCCAAGAGTGATCCCACCCGATACGTCAGTGGTATAAGCCCGATAATCCTCCACATTAATAGGTTTGGAATGGGTTCTACTTAGGAAGTATACTTTGAGTTCCGACAAGTCGGAAGTCCCTTCGGGTCGTTTCCCGAACTGGAAAAATCGCGGAATAGCAGGGCATTAATTCCAGCTAACCCAGGAATTCTTCCCACAGAATACGGCATCCTACCGGAAGTTAGTTATTCATATAACTTTCGTGTTCTTCGCTGCTATTCTGTGCATTTTGGGAGACACGACCCGATTTTTATTATCGAGAGAGCTTTCTCTAGCCCGAGCTGTAATTTTATTGCGCCGAATAATTTCTCCCCGGTTTTATGCAGTCTAATCTGGGTAATTGAGATAATACGGCGGGGGTGCCCGGCCTAGGGGAATATAGTGCCCCCCCGCGGGGCCCCAACCAGACGTGCCCCCATTTATCCCCACCGCCATCCAGGACCTCAAAGGCAAAGTTTTAAACGATTTTCATATTGTCCAACTAATTTAGGCCCCGATCGACCACCTCCGATCTGCGGGGTCCACTAACCACAGGGGACTCGATAGGCACCAGCCCCCGACAATTCGACCACTTTACAATTGCGCAATATCGCGATAAAATGACAATAAATTGGTTCCAAATCCTTCCTTTATTTTATTGGAAACTGTATCAAAAATATGATTTACAATATAATTATTCACTGTGATTTTTGCTGCTTCGTTCCGGCCTTCACAATACCATTTCGTTTTTCAGATAGAAAACTTTTTATATTCAGTTAAAGTACAGATTGGAAATTGTACCTCTCACTTCGATTGTATAGATTAATCGATTACTAGTAAGTTTCAATTAACTCCAGAACATTGTTCCAAAAAATGTAAGATGATAATGATAGTTCGGCACTAGGCGGAAATATTATGTTAAAATTGCTTAAATCCCTCACTTGGCATATTTAATATTTGGTTAATATCGATCACAAGGAGTTGACTCGCTATTTTGCGGAAGGGGAAAAACATCTCGGAAACGCGGGGAAAATTTGATCATTTGATTGCAGTCGATGTTGAGACATATGAAAATAACATAATCAACCAGTTATAGCCATTTAAAAGCAATGGGGTAATAGTGGCGGGAGCCAGGGGGTCCGATGAAACGATGACGGGTAGCCAGTCAACTGGATGACACCCAGCTAATTGATACAGATTAACCCTGTTGGCCCTGTTCATACCCCGCCCCTCGCCGCCCAATCAATCTCCGCTAATAATGACTAATTGGCCCAACTGTCGGAGATACCACTCGGCTTTCGGCCGGGCTACGAGGTTTGAAAAGAGAAAAAGTCCGAAATTGATATTTGGGAACACTGAAAAGTAGCGAGTCGTATCTGGTCGTGAGGGCAATTGTGCGGAAGCTTCAGGTATTACTCAAGGGCGGAAATTAAACAAGTGACATTTAACATTATACGACTTGCTGTTGGCCTCCCGGGGCGTTGTTAGTGTATCAGTCAAAAATACATTGTACCCACTGTTAAGGATGATTAGGGTGTACCTTAATTTTTTCAATTATTGTAACATGTATCGATGGTTGCCAACCGTGCTAATGTTCTCGAATTAGCTGAATTCGTATATCTGAATTCTATTTTGTAAAAGACAACAGAATTTATTTGTATTAAAGTGGATAGGAAAATATTCCAGTGGTATTCCGATATAGTTTTGGCGTGGGTGGAAGTCAACAGGCAGCATAAAATTCTCCCTATTATTCTGGATTCCAGGTCAGAAACTACGTCAGAGTGACTCATCTGTAATATTATATTAAAACATATCTGTCGTAACCTCTATTCGAATTTGATTTATTCTATTTGGCCCAGTCCTCCGAACTATTTCCGAATACAGATTTCATTTCGTGGATTTACGAAATGTTAAATAGTTTATATATGTACTCTAGAATATTCTAAACTGACTGAAGACTGACCTCCAAAACATACAAATTTCTTAGATTATAAGTTTGTTTGTTCAGCTACTGTCTTGGTTTTGTGTACATACTGGGCCACTGTATTTACATTTTGAAAACTCTTGAGAAGTTCGGAATCAATTTTTTACTGATTCACGTCCAATTGCAGGAATGTGGCTTATAAAGCGCACCAGTACATTTTAGCATGGAAAGGACAAATAAAGATCAACATAGGATAAATAATCAGCTGTAGCCTTGAGAAAACTATTCGTAACCATTACTACGAATGTACAGAATACATTTACTCTGGTTTGTTAAATAGCATGGATTATCCATTGTCCATGTTTTGTATACAAGTTCATTTTATTGAAATGTTCCATATGGGCAAAATGAAATTTACTTTAATTAGGATCAAGTGTTTGCCCGAGCAAACAACAGCCACAGGAAAAATTCGGCGTCCCGTCAATAAAACTACTATTTTATATGAGACGAGCTCCATGTTTGACTTAAATATAGTCAAATTTGCCGCAAGTGTGTTTGACCCCGCACTACGCTGAAGTCGACTTTGAAGTTCATTTACATTACATTTTAATTATTGCAGTGCTCTCTCTCTCTCTTCTCTTTCCCTCCCTCCCTCCGTCTCTCTCTCTCCCTCTCACTCTCTCTCTGGCCGCTCCTGTGTTAATATGCGCGCACACGTCTGTTCCCCCTCCTCCTCCACCACCGCCACCCCCACGCCCATCGCCCCGCTCCGTTTTCTTGAGCCTGTCGCATTGCGGAACTTCCTAAATTTGAACACCGCGATAATAAGGACCATTCTGCATATTTTGAGAACTCTAGGGGGCCGTGGTGGTGGGGGGGGGTTACTACCCGAGGAATCCAATTACCGCGTTATAATCCGCCCTCGCGTTGACCCCGCGACAGCGCAGGCAGCGTAACGACACTGAGAATTAGCATCGCCGAATCAGGATAATTACAAGTAAACAAGAAACGAAACTATTTTCGGGCCGAGATTTTATCCGTGTTTAACTTTAATTTAATTTTATTCCCCGAGAATCCATTTTTGAGCTAAGCTGATTATTTATCGCCCGCCCGACTTATACCGGTCCGAACAAAAACCTCTGCCAGTGGATAAATCTCAATTTTTAATCGACCCTCTTTGTAATGTCAGACTTTGGAGCATACATTTTGAGTCCCAGATATTAGACTGGCGACAGACGCAAGTTACCTCAATATTGTTACATTAAGCCTCCATATCGATGTGTAACGCCGTTACTAGAAGTCACCTTTGCCAGAGTTCATCTGGTGTTAAACATCCATGGAGGACAATTAATTATTAGTTATCTACACGTAATTGTATTGCCTGGGATGTTTCTACTATCGGTTATGGTGATAAGCCGATAGTGGAGACAGAAGATGGCAAGAATATTCAAACGCTTACAGGTCACCTAACATGTATCTTAATTAATATTTTAATATAATTTAATTTAATTTAATAATTAATATAATTTAATATTTTTTTTAATTCAGGAAGAGCGAATTGCTTTCCTTGTGATAATATCAACGTTTAATGGAATTTTATGCGCCCACAACGTATTTTATTCGTACAATACTTTTTCCACCTCGATATCCTTATTGGTCTGAACTTTGGAGACGCAATTCTGCAGATAGGCCTGGGGCCCCCGGTCGCTATATCAGAATAACTTGGACGAATGTCGATTGCACACCTCGGTCACACCCTCTTCAAACTAGCTGCCACGAACAAAAAATATAATATGGAGGAAATTTCGAATATGCAATCGATTTCCAAGTCCGCCGGCCAAATTATACTTTGGGCACCTTTGTCAAAGACGGAAATGTTTTTTTTTTACCTTCAAGGAGACCGCAGGAGGAGAGAGAGAGAGAGCCCAATCCGAAGATCAAACGGACCAATATTATTACTCGGTGCTGGAGCTCAATAAGTTTCTTTCGCCCCATTTTCGAATATGATGCCGAAGTTTTATTAAAAAGACGGCGGGGAAGGAGCCGGAATTGTGGACCGGGGTTGGGGTGGCACACAGGTATCAGTTTTCATTGACCCCTGTCTCCCACCGGTAAATATATCAATATAAACTCTGGCTCCTTTCTGCCCGTTTGAATGGAATTAAATTTCATCCCCTGACTTTGGCCCGCAGACTTTGGCTGAAAGAGAAAGTTTTCTTCGCGACCCCACCTTAAGTAAATCGGCATGCAAAACTCTAAAAGCTGCAAATTTATTTAACTTACGTTTGGATCGTTAAGTATTCGATTGTAAAAGTATTCTAATTACATTTATAGCATCATTCAGGTCGAGTGAATGCCGAACTTACACACAGGCTGCGTTCAGTCATGGATCACGATGTTTATTGATACCATAGTGTATCAATGATAAAAGGCTCATCACCGTTCGCTATTTTGAGTTAGGAGCCAAACTCGGAGACTTGAAGACTTTTATAGGGTCATTCGGTGGCAATGGAAACGTGTAAATACCCTGGGGACACTTTGGCGTCTGGAGGGCCAAGAGGGCCCGAGAACGTGCCCTCTGAATTTCAATGAAGTCGGAGGTCTGTCGAATGAAAGTCGCATCCGAGGGGACGCCGAAATCGCCCTATTATCAAGCTAATGTGTGCGCCCGGTTATTTCCTCTACAATTATCTGTAATTAAATCTCCTGCAGCTATCCTACATGCAGTTGAAAGGCCCAAATCAAAGTTTTAGGGATACAAAGAAATTGATTCGATCGAGAGCCAAATTAAATATTTTCGCACAAAAGTCCAATTTTGTGTTTGATATAATAAATATACATTGAAAATTCCTCGTTTTATTACGGCACTGTGCCTTATGTTTGGCCTCGAGTAATATCCAAAGATTAGGTGCTCGAGCCGTATAGTCGCCCGCCAGTTATAAAAGCTCCAGTGCATGGGACATAAAATAGAAGAGCATACAATAAAAAGGAAACAAGCGCCGTCTGGTTGTAACTTTTCATAAACCTTCTCGTAAAATCAGTACTGTTGCCCATGAACGTGCATATATGCTGCTACACACGTGTTGGAGTATACGAATATGGCACACGTAGTATAAAAATAGGGCACAGAAATTTAGATTTATATACAGATTATTTATATTAATAATAGTGGCCGAATATTGCGTTAACTCCCACAGTAACAAAATAAATAGATGATTGGGGCATATGATAATTCTGTATTTTGATATATATATATAGGTAGATAGATTGATATCTACAAATACATTTTGTGGTAATTTCTCTGGTGTATGTTCAATTAAATCCTTTTCGGGCGCATCTAATACTAGCCATGCAATACGCGTAAGTCGTGCGGGTTAGTATCATGCGCCGTGGTTATCTCTTTTATCTTAATCAGCCCTAGTTTCGTAATTGTAATAGGAGTTTACATTTGAGAACCAAAATTAAATTCAAATTGATGTTCGAACAATCTTTGTGACCTCTCCCACAAGTAAATTAAATTATATTTCTCTGGAATATTATTTATGTATGAAGTCAGTTGAGTGAAAACCGAAATAAGAATCAAAATTATGATATTGTCGTCTCTAAATTTCTTTGTTGTATTATTTTAGAAGGGAGTATACTTATATTTCAGTAGTATTTATTTTTGCATTAAAAGGAATATAATATAAACATTTTGTTGGAGTGGCGTTAATAGGGATTTTCTTGCTTGCGGAAATTGTTGGCTCGTAGCAGGGGGTTTGACTAACTCAAGCTCCGACGCCAAACCAGGATGTTTATTATTCAGACGACCCCCTCCACCCCGAATGCCGGATTTTCATGGGTGGAGAAGGATTTAGTCGAAAGCTTCTCCTGGGGTTTTATTTATTGTTTGTTTATTGAAATCGTCTTCTGAGTAACAGAAATAATGTTCCGATTGTCCTGAATCTTTTCGCATTGTTACCGTTAACAGCTTACTATTCGTAAACGATCTGTGACCGCTTATTAAACCTTCTTTGGATCTGAAGTAGGTTTAATGGATGGACTGTTAGTGGGCGTACAATCAACCTGTAACCATCATTTTATACTAATATAAAATAATAAAAAATTAATTCAAGATATTTAGATTTTTTAGTATATAATAAATTTAAATTACCACGCAAACAGAACAATTAATGTTAATTAGTTCCATTACACGGTAAAGCGTGTCAAAAATAACTGTGTTGCAGTTATAACAAATATTGTTTGTTATAAACGATCAGCCGTTTCCACGAAACCATTTACTAAGACAAATAATTCATTCCTCGACCGGCTATTAATATTCATGATTTACGGCCGAGTGGGCTGAGAGAAATCTCTGCCGTCTTTCTACTCGTCCTCCTTCCAGTCGCCATAAACAGCTCACAATTTATCGACATTTATCGTAAGACGGCCGAAACGCGAGCGAACTTGCCGAGTTGTCGTCCGTTGGGGTGGAATGAAAATGCGATGACCCGGAATAAGAGATGTGCGGCCCTGAACCCAATTTAAGGGCGTGGAACTTTCTCGCCCGTAGGGGGGTAAGTTCGGCCAGAGGGTGAGACTCAAGAACTGTAATTAATACAGCGTCGCGAACTTCAATATTGCACGGTGCAGCAAAGTCAGGAAACCGTATTTGAAAACGGTGAAATATCTGGCCGTACTATTCGGCCGTGTACAATATTTCTGCAATTTAAATGCTGAAAATTGGTGAAATATAGATTGTTATTTAGAACCTGAGGCAGCTGAATCTATGTTCGGATACTCGGAAATGGACTATATTGGATGAAAAAATTAGGCTGCGTTTCTGTCGGCGTTCTGCCCGAAATTCAATTGACAACTCCTGGCTTACATAATATCGTCGTAGGTATATCAATGAATGGTAGACTTACTTGACTATTTCGGCATAGCACGTGGTCGGTTCGGAATTATTTGTCGATGAGGCGAGGGTACTGGTCGACTGGAACCTGGCCCGTTCCAACCGCATCCGTTCCATCTCACGTTTCTTCGTCTCGGAGAACTGCGTCGCTATGACGACCAAGCACAGGTTGATCATGAAGAAAGAGCCGATCTGCGCACGAAAACAATGGCCATTTCAGACGGCTCGCATCTTATATTTTAGGCATAACAAGAACTAGGTAGGCTGAATGGACTGTATGGACGTGAAGTACGAACCTGAAAAATGATTTACTGTCGAACCGAAATATCGGTCAGTTAATGTAAGATAAATTGATTGTGTTAACTTTAAGGAAATTAATTTATTTTAAGGCATTATTAATTATAAAACTGCTTCCCGGGCTGTTATAAATATTTAATCATTTATCAACATCAATTAATTATTGGAAATTACTTATTCGATGTGATAAATTTTCAGCGGCGCACTTTTATTCATGGTCCGCTTATAGATCGAAGATGGGTATAATTAAAATAAACGACTGTGTAAAGATAAATATTCAGGGCTCTATTCGGCACGAGTCCAACTTTAATGGAATTCTCAAAATGACATATTGGAATAAGGCTCCGTATAATAAACCTTGCCGTTCGATAAACTCGCCCGATTTTATCTTTCATTTTTTCAAGTTTTGTTTAATGACCGTACGTAAATTATTGGCGGAACGAAAATATAAATAAACGTTATTACCGAATAAAAGTCGGTGATTGGTTTTTCTATTGAAAAGCCCCTTTTCTTTATTAAACCAGCCTCTTATTAATTTGAGGTGAACTACTATATCATTTTATTACTTTATTTTTTGTTAGGAAAGTCAAGTTGGCAAGTCAGTTGAGGTTGTTAGAACAGATATCGAATCAAAATGAAGGAAATGTCGATGAGAGAAGAATACAATGGAGGCGATTTTCTTTTCGGTTCCCATACCTCCTTAAGAGTCAAGAACGAAAAATTGAAATACAATTGTATTCGATGTCATTAAAATTATTTTAATGGGTATAAGGCGAACCGTCTATGCTAACCCTCAACACTTATTTGTAGCGCAATTCTGTATCACCGCACAAAAAATTTAGCGTTGCTTCCAATATGGTTTAATTTGAATTGGTAGTTTCTGCATGAAAAAGTTCCAAGGTGAAAGTGTTAGAACGACAGGATTCGTTTAAAGTCCTTAACACCAAGTGTGTAACCTTCCAAAGGGATTCCCTTATTAAAACCCGTAAATCGCTATTAACTTTAACATTATTTTCAGACACTGTTGGTCTAACTCTAACGAGAGTTTAGAACTGAAAGTTTTCCAGTTTAAGGTCTTGCGGTACTTCCGTGATTATAATGGAAAGTACTACATTAGGAATAAGAGGGTAGTGGGGAAAAGCGTAATAAAATATTTTTAAACGAATTTTAAACATAATTAATATGTTCTAAATATGGCACGTACAATAAGTTTTATTTAGGAAATATAAATGTTAAAGATAACTTTTTCCAGAATTCCAGCAATGATGGTTGAATTTTAAAGTTCGACACGAGTGATTCTTTGCAAGAATTGCAATAGCCGAGTCGTGCCTGAGAAACGTAAAATAATAATATTTTTATTAGGGAGTTCGGGATTTCCCGAAGTCGTATGTGCGGGTCGGATGCGGGATAAATCGTTTCAGGAAATATATATAGGAAAGAGACAAGGCAGAGGATATAGAGTTATGTTATCGGCAGTGTAGGAGAGAGAACGGATATATATATATATATATATATATATATATATATATATATATGGGTTTTGCCCCTTGGGGTAGAGTGAGCAGCCCGGCACACCGGGGGTTACTATAACTATCGTTTAGAATTTAATGCAGCTAGATGGGCTTCGACTCCCAGACCAATCCCCGAATACTCGATGAGACCGTTCCAGATTGTAACTCCCGTTTCTCCCGACAGCTCCCCACCCCTTTACCTCCCCCGCCAATATCTCTACAACAATCGTCGACACCTTTTACGACAGCGAAGAAATCCTATAAGGAATCGAATTCATTTTCGAACTCTGCCAGCATTCGATATCTGCTCATTTTTATTCTTTTTTTGTTTAACCTCTTTTCATTTTGTACAATCAACATTGAATGCTATTAGTACAAATGCTGTATGTATATTTTTGTCACATGCATATCGTGATAAAAGAAACCACCCAAAGATGGCACTCTTGACACGAGAACAATTATGGTCTAAGGGCTAAGAAGATCTCTAGGCCGACGCGGGGGGATAATGGATAGGTAAGAGAGGAAAGGGACTGAACGAGTGGATTAGGATGAGGAGAAAGGCGGGAGTGAAACTTCAGGAACCGGGATTTAGCGACTTCGTCGACTGTTGGTATGTTGAGGTCATGGTGGATTGTGTGGTTAGACACATACCGGGAGCATTAAGGATGGTAGAAGGACTTTTGACTGGAATCTCTGGATGCCAGCGATGTCGGATGTCTCGGTGGAACCCCACGGCTCTATACCGTATGTCCATGTCGGTTTAAGTATCGCTTTGTATATTGTCAGTTTGTTACTTAAGGTCAATTTTGATGTCCGTTTTAGTAATGGTATTAAAAGTCCAAATTTTTGGTTGAAGTCGATTATTTTGAGATGGCTATGGGGATTCAACGCGACTAATTTTTATTCGGGAAAAATTCGCGATGTATTGACCCATGTATAAATTATTCAGCGTCGTGTTTCCTCCACTGGTGGTGACGCAACTGTTGCTATCTTTTTAAACGCGTTTGGTCCGAACGGCCGGCAATGTTATTGCTGAACGTCCCAATTTCGAGGGGCCGGGAAAATTGAGCCAATATTTTTTTGGGCCTCGGCCGGTAAATCTCGATTGGCGGTGTCGCACGGCGAGCGGTGTGTGCGCTAAAAAGTAGGAGCGGATACAATTCAAAAACGATCGGTCCGGCATTAGTCCGATTGGTTGGCCGTGTGGCCGTTATTCACGGGGACAAACCACCCCCACCCGCGTTTGACCCGGCGTATGCTCTGACGTTTTATTTATTCCGTCCTCCACCGAACCTCCCCTCTCGTCCAACCGCCCAAAACAATTGCTCCCCAATTTCGAGAGGGTTCGGGCCGGTTTTATTTTCAAATCGTTTCTGAACGGCCGTTCGGTCTATGAATGAATTTTTAATGCCCGATTTGATTAATGCGCGCGCTTTCCCTGCATTCCAAACGGCGCATCAACGGCATTATCCGTCCAAATGAAAACGTATTCATGGGCCGAATAAAACATCATCCTATACATTTATTAAAGTCAGTGAAAAGTTCGGACGTCATCTGGTATTATCGGGCCTTTATTACTTTCATTTATTTAACCAAGTATAAGTGAACAATGAATGAGTTTCCTATTCCACGCGCGTATATAGTAGCAGTTTCATAGTTACTTTCGTTTTTACGTTTTTTAAGTCAATAAACTCACTTTCTTTTTAAGAATGAAAAATTTTCATTTCAATACCTCAAATTCAGAGATATTAGGCCTGCAATAAATTGTCCACAAATGTTGATTAAGCTTCCATTAAGCCGGCGGGTGAATATTTTACGGAACCGCTTTCTGCTATTACCTCGATTAAACCGGAGTACTCTTTGATTGCTAATGGAAAGGATAAACTATGGTTTTCATTCGCATATGCGCCCGGGAATTAATGGCAGTGCGATTAATCAGGAGTTCATTCACGAGTAAATTTCGATGCAACGCTATTCCCCCGGTTACGCGGTTCGCCCTTTAACAGAGGTTGGAATTTCCCCAGACCATTATCGCACGACATCGGGATTGTTGCAATTGATTAAGAGCGCCAGAATTATTATACCGTTAAGCGTATAACAGGCTTATATATTCAGATACTCAGAAAAGGCTACTGGATATTTGAAATGAAGAAAATATTTTCTTCTGTAATCGGATCAAGATAGGAAAAGTTTAATAATAAATGATAATCTCTATTTTTGTACAAAGACTTATTTCATTATCAGAATACACTTCTTGAAAATAAACTGTTATATCCCGGACGCGTTCCTTTCTCTTTATTCCTTCCCGATGTAAAGAAAGGAATATAACTTTAAAATAAGGAAGGGAAATATTTCTAAGTTTCCATCTGTATAAGGTTGAGAGGGGGTGGGGAGGGCTGGGAGGCAGGGGTCGAGGTGAACCTTTTTATTCGGTCGTTACGCTGCTTGATATCCGACAATGGAGAAAACTCTCACTGGGGCCGGCGGGATTTCGACAAGCCCACTTAG
Organism: Lethocerus indicus; assembly: GCA_019843655.1. NCBI lineage: Eukaryota > Metazoa > Arthropoda > Insecta > Hemiptera > Belostomatidae > Lethocerus > Lethocerus indicus. The sequence goes on from JACDQD010000008.1 coordinate 12,538,319, forward strand.
GTTGGAGGGGGGCGGGTTGTTAGTTGACAATCGTATTTCAGGCCCCGGGGCGGTGGGCATAATACATTTTCGAATTCAATTATGCGGCCCAACCGGCCGAAAATAACCCCCCGCCCCCGCCCCCCCCCCCAACACCCCCTACCATCTGATTGTGAGCCGCCCCCCCCCCGGCGTTCTTGGCCCCGCCGGAGAATTTCTTCCCACCCGGAACTGTTATTAGGTCGCCCTATATTAATTGGGCAGTCGACAAAACTCGTCGCGTCGAAATAGAGGGGAAGGCCCGTTTACAGAGCCGGTCCATCACTACTGACCATTCGGCATAAGTTATAATATATTCTATTTTTTAATTCCTCAATACAAGGGTCTAAATAGGCTTGTTATTCCCTGGGACTAATTACAGGAAATTCCACTATCTTCCTCCTAATTAGCGGTGGATCACCGATTGGCTCGTTACAATCCTGATTGAAACCGGCCTACTTTGGCTAATTCAAAACTGAACTACCATAACTCTGAATAGGGGTTGGAATTGCTTGAAGAACAGGCATACAAATTTCTGTTCTCTACGGATGAACATGTTTTGAAATGCCTCCTGAATCGAGGATCCCAATAATGATGCCGATTTCAATGATTTATTCAATACGAATGCTTGAATTTTTCACTCGTTTAACCACTGGAAATTTTTAATCGAGGAAAATCCTGTCCGCAACCGGAGAGTTCCGGTCCGTACGTTTTCACCGCATCACTGTATTGTATCTACCTCAGTCACCTAGTGGGGCTTACTAACTTCAGGATACTCATTAGATTACTGTTATGTAGTTTGTTCCCGAACAACTGTTTCCCATCTCAAGTTGAATTATAAGGCCGCCCCCTCTCGATAGTAGTTGCGAGATGCCCATAAAATTAGCATACAGGGCGGGGGATAAGTAGAAATTGAAGGGAAATTCGGAAAGTCCGGTTTGGGGCGGATCGGCGTAGGCCTACCGAAATTTTCCTTCAATTAAAGCACGCCTTGAAAACATTGACGTGAACAGATTCATCTATTTCCGGCCACTCCAAATTCGGAATTCCAAATAATATAAAGGGTTATCGTAGTATTTATACTCACACTAAAAACCAACCATTAATTGAAATTTTAAAGTGCTCAAAAACTGGTTTTATCTTATATTATTTTTTAAAGCATAGAAAATTCGCCAGAATGACCGCCATTAGTAACGCGAGTCCTATAAACAATGACGTGAATCGTTAGGGGTTAATCTCTACTCGATTAGAAGGGGAGGATTGTGCCGCTCTTCATGTCGGATTTTGCCTAATAACTCCCGGCTCGAAATCCGGTCGTTCGTTCCGCCCCAAATGGACTCGTTAAGTCCCGCTGTATAAAATATCCGGGCCCAGATTACGGAAGGGTGGCCCACCGGTATAAATTCTGATATCGGCCCATGGCGCTTGTTGGTGGAGGGGTGTGGGGGGTTGGGTTTTGGTCGGCTCCGCTCCAGACGCGGGCATTAATCCCAGATTTTTGCTAATTACTGGTGGCGACCACTCACACATACACACGTGGGCCGAGAATACTGATTGAATTCGCGTTCGTATAAACTCTCCGTTAGCGAAAATGGGTTAGCTATCGTCGGATTGTCTGGTTATTCCTGTGTCTGGAAGTTGTAAAAGCCTCCTGGATAGAGGTTGCGTGCGTTACCACTTAGTCCGGGCGAAGGTTCAAACGCCTCCTCCACTCGACGTTTCCTTACTGCCTTACGGCTCCTGCTATTCTGCCCCGGCCAATTATACGGCCGGGCACAACTCTTACATAGAAATACAGATAAATCCGGGAAATTAAATTGACATTGTATTCATCAGTAAAATAATAGTTCGATAACTGCTACAAAATTAATACAAATTATTAGAAATACATAGAAATGAAAGAAATCGACTGCAGATGTAGAGGGATTTTATCGAATAAATTTACTTACAACAATGAGGAGGACGAAATAAATCCAATCCCAGAATGAATGGGCGTCTTGCACGTAGTACATGATATCGCTCCAGCCTTCCAGACTTATGACCTGCAACAGGTGCACTGTTAAACACACAGGGAACATGAATGCTGAATACAACGGCGGTGTCAAATGTCCGGTTTGAAGCGCGGATGGAAATTAATAGCAAAATTAGAACAGTATATTTGTCCCATATATCATATCGTATTAATTAGTTATTAATTGTTTTAATGGATAGTTTAACACGAACTAATAAGTAGTTCTCTTCTCCTAAGTCAGACCGGGATTCCGCCGTCGTCAGTCAGAGGAACATAGCAAGTGATGTTCCAAATTATCGTGGATTACAAACTATATCGATACTGATCTGTCAGACTATCTCTTTTACAGTCGTACTTAATATTGTTAGTAAAAGTGCTAAGAGACGCGTTACAGTCTAGATTGTATATCAAAAGGTGGCAGCGGAAGAGTTAGACCGTGGAATTAAATTTTAACTCAACGCGGACGTCAGTAAATTCAAAATTCGTTAATAGTCAGGGGTAATAATATTTTGTTTTAATTAATTTGCGGTCGTTTATCGGAATTGAATCCGAGATATCGTAAATAATTGTTTCTCGGAAATCACGCTTAATAATTGCGTTCGACCCACCAAGAATATTGCGACCCATGCGAGTCCTATGTTGTCGAACGATATCGTCCCTTGGAAGGGGTTCTGTCCCTGGGGCTTGCAGTCGGTGTAGTACTGGTTCCAGTTGACGCAGGAGCCGTTCGTGGGTATGTTCGGGCTGAAGGGGAGTGCGGCGGCCTCGCAGACCGTGTCGCCTATCCTGTAGGGGGGCAGGTCGCCGCAGCGGTGCATCCCCGAGTCTTCGGGCCGCGAACAGATGTAGTCCCGCTCCTGCTCCTGCTGCCAGTAGTATGTCGCCAGCTGCCTGCTCGACCGCGCACGCACACACAGACAAAGCAGAAAGTCACACAACGTGTACTCGGGCGACGGAGAGCGCCGACGACCGATACCGCGTCCGCCGGCCCACCACCGGCTTTCACAAGGCCTGGCCGATGATATATATAAATTTTCGTAAAGTACTTCCGGATAGAAACAAATGATCGCGCTTAGAAATCAAAATAAAATTCAATACGAATTGATTTAAACTTTGATAAAACCCCAATTTATAAGGCTCGAGAAATTAGAGCTTATTATTAACGTAAGAGGAAATATTACCCTTTAAATTAATAATTCGATTTAAATTCCCAGGCCCTAGCCCAAAGCCCGGTGCGCTTGCGCCTATTTTTGTAACTAGAAAATTTGCCTCTGACAAGTAGAACATGATAGATATACCATTCAGGAATTTTCACGATTAGGGCCGGTTCGACATAAAATATTAAGACGCGACCTGTCTGTAACGACAGATACGTCTGAAGAGCAGGAGAGAACCGTCGTTAGACGTATCATCAGAAAGTTTTTAAATTTCTGTTTAAGAACAGTTTCTGGGCAAAATTTTGGAGTTACAGATAATGGGACGCTGCAATAATGGTGCCTGCAACGGACTCGGTAATGTCGTCGGTGGCGACGGACATAATTGTTACAGCCGACGTTACATAATTTATTACAGACAGCCAGTCCAAGCGAATATTTACAGTCAGAAAATGATGTACGATCACAGTTGTCTATGTACGATTGCGGATCTACGATTATTTTTCGGTACGTCCGCAAGTCCATCTTTTCCGACTCTATTCGAACAGTATCGCGACTTATCGCATTTCCAATCCGAAATTCTGCATCGCCTGGAGAATATTTTACACGATAAATCGAAGATTTGAAACGGCGAGTAGCCGAAACTGATTTGGAGGCGGAGAAGACAGAATTGAGAACGCCGAAATTCATAGATCAATATTTTTAAGAAGATTAAGACTATATTGGTCATATTTCGCTAAATCGGCCAACGCCATTACGACAATTTAAATAAGACGCTTCGCGCAACCCATTCCTTGGCGACGGACCGTTTCTTCCTCCAATCGTAAATTTGAAACCGATTACATTTTCACGTAGAATAGCGTTTGTCTAATTGAAGCTGGTATTTGGTGACGTAGCCCCACCGGTAGGACGCCGGCGGCCTAGGAAGTGCTCGTGCTCGGGTGTACAACGGAGGGAGTGTTTGCGATGTACTCCAGTCGAGTGGTGCCGAAACCGGTTTCAAAGCGGGGATCAGAGCGAGCGCCGTTCAAATAGGACCGACGCCCAGCGAATCTGCCGTTTCGCAAAAAGAAGAGAGTCCCCCTTTTTCGACGGATGGAAGGAAGGGCCGAAAGGGTTTTTTTTCTCCTCGGAGCATTGTAATCCCGAAATATCGGAGAAGCCTATTTTATAAGCATATCGGAGAGCACCCGCCCGGAAAACTGATTTTTTAGGTCTGGGGGAGAAATTTTCGGCGCCGCTTATCAATTTTCTTCTTTAGTAAAAAAAAATTCTCGCGCTATGATTCTCAAACAAGAATGATTCTCATGGATGGAAACAGGTCCCGATTAATTTACTTATATAAGCAACGTTCCCCACAAAATATACCCACTATCGCCAATCATGTTATAAAGCTACCTGAAAAAGTGGAATGGTTAGTCCAGAATGAAATAACCACGTTCATTCCAAGACCTATCGATGATCTATCCTCAAAATTAACTGTGTATAAATTTAATCGAATAACTCGTTTATACTAGTCCGAGCGTTCCCACCCGATATTGAACGTTGCTCCTCTGGGATTTTCAAATCTTGTACCCCTTCGATTCGTGTTCTATCTCTAAACGCGTCTTCAAAATATATTTTTAAAATTCTCGGATAAGTAGACTTAGTCGTTCGGCAGAATAGTAGGGCTGCAGGAGGGGAGGAGCCGGTAGTGAATAGCCGGTGAGCTTCTTCCCGAGTGGGGAGGCGGCGGGTCTGATTAGCAAGCGGAAGCGTACCGAGTAGCGGGCAAATTACAGGGGTAGTGTATTTAATGGCGGGTCGCTTTTCGATCTTCCCCCTTCTCGGCTGACGGCGGCAAATTACAACTCGTCTCTTTAAGGAGGCGTCTGCGGTTAATTGTCCCGGCCGGGTCCCGAATATCCGACGCGTCTCGCTTTGTTTCGAATTAAAAGTAAACTCGGAACAACCTCGAAAGATAGTTTCAGTAAGCCTGTAATTCCGGTAACACTTAGATCTGAACTACTTTATGATTTCTTTTCAATAATGATTGGAGCCGACCCCTTATATTGTACCCTGACTAACCTTTGTCAATTCACAGGTCCAGGAAAGTAGTTCTCCGGAAGCATTGAATATAAACCCAGATATTTTGAATTTACTGTTATAAGGAAAAGATTATGTTTATGAGTCAGAACAACTTTATTAAAAAATCTGAGATGTTGACGCAGAATTTAATAATTTCTCAGTAGCTTACAACGTGGCCGTGCAAATAAGGGAGGATTGGGTTCAGGTTGGGAAGTGGCTAGGTGAGGGTACCGAGGATGTTTTGCAGTCGGGGAACGGTTAATCTCGAGGGCAATATCGAGCGGTGGATTGGACGGCGGGTTGGGAGGAAACAATGGGCGGCGATCATATTTCCCTGGTGAGGCGCGGCCCGCCCGCTAAGATAGCCGCCGCCTCCCTGAGTTACGGCCCGGCGAGATAACCGCCCCCTCACAAAAGCCACTCCCAGCCGTCGGCTTATCCTTCCGTGTCCCCTGTACTTCCAGCCAGGATACGGTGTCTACACCAGGTCGCCCAAAGCGATACCATAAGCACCGTCGGGGTTGTGGCTGAGGTTGCTCTCTATTTACTTATCAATAACTAGAGGGCAGTCGTCAGCCCTCCTTCCAAGTGAAAATTTCCTAAACGAAGTCAAGATTACAAAATGCATAGACGCCTGTTAAGTTACAAATAAATATGGAAAATATGAGGATAAAAATTAATTAGAAAATTGCTATATCGAACCACAGGCAAGATCATTCAACCTGTATTACCAACGATGCTTGCTGACGTTAACGACAGGCCCCCGTTCAACTTAATCTGAAATGAGCGAGTGGAAACAGTAGAAGAATGATGACATTTTCACGTAGACTATAATTTTCACAGTAAAAAAACTGTCCAATTGAATAAATCCTCAAATAGACCTCCCTCGAGGACTTGCGATGTCGCGGGTCCTTTCGACCGGGACTTCGCTCGCCCGTGGATTGAAATCTTGAAATGATCAATTCCAAAACGATTTTCTTTTAGTGGTTAATAAAAAGAAAGGAATGTAAGTCGCGATTGTTCCCCGACCGGGAAAAGGGGGTGGAAAGGAGAATTGTGCCGGAAAATTGGAAAATGGCAACAAAAAAAACAAGCATAAGGGAAAACAATATAGGCGGATAGCAGTGGAGGGTGATGGGGAGGGGGAACTGATTGGAAAACCCCGGACGAGGATTGTTTTCAGGGACGCAGCCTCCCTTATAGCTGCCCCCATGGTTATATTAGAGCGAAAGTATCCAATTCCAGTGAAAAACTAGAAGCTTTATCCCTCGGTAATTGGAGAAATTCCCCTCCAACCTCCTAATGCGGTTCTTAAGGTTGAGACGGCGGCCGCACCCAGCGTGGACAATTTCTACTTATTCTCTATCACCTATTAAGGGAAATTATATTTAGTCTTTTCCGCAGGAAATGTCATTGCTTGCGTTAATTAAGTTCCATTTTTAAAAGGTGTGTTATATTTTAGACGTTTCAGAGACTTAGAAGAATAGTACTACTAATAGCCGTTAGGAGTAAATAACTAATCAATGTAACAGTGATGGGTTTTTTTAGGTATTAAGGTTGGTTAGGTATTTTTAGGTTTAGATTCTTTGGTTAGCAACAACTTGTTATTATTACAGCATTTAATAGCTTCAAATAAGGCGTTTCGGTACTGCATATCTGACTGCCGAACCGGCGTCGGGAATTCGTACCGTCAGGGCGCTTTATGTACACCAAAGCCATCAAAGGTGGGCCACTTCTATTAAAAAGGTACCGTCGGGCGGAACAAGAACAGAAAGAGCCTCCGGCCAAATCTCTGTTTCCTACTCCTTCGTCGTATCGCTCCTATTTACTCGAAAACGCCGTTATACTCAGAAAAGTAGTTTCATTAGACCGGCGATTGTCGGTCGATGGCCGGCGTGAGGGGGCGGGAGGCCAGGAAATGAAAATCCCGCCGAGCGGACCGTAATTATTTGTTGTAAGAGGGAGTGGGAACAAGAGAGGGAGAGTGGGAGGGAGTGAGAATGAGGTTGTGTTCGCAATTAGACGGGGAGGGGGCCATCAGGGCGCTGTCTAATGAAGGGGTTTCCATTTTAGCGTGGGGCCGGCCACCACCTGACCTCCGCCCCTTACAACCCACAAAAGGCATTCCTCCCTTTAAAAGCCCTACCGAGAATTCGGTCGGCGGCTATTGAGCCCTATTATTGGGCCCGAGGTAAGCCCCCCTACGCTGGCATGGTTACAGTCGATCTCGCCGGTTAGACCCCCATATCTAAACTAAAATTACTAAAACTCAAATAATAAAAGAAACCTGACAAAACGCGAGACAGTAAAAGAACAGTGACAATGTGGATATTCCATCGTTAGCCGCCATAACCTAGGAATCACACTGAATATTATTGATGGCGATAACCAGGTCTAGCTTATAATATTCTGTTTAATACTAAAGATACACGGGCCTAAGATTAAACACGCGTGGAAAAATAAGGCGGTTTTTGTCAGATGAAATTGGGCGGGGAGCTATATTACCTGTGGGAGGGTGTGGGCTCGGGTCAAAGGGAAGCGGCGTAATTAGTAGCACAAAAGGTGCTTCCCTCCGTCCTCCTGCCCTCTAATCAAATACCGCACAGCTTCAACCCGGCACCCGATCACCCCGTTTCACCCTACCCTTCCCTCCCCACCTCCTCATTATGAGATTAAAGCCCATTAAAATTAATTCCGCGTTCTAATAACAAACCGAAAGATGGTTCAGAGATTAAAACCAGGCGGGCCCTTACTCTTTTAAACCGAAAAGAGGTCTGACGGAAGAAATTTCCGTGTTTTTAATTTTGTCAACAAAGAATTCGCGGTATTAGTTTATTTTGGTTATTATTTAGCTAAAGCTTGGCATATGTGAAAGGCATCCACTCACTACTGCCTGTCGTCGTACACTCGGATACAATATTCAGTATCTTTCCAGATATATAATATGTATAATCGAACATATTTCCGTGCCGAGTGTTAAAAGAATTTTGGATAACTCACCGGGCCTTTAATGGTCCGTGGTTATTAGCGCGGGTAGTACAACGCCGTTTCTAAATATTGACAAGAGGGTTTACATAATTGAAACCGATAGACAGTGGAGCTTGTATATGTACACTGGCTGGGAGTGGCGAGGGGGGAAGGAACCATCCGGGGAGCGCCGTGAGTAGTAAGGAGTCCCATGCATATGCATGGTCTCCGGTCGAGAGCCTTCCCCCTTCAGCCACCCACCCCCCTCTCTTAACTGACAATTAGACTTGAGTACGTGTCGCCCTGAGGTGAGAGAGCCCCAGAGCCAGGCCGACAACTCCTTAACTCTGGGGAATTTAATATTTCAAATCAGGATCAGGAGGAGAGCGGATGAGTGAGGGGGTATGTGGGGAATCGACTTTCGGACGGGGGTAGTTAGTAGCAATTTCTTGCAACGTTAATTCGGAATCCGGCCGAGTAATTTGGCAAGTTGGATGCGGCGACCGCAACTCTGGCCCCGCGGCCTCTCGATCTCGACTACAGAACCCTATTGAAACTTGCAAAGCACTGTTCTGCAGGAAAATGGTAAACCTGCAAAAGTGTTTGTAGAATTTGAATTAAAAAGTTTCTGTTCCGCCGCATGAGATCTACTTGTTGTTACCTTCTGAGCTGTATAATTCTAAAAAATCGTATGTTTACCTTAAATATTGACAACATATTAAAGGATCGAGCCACCTACATTTCCAGTTTTTAATTCGGAATAAATTGTTAATACGGGTAGCCTTCTGATGTCGTACTTTATGCCATGTAATCGCGCAAGATTCGAGCCGAATAAAATTCCACGGCAGGTCGTAAAAGTCTCCTGTGGCCGGACGAATTTAATCGAGCTAAGAGATCTCCAGGGCTCTGTCCCCGCCCTCCCCGTCCCCACACCCCCGAAAAATACATTTTTAACCTATTTTCGGCGACGAAATTCGATTACACGCGCCTCCCTAAATCCCAACAATGACAGGGGGCTCGGGTCCGGACACTGACGACGCCGCCTTTGGGACCAGTTGGGTGGAATCAAATTAAATAAAACAAACAACTTTATTGTTCGGCGGACGCAATAAAGTTCAGCGTTTTAAGAGGCCGGTCGGGTAATGAAAAACGACGGGGGCAGTGCTCATGTTCTTTTCAGTGCTTGCTTTCTAGAAATTTGATCTGCTTTGATCCCTGCTGGGACTTTTCCCGACGATCTGAAATTGTTCCGAAATTATTGATATAATTCGGATTCCGAATGAAATCTCGAATAGGACGATCCCGTATTTTCACCGGAAAATATGAGTATTTGGTCTCACACCAAAAACCGAAGACACAGCCTTATTCCATTACTACTCTGCTTTGGTGGCTACTTTATTAACCAATGAACTATATTGGTATTTAAGTGTTATCATTTCCTTACTCTTTTCATTTTTCCATTACACACAAATCTGTGCTATTCCCAGGGCCAATCTTAATATGTACACGTTTCTGTCTTCTCATACTCTTTAGTCAAACTGCGTATCTATCACCTGGGCTGCTTGAAATTAAATTACCATTAGAGTTTTACTAATTACCATTACATACGTTAAAGTACTCATCAAAATGGATAAGTTTGTTTCGGTACCGAATTAATCGAGTGAGGGTTCATTTTATTGACATATTGTTATATTTTCGTCACGTACTATTGTCAGTAGAAACCCGACAGAATCTAAATCTTTTTTCCTTATATAACTTGCTTGCGTATTGGTTCTACTATATTGGGCCGATGATAAGAGGGAAGTCAATTTCTCTGCGCTGTCCCGCTTCTTTTTTAATCAATCATATTCCCGCGTCCGTCCGGGACTCGAAACCGGCAAATATTGAAAGGACTGCCGGGGGTTGGGGTTCCAGCAACGCATGAAGAAAATCTAAATTAATGGGGGATGGATTTGTGGAAGAGAGTAGGGGACCGTATGATATTTTGATCCATCCATCTTGCCACTGGCGACGGGACAGATGCCCGGTCATTGGTAGCCGAGGAAACAATCAGTTCGCCCACAGCTCTCGCCGTCCACATTAAATTAATGCATTTCCCCTTATTGTCCACCGGATATACTCTATCCACCTCATCCAACGCTGAACTTTGACAAATGGAGAAAACCCACTATCGGCGAATTCCATCAATAATGTTGCCGATAAAACAGTTCCATTCCGAAAAAATTGCTTTATCTTTGTCGATTTACTGCGGACTTATTTAAGGCCTCCGCATGTCGGTTGACGATGAAGCAGCCTGTCCGCACTGTTACGACTGTTGACAATGGTGAGGAGTCTAAACCAGCCTAGCATCGAACCAAATAAACGAGTGAATAGATCGATCGCAAAAGTGACGATATTCCTGACCCTCGCGGAACCTCAAGCCTAAAGGTTTGCATATTTCTAACGAATCGACCATATGTAATATAAATGTCAAATTAAAACCTGAAATCCTATAGGTACTAAAGTATTTGATGGACAAGACACAAGGACCCAGCGGCTGTTAAATGCTGAAAGGCCACCTTACGATTCGAACGAATTCCCTGGGGTTTAATAAAGTAATTAAAATTATAATTCAAAGTATAATTGAGGATCGGTGCTACGTCGTCCCTGAACTTCAATTACCTATTTCTATGTGTATAGTTCCGAGTTATAGATGTTCTCCAGAGAAGTCATGACTCGGCTATGTGGTCGACTAACGGTGTAACTAATAAAAGGCGGCAGTGGGGCACAAAGTATGAACCCCACTAGGGTTGCCTGGCATTCCTCAATGGTCTGGTGTTGTTGGAAAATGTGAACACATGTTCACAAGAAAGCCCCTCCCCCCACCATATGGGTTTGGCCTTAGGTATAAGGGACTGGGACCCAACTACCAGTGTGGCACTTAGAGGGGGACCTTTTAGTTTATATCCACCATCCGAAGAACTGGCTTCAAGACGCTTTGTAATATTTTAAGTTTTCTCTAAGTTCTTAGTGCGCCGAAGTGGTACAATTTTGAACATTCTGGTTAATATTCTTCCAAAAATATTACGGCTCGAAAACCAACCACACACGAAAACGCCAATCACAGTTCTCATTTGCATGTGCACAGACATAACTATAACTGCACCTTTTGTCTTGTTAAAATATATACTAATTAATATTTCCTGAGGTAAGATAGTGGATAAATATTAATTATTACGAATTTCATAATATTAACTTGCAATCAAATAAGGTAACGATAAGTTCTCAATTGAATTAAATTGTGTATCTGGAATTTGATCGTTTATTTTACTGAATACAACTGGGTTTACTGAGCATATTTATAACATCGAGGAACAGGGTGTATGTACTTATAATTTGAAAGTAATGTTTTGTGTTTATAAAACAAAGTATGTTAGTTTGTTAGAATTAAATTTAGACCTTTATTCTGCCAGTTTAGTAAATTCGGTGTACAACGGGTTTCCGTGGTGTAGCGGTTATCACATCTGCCTAACACGCAGAAGGTCTCCAGTTCGATCCTGGACGGAAACAAAGTTTTTTATATAATTTCTTTTTCCACTCCATATTTTTCTGTACCTCAGGAAATATAATTGCTATACGGCATTCGTGAAATGGGCATTCTGGCCGATTTGGTCAATACTTCCCTGACTATTAATTTTTGTTTAATTCAAAAAGAAATAACTACGTTCAACTTACCGTCCGGTCTTGTCTGTAATAATTGGCAGCAAATAATTAATACGAATTCGCATGACAATATTCAATGCTACATTCATACAAAACTAATGCATTCAGTTTTCATTCGTATGGAGATCTAATTTCTACTAATTTCTGTCTCGAGCTTTGTCTTGTGCACTAGCGGGCGTTCAAAAAAAAAATAACGAAGCCAGCTGTCGTCAAAAAATAGATCAGCAGAGCGGATCGAAACATCGTTATCGTTCTTTTGTCCTTCGTAAATATGCGTTAACTATTTTCGTGAAAAATAAAACAATGTTTTAACTGTAGCGACGATTTAATTGCAATTCATATAATATGAAGTCCTGACGGAGAGGTGGATATTGTAAGGCAGGGAAAGGGAATGAAACTGGGCCGTTGTGACCTAACGGAGCGCAGATGGCCTTTAAACCGGCTAACCCAGGGCTACCCATGCGGACCTTAGGCCTTAGGCCCCAGTTAGGGGCCCTTTCATTCGACTGACACTAGTTGGAGGGCTCAATCACATATCTACCCTGACATTTAAGGCATTGGAACAAAACTCGAGTTGTAAATAAAAGGAGAGAGGAAATTAATCAGTCCTATACCCAACTATTCTTAATCCTTCAACGGCGAGTAATCAATTCAGTCGTAAGGTATACGGTATGCATTCATATTTGAAAACAAATGTTTATTCATTTGTTCATCTAAAGTCGAACGAAAAATAAATCCAGATTTGTTACACTTCAGGAATGAAGGCTATAAATAGATATCTGATGAGAAATCGATAACGACGTTTCGATGACTGTTGCACCCTGCTGTGCAGTTAGTCATTTCCGGCCCAAACTTGACAATACGTTGCCTTACATTATTGAACAACCCTAGAGTGCACAGTTTGTGATTGGGGTTTGCGTGCATGGAGGCATCACCCGTATTATCATAAAACTTCCCAAAATATATATATATAGAGAGAAAAAAGTAACTACACGAGTTTCCAAATGCACAGAATGCACCATTAGAGACACTGCATTTCACTACAACAGATAAGGAAAATAAAAACTTGCCACACTAACGAATTCTTTGAAATCACATCTCTCAATATATCGTTCCTTTTTTTTCATTTAATCGCTCATTTCTTCAGTTCACCCTCTAATTTTCGTCAAAAATGCAATACAGACACATCATGGCCTCTCCAACAGACAATTAATTTTTGATTGTACTTCCAATATAGTAATAATAATAGTAATAATAGTATGAACTTAAAAACAAAAATTAAATAATACTCCATTTCTCTCTGGGAAAATACTGATGCAGTTGCAACACCTGTGTTAAGATCAAAGAATGGTTACAAACATTGATTCAGCATACCTTGTACACTTTGAAATACAACAGGGGCTAGTAGAGAGTTGAAGGTACGGACAGATGGGACAGTGAGACAGTTTTTTTTTCTTAAATTCCGTAAATAAAAGAAAACACCGCATAATTTTCTCGATTCACGTTACTTGCCCTTCTTCATTATATGAAAAGCACAATATCTATTTTAGCTTTTACTTACATTTCGCGAAGACATCGCCGTCCCTAGGCAACATTTCGTTGCGGCAGCAATCGGGCTCCATTCCTTTATTAAATATTCGGCCTATCGAGAGATTAGATAATTATAAAATGCTTGCAACAGTTTTATGGTTCTCATGAGACAGAGCACAGATTTCTATGATAGAATCATTCACAAAATTCGTTATGCGCCGAAGAGCAAAGTATGAACATATCGTTGGAGCAATTGTTACTGGGTTTGCATTAATTTTAATTTGTACTTAATGTATTCAAATTTATTTTGTTGCCAAAAATAAAAGTTTATGTTCTCAGTTAATTATTTTCAATGATAAATGTCTTATAATTCTGTTCACAAGTCTCCTTCCGCGTAATTTTAGTATTATGACGGGGTAGAGAAAGTACTTGAACTTTTTACACTCTTATAGTGGCCACTAAGATGATACCCAATTTTTTTTAGTGGGTTTCATTGGTTTAATTTATTCATTAAATCTACGGATTTTCTCGAAGTATGCATACATTACGCCAAATTCACGGGAGTTCTAATTCCACTAAAAAAACTCGCGAACTTTTTCTGAAACGGAACATATTCGGACGCCTTCCTGTCCCATCTTCCGTCACAGAACTAGAGTAGTACTACTGGAAACAAAACAGAAGAATGAAAATAAAATAAAATTCAGACAGATGACAAATAAGTTAGTCGACAGAGATTTGACGGAAACGCAACAGAGAGAAGACAAAGAGAGAGAAAGAGAGTGAGAGAGAGAGAGAGAGAGAGAGAGAGAGAGAGAGAGAGAGAGAGAGAGAGAGAGAGAGAGAGAGAGAGAGAGAGAGAGAGAGAGAGAGAGAGAGAGAGAGAGAGAGAGAGAGAGAGAGAGGGAGAGAGAGAGAGAGAGAGAGAGAGAGAGAGAGAGAGAGAGAGAGAGAGAGAGAGAGAGAGAGAGAGAGAGAGAGAGAGAGAGAGAGAGAGAGAGATCGCCTTTATATAAAAAGACATGTAGACAGAAACAATGAGAAAAAGATACAGAGAAATAGAGAACGCCGATAAAAAATCGCTCAGTAACAAAAGTAAATTCGCTTCTGTTAACGGGAAAACTAGAAGATTAGGTAGACACAACTCGAGTGAGAGTTATATATAAAGCAGGCACAGACCAAAAACACAGAAGTGATGAGGCCGAATTAGAAAGCTGCCCCGCCTCAAGAATATTAACACTGTTCAATATTTAACCGCCGGCGATCAACACTCCCTGCACTCTACTTGAATTTAAATTGCTATTTAACCAGACGGACTGACATACCGATTGGAAAATTATTGTCTGATTGAAAAAATTAAATTCAGATTTGTGCGAAATTTTTTATTTTTAATTTCAATGTAATATTCGAACTTCATATGATGTGAGAATAATTACTATTATTATGGATATATTGAAGTCAGTGAAGTCATGTAACTTCAATGTTATTCAAATTTTAAGTATAATATACATAGATGTATATATAACCCTATATAAGCGGTAAAAGTTTCTATTTCAAATTCCCCATACCCTCATTGATCAATTACGCTAACCCTGTCCTCTGGCAGTTATATATGTATATACACATACATACAAGTTCTCTTTGGCGAGGTAGAAGTCAGAGGTTAGGTTAGGTTAGAGGTTCTTGAGAGTCAGTAGGGCTCTTGGGAATAGAAACTAAAAAAATAGTTGGTGATCGGAAGATATATTGTAACTTCATATATAGACGTCATTTCTCTTATGTTCGATTATTAATATATATTCCAATGGGCTCAACTTAGGGAAGACGGCTAATTGAATTGATTAAATAACCTAGAAAGGGAGCTATGTGAATATGTTCATAAATATCACTAGTATCGGATTTACGTACAGCGTGATGATTGTGCGCATATTTAGCGAATCGGGATAAACCCGCTGATCGGTTGGGGGAGTGTTTGAAAGCTTATGCCGGTTTATAACGGTCGAACGAGATAAGAGACAAGTTATTATAGCCCGTTGCGATCTGGGGGCTCAGCGGTCGGGGCAGTTTACTAAATCGGCCATCTCATAATAGACACCACCAAGTACACCAGCCGGATCTTACTCTGTGGTTCTCACTCGAATTATGTACTCATCGGACAGGTCCCTGAAACATAAACATGTTTAAATGGACTTTAAAAAAAAAGAAAAGGAAAAACAGAAACAAAACAAGTTTTCGCCCGACATATACTTTGCACTGAAACTATATTGATGATTCGTTTGTTCCATTCTTCGAGTCTGCGCTCAATGAAGCGTAATTTGTAAGATAGGTTTTACAACAAAATTTATTTGCATATTTTATTAGATGTTTTAAAATAGTGAATTAATGAATTTTCACGAGTTGAATTTCATTGAAACTAGTTAGCTTTGTCATGTTTTCAATTATAAAACAATGTAAGTAATCTGTCATATATTTAATCCTATTAATTAAGATTATATGTGTTCGGAGTGCGATGTATTTATGCTAAAATCTTCATAATTCTAAGAGATATAATTTCAATAAAAGAGACAATAAAATTGTGTATATTTGTGTTGTTAATTTAGTATTTCATATTGTCCTATGAAAGCGCTTTGCGTGGACTCTGCACCTTAGAAATGTATACTGGAACAAACGTCTCACCAGGTTCCGAGTTCTTCGGGACTTCGGGATTTAAGAGCATGATCATTGCCATCATTGCAATTGGCCAAAAAACAAAGGTCGGCTCACCGAATTCTGAAACCACTATCTGCAGCACAATGATTGTCACTGAAGATTTCACAGAAATTACAAAAAAAAAAATAAATAAAATAAGACCACCATAAATTTTCCTTGGTTAATTGCCATATAAGTCCGTTTTCGACGGTGTGAGTTACAGTTGTTAACCTAAAACTGAGACCGGATTTTCGGATCATTATTAGCGATATGAACTTTTTAAAACCTTAGAATTAAATAATAAAGTGGACTGAGATTTATAGTACAACTTATCAATTTAATTTTAGCGAAATTATTTTTAATATCCTGGATGCTGACGGTTTGTAACTAGTACACAAAGATGTTTTCGTTTTTATACGTTTATATGGTTTCTATTCCTTACCTGTTTGGTTTTGCGCTTTGAAAAGAAATAAGAATTAGGCTCTGCAATGAATTATAAACATGTATGTATGTAATAAATATTATTTCGAAACAAATTGTTTTAAATCAATTTTAACGTTCGGTGTAATTTTCTCATTCGGGTCACGTATATTATTGCCAACTCCGGTTCCAAATAGCCTCCATGACGCAGATGCGACCAACGGCCCGGCAGGAGGATTGGCTACGCTTTTTTTCGAAAAAATGGATACAAAAAACGCTACAATTTTGTGAAACAAAGTCGAATTTTCCGAAACGACGAATCGCGAAATCCCAGGAACAAGGCGAAAACCCCGCGTAAAAATATCGCAGCTGTAGGAGTTGTAGGATGATTTCCAGTGGGAAACGTCACTGCCGACAACCTTACTGACAACTTTTAGTAACCCGATAATACTACATTTACGCGTGAATAATTTACACTGGCCTCCACGTGTTTGTAATTATGCGAATTAAATCAGAGAGGAATTATAAACCCACCGAGGTACATTTTTAAGAAACGTTATGAAATTTCGAATACTATATTGTATATCTTTATATAACCTATATTATTGAGAGAAGAATTCTGACTGGTCTGTAAGATTAAAACATTATGGTATTTATCCCAGAAAATAACGGTTTCGAAGAACGAATACTCGGTGTTTCATTAATAATGGAGTGTGACTTGATCAAGTATTCTGAACATAATACAATTTTGAAATATTTTAGCGGTTCACGACACATGGATTTAGATCATAACCTATTGATTTGGAAACGTTTTATGGTATTTGCATACCGTCGGAACATGAAATAAATAGCTGCATAATTAATACCCTAAATATTCTCTACAGGTCAGTAATAATTAAAATTAATGTCCGGATGACTCACACGTTCCTCTACTGTTGCAAATTATACACTGAAAATGATTTTAGGGAATAATAAATGCATTTAAAATAATGTTATCATGGTGGACGATATATGGGCTAGGTCATAGAGAGTTATGTTTGCTAGGCAGCCATTTGTTCTGTAAAATGTAGTAAACGGTAGAGTCCTGAGTTATTAATTCAATAATATTGCCCAGTACAGACGGGTACAATGCAGGGAGTCCAACATATTCCAAATTGTAAGTTTTCGCAATTTCTCAAGCCCCCGGCAACCGCACTTTTAACCGAAATCTGTTTGCCGCCGCGCACCAATTGTTATCCGCGCTGGGCGCTGCTGTTTCGGCGCCATAAAAAGAAATAAGTTCATAAAAAATTCATAAGACGGAATGGCGTACGTCGGCGAGCGAGGCGGACGGATATGCGCGTCCGTTCGTGTTTTATTCAAACGGAGGGTGGAAAGGCAAATTCTTGAAGGGATGCTTTCACGCACCCCTAGTAGAGAGAGCGTTGTTTTCCCTATCTAGAGTTTTTTTCGTGTGCCCATTACTGGGCAAGAGAGAGGGGGCCTGCGCCCCGTGAGCCTGCCCTCCTCCCTTGACCTTCACAGGTATTTGAATACTTCTAGACACTACCAGACAAAAATTTTAAAATAGACTATTTACACCTACGTAAATAAAGCAATGCACTATTGCCTGTAGGCGGACTCTCTCGTGATAAAGGTTACACTCCTTACGTTAGTTATCTTTAACCGTAGACCCAGGAGAATCCTCAATGCTCATTTTATACAGTTTTCCTGTATAAAACTGTATAAAACCCCGTCAACATTCCTGGTTTACTGCTTAGGATGCCGACGGACGGTAGACCTGTCAGTTATTTCTGTTTATCGAGTGCTGGAATTAAATTTAATTTAAAGAGTTCCGACCCCTGGGACTTTGACTGGGAAGACAAAATCATATTTTCAAGTATTACCCTATTTCTTATCCTTGCTTGGGACCCAATCTAAAAACGAATACATCTAATGCACATTTTTGAAATTGTAAAATACTTCCACAACATTAATCATATTATAATCTTACAGACCAGTTAGCTTAATATTTATGTATATTATCCATTTCAAAATACAATATAAACTTACTGAAAAACAGTAAGAATAAAACTTCACTATACTACTCGATTTCAAAAACTACTCAAAAAGCGCAAAAAGCTGTTAATTAATATCACATTTGAACTACCGACTATATTAACTACTTTTATAACTACAATTTACAATTTTGTTATTTACTTGGTATACTCAGTACTTAAAATCGTGCTATTAATTACGAATACTGAAATCAGTTAAAATAATTTGATACTGAAAATATCAACTTCTACGAATAAATACATTAACCAAGTTTAAATCGGTAACTAGGATAAAACAATAAGAACAATTCTGATTATTTAATAATGTTTTGAATATTGAATATGTATGATTTGGTTATCAGTAATTTTATAACCCGGTTGCCTGCAGGTTAATTGCCTAATTAATTCGGATGTTTAAAATCATACTACCGGAATTGGTTTATGTTTATTAATTTTTGTCCAGATTTGATGATATCGCGTTTTAAACGGGAAACAAAATAAAATTTCGCATTAATTAAAAAAATGATAAAGACTTATTTATTAATCGGATTTATTTACGGCGTTCCAATTTTTGTGCATTTATTGTTTTAAGCTGCTCAAACTATTTAATTAAAAAACAGCTGCATTTCACACACGTCGAAAAACTGTGCAAAAAATGATAAGAGTATGTTGTTTTATTTACAGAGTTTTTTTGTATTAAAAAGTTTCGAATGGAAAATAAAAACCCAAAAAAAAAGTTAAAGCAGGAAGCTGGCTTTTGCCGGCCGCACAAAAAACTAAGCGTGATGGCGAATGCATGCACAAAATGGTGACTTTTTGTGGGTCTTTTTTGATCCTAGACTCACCCTCGAGATAAATGAGGGTTTGGTTTATAGACTTGGCAAAGAACGAAAAATATAAAATAAAAAAATTTAATTTAAAAATTCAACTTATATATATATATATGTATATAAATATATACATATATATATATGTGTATGTATATATATGCATGGGGGAAAATATGAGAATATTACGCAAAAAATATTTTAAAAAATGCTTTTTGAAAGGCTTCAAATTGGAGGCTCACTTGGGGTAGGTGACGTTGGGTATGGGCTTGAGGAAGCAGCGCTGTCTCAGGATCCCCTCCCAGAGCTGGACACCGATGATCCCGAAGATGAAGAACACGAAGAAGCAGAGGAGCAGCACGTTGCCCAGCATGGGGAGCGTGTCTAGCAAAAGCATCACCAGAATACGCATGCCTGCACAGAGAATTGACACAAGAGTGTAATAGTAACTAAAACATATCGTGAACTGAAAATTACGGATTAATATTGAAATAAATTAATTATGAAAATTACTTTTATATTAAACCTAATCATATTGGTGGTAATATACTTCGTTATTCCCTCCTTTAAGCTTAAACATATTGTATTACATTATATTAATTATATTTCTATAAACACTTCAATTGAGCTGATTTGGAAGACATAGCCCTTATGTGTAAATTAAATTTCTAAGGTTACTCATTTATTATCCTATTAATAATACCGATAAGGGGATTGAAGCACTGGTTCTTATTAGTACAAAGCTCGATCAATATTAACCCAACATGTCAATGTAGGGCTCTAAACTGAGATAATTGTGTTTTACAAAAGCACAACAAAGTGAACGATGGGCACAATCTAGTATATGTAATCGATTCATGGAATACAAAACGGGCGGAAACACATTTAAAATATTCCGTATTTATTTTTAATATCAAAACCACTGGAAAGCTTCGATTTATTTTTCCCCCCCCACAGTCTCTGGAATAGAGATAAACTGTTTTTTCTACTCATCGTTCCGGAAATACGGGCTTTTATTTATAAAACAAAAAGAGGACGATACCTGCCAGATGAGTCTGCAGTTTTTCCATCGGAAATATTCTACAGACCGTGATAAAGTGAAAATGAAACGAACATCAGAGGGAAATTTAGTTATACCAGCAGGAACTGGCGGTAGAAAATTATAATCTGGAAGGTTTAGAAATTCTGTTTAATTAAGTTTACTCTTATATTTGTGGACGTTAAATTTTAAATTAATGTTGGTCTATCATGCGGCCTTAATATGTCGCGACATTCTTGTAACATTATGAAAATAACATATTCTGGAAGTTTTACGATTCCTAGACCGCAGAAATAATTTACCCTAGTATGATACTAACGACGAATCAGTAATGTCCTACGCGGGACGGAATGAACTAATAATTCCCCTAGAATATATAACGAAACAACGAATATATAGTCGTTCACACTGAGTTCAAAACACCAACGATTTAATGAAGCTCACCTCCATAATCAATAAATAACATTTTTGTAATTTAAGCAGCCTAAAGAAGACGCTGCCTGCGTGAGATACTGCGGGTAGGGCTGCAAATCATTAAAGTCGCCGTTTGTACTCATAAAAATATACTTGCAAATAACCATCTTATATCAATTAACAAGGCGGCCCAGTCCAGTTGCCTTAACTCAATTTACTTTTTCTTTTCATTAAACTTCTTCAGGAAATGTAATTTCCTTTAAAGTAATTGACTCGAGAACTGTTATCTCGTCTAGGGAGGTCTTTTTTAAAGTAATTACCCATTTTAATATTAAGTTAATTAAAGCCCTACCCCATCCCTCTTCAGCATCTCTGGCTTTCCAGCCTCTCTGTCCCATTCAACGTCTTCTCTCGTCGCCTTTCTTCTTTCCCTCCCTGCTCAAACGGGGATGGAAATTCGCTTTACGCCAAAACAAAATTACCCGGATCGGAGTTGACTAACTTTCGGCCCAAAACTCATTCGCGTTCATTTGTCGCCCGATATCATTCCTGCTTTTTTTCATTTCCACCTCTATCAAAAGCCTGCTGGCTACAAAGGTGCGGGGAAATTGTTGACAGGTGTTGATATTTGAAACCCTCGTGGGCTTATCTTTGTAGTTTATATGTTATACTTATAAATGTAAGACGCATTCTTAGTAAACAAGGCGCACGCATATAAGCACTAATCTGCGCTAAGTTGACGAAGTTCAGATCTCGAGGAGAGCATATCATTCGAATGAATTTCTCCTTTTTTCCTCCTTGGACTCTATCCGCACATTTACAATACAACTTCCGCCGTATGTGCAGTAACCCGTGTAGTTAAAATGATTAGCGGCGCCCGTTTAACAAAGATGAACCCGGGTGATGCCCCTGCAGCTGTCCGAATAGGGGCTGGAATTGAATGAGACTAATGGCCTAGCTGTAAGTAACGACTCAAAAACAGAACTCCCGTCCCCCCCATCGCCGCCAGTTGGGAGAGGGCCGATGTAAACTGGGCCACGGCCCCTCCGAAAGTTACTTACAAAGCGTTAACTTCCAGCGGGGGGCGGCTCGGTTTTCAACAGGTACCGGCCCCCGGCGGATTAATAAATGGGCGCCCGCCTCACTGACGAACTTCGGCCTGAAGGGAGAGCCTTCGAAAAGGGCTAAACAAGGAGTTGGGCTGGATTACAAGTTTCGTTTCATCAAAGAATGTCTTGTACATAGGCGATTGGCGAGATTATTACTTAAGCCACTATATGCATCATAAGTCAAACAAAAACTACTTCTGCAACTCACTCAGTTATTGCTGTTAATTCGAAAATAGTTCGCAGCCGTTTTAGACACTTTATTATTAAAAATCGTGGACTTTTTAGAATCCATACTTATTTAAAAAGTAAATAATTCTGCTAGCATTTTATAGTTTCTTAAACTCTCCCAAACTGTTCCATCTACAGTAATTTAAATGATACCATGATAAGCGCATACCGTGGCGTAGTAGGCAAATTTTTATTTCGGAAGGTGACAATAACCTTATAGCAAAATAAGTATTTCAACTCAGAAATCGTACAATTTTCCCGCTACTTTCGACCTGCACCAAATAATTCCGCATACACGTCCCTTTTCGTAACATTTTTAAAACTAAATTTTTCACTCGCCGCGACCCCCGGGGAGCTGAGCGATGCCCACAGACCGGTCTGAATAATGAAGGCAGGAAGGGAAGATGAATTAAGATGCAGGCGCCATTCGCCAAGCACAAATCGATACCGAAAGTAAGACCGAAGCGCGATGTCTGGGTATGAGTAAAGCACTCACTTATCAAAGTGGAACTAAATATTCCGCTATGAAATTTTAAAAAAAGGAAAAACCTCATTTCAGTTTTAAAGGTAAAATCAATACCTAACTGAATCTTCAGCATTGTGGGGGTTTCGTACAGTAGTGAAGTGGTAAATATTAATACTATATCAAATTACATTTGAAGTTACTTTTAAATAAAAACTGGTATTTTATAGTTAAACATAAAAAATACAAAAAATAGTATTTCATAAATTCACCTTCTTCTTTCGTTTTAATTATTTTTCTTAACTATCGTTCCAATTAGCGTCCATTATTCAGTAGGAGTGCGATAACAGGAAATAATCTCGGGGTTTTAATTAACTCTCTCTCGTAGAAATTTTCGCAATCTTTTAACCCTATCAATAATTCCATAACATCTAATATTTTTTCGCGTGCTTGGTTTTCGGCTAGACCGGTTTAGCCCTCCCGCAGTTTTTAATTTTCATTCATTTTCGAAAAATAACAGAACTATTTAAATTAGCGCTGTCACCCAGCGTCTAACTAATTAAGGAGACCTGTATGAATCCCCAATGCCTTACCAGCGGGCAACCATTACTGAGTTGGGGGGAATCAAAGCGAGGTTTTAGCCACCTCCATAGGAAAGTATAACTCAGTGGAGCGATTAATTTCGACACGCCAACCATTAGGCCCCGAACAAAATCGCTTAACGAAACTCGCCCAGAGAATTCGGGCTGGAAGGAGCGATAAATCAACCGCGCTGATGAATTAGAGGTGTTCCCCCCCAAATTGAAATCACCACCTCCAGACGTTTCATTTTATTTATTGTTTTCTTCGCGACGCCCAGATTTATTATTGTTTCCCGTTCTATCGGACGACTCTATCACGGGCTTATCGACCCAGCCTAGATTCGCAATATCGCGAATCTAGACTTTCGATCGAGTATCGCAATAGATAAATGCAATAATTGTGGTCTAAGTCGTATTGTATGTTGTCAAATTTGATTTTGATACCCCTTCAACACATCACATTCACAATGGAGCGAAACAATCTTGTTGACACAGGTCGGTGACTGGACCGCGGTAATTTTGACTCAATTTAGGGCCGGCACTATTGTGAGAGCAACAATACTTTCTAGTTTACCGACAAAGTTGGCTCGGTAACAGTAAGTTGGTGGAATTGTCGGGGACGTTTTATTGGCAGTTTGTGGGAGTGTGGCGCTGGAATCCAATATTGTCCGATATTGAATCCGCCGGGGACAGAACCGGTGAATATGCCGAATCGTTGATGGCACTTGAAAATATTCATTTCGGGGGAGAGTTATTGCCTTCTCGAATGTCGCTTGACCTCTGTTCACAAATTCCATTAAGTTGACGCCCTGTATGGAAATAGGACCTTTCTGTCTGATAAGGGAACCTCGTATGGGAGTTAAATCATTTAGTGGCGGACTCGTCTATAAATTGTGGACCGTAGGTGAAAAATGCTGTAGTGTTAGATAGTTTTCGACATCTTGTCATATTGCGTAGTGTGGTGCCGACCAATTTGTTTTCTCCAGGATCCGACAAACATCGCCGGGATACGGGAGATAAAAATAAATTAATGTGGCCACCAAATTAAAGCCTCTCAGAAATGTGGGCCGCGGCGCGTCCTGAGGAAGGTGAAAAAGCCCGGAGGAGGCCTCCCACGCCCCCGGTTAAAAAGTCGACAGATAAACATTCCATTTAAAAGGGTGAATCCTCTTTGGGTTTAACAAGTGGATTGGGATGAATTATTCATGACTTTTGGGCAGTGGTGGAGGTGGAATGGGTGGGGGGGGTGGTTGGGGTCCTGTCGTTTTTAATGCGAAAATCCGGCCACCGGTCTCCGAGGCCGGCTGTCAATGAAAGCCTGCCCAGGGTACAAATTTATGATCCTCCCTTCGCTAATTGCACCGGCCGACGCCTCTCACTTCCGCCCCTCACACCCACCAAAACCAACCTAAATCCTTCGCATCATTATTTTTCGTGTACAATTTGATTACACTTTGCCAGTTCTGTCAATTAATCGATCGGGCCGGACTGAAAACATATCGGGGATCCGTACATTTAGAGAACAAAATGGAACAGACAGACATATAAAACGGTTTAAAATAATGAAAATTGTAAGAAATTTACGGTAAAAAATCAAATAAAAATGATAAATCATGAATGTTAGGGTGCCAGCAAGGATAGCAAACATCACCCATTCATTTATTCCAATTATTAATACTAGTATAATTATATATACTACATACAGGGGGAAACAGTTTCTGTTCCAGTAACAGTGGGAGTTGGATATTTGCCCTAATGGTTAATACTTATGAAGAATAGCAAGGAAATATAGTCAGTAGTACAGATTATAAAAATGCTCACTTGGTATCCTGTTGATTGCCCTGAGTGGTCTCAATACTCTTATTGCTCTTATCGCCGACAAGTTCATGTTCTGATCATTCAAGCATGACTCCAGCGCACTGAAAAAAAAGAAATCGAATTGCGTTAAATAAATAACAATATCGCGATTTGAATTTACACCAGTTGTCAATTGCATGGGACTAAATTAGAAAACAAGTAATTCTTATTTATCAACATAGTATTCTTTTATATATACTAGGGAATGGCACAAGAGATGGAGAGGACTTTTCACGGAAAGTTATATTAATTTACGACCTTTATTGTATATAAAACATTAAACATTATTGTAAGGTTCCCGTCAGTTATCGTACCCTTTATTCCACGAAGTTTCCTTCAATTCGCGCTTTGAATATTGTCGTTACTTATTTGGGAACGAGTTTGGCTCGTCAACCGCGTACAGCTGAACCGGAAACCGAAGATTGGACCTCGAGCAGAAAGGCTTTCACTGGCGGACGCTAGTTTTCCGCTCAGTTTGGTGCGATTTTAATTCAATCAATTATATATATACATACCGAACTGAAATTTCAAACCCGGTAATCGTCGCTTCGCGTCTGAACCACTAGCCCGTGCCACTGTTCTGGTTTTCCTACCGATCGAACTGGAACTAACCGCCGTTAGTTACCGCCGCAAACTGGCCCCTTTTAAACTGACGATCGGGGGAATAATTGTGTAGAGAATATACTGATTTACCCAAATTTAAAAATGAATTGACCCCTGCGTTATGTGTCCCGCAGTCGGTGGACAACGCGAACTCGAGGATAGGGTGTTTTGTTCGGAAACGAGAGGAAGTATACCTAATGAAAATTTGTGGGAAGAACACTATGTCTCTAGACAGTATGAGAGCAAAACTTTAACTTATGCCACCCAGAAGAGAAAATGTACTGAAAAAAACCGTCCCAAATACTCGTTGGCTCATTTAATCAGATGTGGGCGATATGGTAATAGGTTTTACGTTTTGCTAGAAATAGAATTAAGACGTAATTAATGGCGGCGCGTTGAATTATTGTAATCAATTTTATTACCGGACTCCCCGTCTTCATTTTAATTGTCTAAATGGGAGGAACATAAAGAAAAATAAACGGGATTTTCCATTCCGCAATTTGTTCTCGGTCCCGAAACTTTCATCACATTAAAGGGCGAACAGAAATTAAACAGAAGTTTTAGCGTCCCGTCTCATTTCGAATTATGGGGCTTGGAAATTAAATTTCGAAAATAAATCAGATTCCCCTTGAAGCGTCGACAAAGGGAAAAGTTGTAAACAGAAGTGCAACTTTTTTGGCGATCGGCCTGAGTATTGGAGGAGTTATTATTAACTTTGATTAAAATGTATTCACTGGTTTACCGGATTCGGTGCGCTCGATAGTATCATTCGGTCAAATTAAACGACTCTAAATAAATACAATATCGACGTCTTATTTATTCTTAGTATTTTGCCACCGTCATATTCTGCATTTTCTTGACAGCAGTCAACCGATATGATCTTACACAATCTCTTTATACTCTTTGTCTAGTGTACCAGGCTATCGTCGTCCTCAATTTACACAAGTATTATTTAAGTATAATTTAATGTAGAGTTGTTTTTAGTTAATTCCCCCTTGTGAGGGCCATGTGTGTAAGTTTTGCTTTCAATATTGCCTGCTTAAAGTCACAGACCAGTGGATATTTTTATTAGGATCACGTATGCTTCGGTTGCGGCCTGGGGTCGAGAAACTGACGTCGTCGCGAAGAGATGACCGGAAAGTAAACAACCGAGTCCGGAAATCTGCAGGATAAAAGTTTGGGGGAAAGTTGCGGGGAGTTTCAGCCTGAGTCAGGAATCAGGCGTTGGGGGAGGGTTTTAATCAAGGCGATGATCCTCCCTTTTGAAATCCTCCCACTGATAATAAGGTTTGCGGAGCCGGATTGGCCCTCGACCAACGGTCTCCTCCCGGTCTTAATCTCCGCCTACTCCTTTCCGGATCACAGGCAACCCTGGACTGACGAAATTCTATACCACGGGGAAATTCGTTCACTACGTTATATTTCCTGTACGTCGCTTCTTTCTCGGTCTTAAAATTCACCCTACATCAGTGTTTACGATGAAAGAGGTTCTTCTATATAAATAACCGGTATCGCGTGGGGCGCAATAATCCTCGAGATAATTCTTTAGGCGATGAATTTTGACACCCGTTACAGTTCTCTCTGTTATTTGTTTCTTCATAAATTCTAAGCCACGCTTGTTACGGTCAGTGGTATATATACGGGGATGACTGAGTTCCAATTTTCCAACCATATTTTATTGGTAAATGAACGCTAGATCATATTTCTACGATTCGGCAGTCTCCACTTACCCAGCTGCCACAATGAACAAGTCCAGTCGATTCCAAGAGTCCGCGAGGTAGGTCCCCTTTCCGTAGACTCCCATCGCTATCATCTTTATGGACATTTCGAGGGCGAAAAACGCGAGGATAAAATCGTCAAAAACCTGAAACAAAGGGCGTAAGATTCATTTGTTAATGTGCGGAATGAGGACAGGAGGCGACAGCGCGAAGAAAGCTTTGCCCTGGTTTTCCCTAATATACTACCGCTCGTTCCGGTCCCGTTGATGGAATATGCTCCGCAAGATAAATACGGAACTGCGGACCGCATCTGTGAAACTTTATTAAAAGCTACAGGACAGATTATTTTTCATTCTACAAATGTAAAGATTTCAATACGTTGGTAATTCGCGAGTGATTTCTGTTTCTACTTCCATTGAATTTCGCTATATCTTATAACACTGTGGTTCGAATAAACATAACTGCAATATACCCGTAGATTTCGTGTGTTTCGACCACAAAACAGGTATTCTAAACTGCAATGTAACCTTTTTGAAAAGGCACAGTGTCTTTATACTTCATTCCAACAAGAATTCTTTTTGTTTTTGTATCAGAAAATTTGAATTTGTAATGGAATGACAGAAGTCATATTAAACTCTAGATCCTGAATAAAAGATGCGATAATTGATCTCCTCTAGGCAGCCTAAGTAGGTTATGCATTTCAAATCTCATTATGTATGAACTTTCTGACTTTGCTAATGTATTTTATTTTCTATTTCTGAACCGGCCGAACCGTCTCACCGCCGGCACAAGGCTTACAATCGGACCACTTTGAGATAGATAATTCATTCAAGACTGTCAGGGTTCCCGACGGAAGGGAAAAAAGGAATTGTTTGTCTTTTGTTAACGGTCGTTACGGCTAATCACGAAAGGAACACTATAATTAGGATGGCGGTAGCGATTTATGGGCCGGCCCTCTCTGCCAGAATTTGTTATAACCGAGCGACAACAGAAGTCGTAGTTGCTTAGCTTCGCTTGAGCTCAATTAAACGGCGAGTATATGTGCATGGCATCGATTGTAGATATTGCCCTACGGTTATAAACAAACAAATATAATCATTTAATTATTTATCCGCATAATCACATCCTAATTTAAATTAGCATTTTATATTTGTTTCTCGTAAAAACATTTTTTTTAATATAGAACATCAAACAGTTTATTTTATTAAAACAAATATATGTCAAGATTGCTGCAATTCTTCGTCGGGCAAATTTATTCTTCAATCTATATTTCTAAATATTATTAGCTAAATAAATCTTGAAAGTTAAATATATACTCTAATGTGTGTTCTGGAATTACAGTCACGTGTATATAAATTCAAATTTGCATTTGAAAGGAAATTAGGCAGAGCCATTGGCCGGGTCGGGTGTAGCATTATATTCCCTTTAGACAGTATAAATGCATTGTATTCAGTGCTATAGTGGTATTGCCAGTGTAAAACCTTTGTACAATCGGATGCCCCAAGTGAAACAGTACTTCGCTACTAAGTTTCGAGCAAATCGAGTGAAAGACTGTAAAAAAGTGAGAAAAACTAAGCTCTCGGGTATTTAAATATGGTATTTTTCCGATCAATGAATTTCTGTTTTATCTGTACGTTCATAAAAAGGCCTATGAGCCTGCATACGTAGTATACATACAAACTACTCTGCTCGTGTTAGGAGGAAGAAGAATTTACCTGAAGCATTTTACACCTATTGCTGTTGCACGGGGGTTGATCCGCACAGGGTTGGTACATCCCCAGTGTCACACAATTCAACAGAATCACCAGCATGCTCACCCTCTCGAACCATGTGTTGCCTGAGTTAAGGAATTAAATATCGTTTCCAGGGTAATAACATAGCATATAGTACAAACAGGTAAATCGTACAATATATAAACAATATTCACCCTACATTGCCAAGTTCAATTTTGATGGGAAGAAACATGAAATTACAAACAGTGCAATTGTAAATATAATCCTGAAATTTCTGAATATAAATTGTAACAACTATTATCAATTCTGAATTACGGCAGGCAGGAACGGTGAACTCTGATTTTCCTTGTGCGTACAGCACGGTGTGAAACTCGAGTCTGAAGTTCCAAGTTGTTCTGAGATCGTTTCAGTTCCGAAGGAACATCATCTTCCTAGAACTCGTGACGGGTTTATCGCGGCCCAATCTATTTCTGACGAGCTGCCAGCAACTTTCCCACTCCTATTTCCCGATATCTGAGAAATGAAAAAAGTTCCCCCAACTTGTTCTGGTAAATCGAGTCACGTGGGCGGCGAATCGTCGGGTAACAGGTAGTTGCAAGTTGTACACTTCAAGAGTACAATCCCAGAGCTCCAACTGCCCCTATTGAATTGACAAATGAATCTTTTGAACTTCGTGTAAGTGTTAAGCAATTATCAACTAGTAATGTCCAAAAAACAATACTACATAACAATACATCATAACAATATATGAGTTTAATAAACCGACACAAGCAGAGACTTGTTCTCAGATATCAATAATTTCTTTCTTTCTTTAAGCGATACTCCATTAAAAAATAGACCATTCAGTAATTTGAATTCTTCTCTTGACAGATCAATTATTAAAAATGGTCATTGGGCGATAATTATATTGCCAGAATCGGAACAGATTTTAATCTACAGTACAGTGCAATAATACAAGTCACGTCCAGAAATGTCAGTCAAGGGAATATTGTGGCTGGCAGACGAACTCCGAATTAAATTCATCACTTCCTGCAGAGAATAATTTGTCTAGCAGTGGCATTCGGTAGAGCAGTGGCAAAGAAAGTTCGTATAAATTCCACTCCAAAGGATTTCCCAAAGCCGAAGTTCAGAATTTCAGCAAAACTTTAGTTAATCCCGATATCCCGTTTTGTTCATATTAATATCCCTTCCACTGGAATCAATGTAAATCGACAAAAAATTAGAATGAATTTTTCCTCGAAGGCAGAATTTTTCATAATCGATTTTGAAAAACATAATTTCTATAGAAAGTATTTGTTACTCAGTAAGGACGAAGTAATTGTTGTCACAGTGAAATAGTCAACTTACTGACTTCCCCTATTAAAACCTATAGCACTCCTTAGACTCCCTTTAGGAATCAATTTTGATTATAATACCTTAAAATATCAAGGTAATAATATTTATTTATATTACAAAAACTAAACTCTGGTTATCCAGGAGCTAACAATTTTGTAGCATATGGTATATTGGTTTTCAGAGTGTCCGTTCTTTTTTTCACTACTCTCCTTTATTCTAATTCTTTTCTTTGCCCTCCGGTAGGGGTCCATTTGCAGTGAAAGTCCCCTTTCTTTAGCCGAAACTCCCCAAATAAGCCCGGATTTTTTATTTATTTTTTTTAATGAGGCTCGTTCCAATTATTAGGGAATGTTGTTTGAAAAAAATTATATTTTTGAAAAGCTCGGAATGCTCTGAAAGTTTATAATTATTCGTACTTCATTAATATTGCAGGCCTAAAGTACAAAATGGACAATTAACAAAATCTGTTCCAGCAGTCCTCCCCTCCCGAAGTTAATAGAAACAAGTAGTGTCATAATTGTACGAGTTTTTACTACAAAATGGCGCCTTAGTATTTAACCTGACATCAAGAATTATATTTAGTTTACATAATGCGATTGAAAATAGTACGCTGGTTTTTTTCCCTAAAATTTACATTTGTAGTTGTCGTATTTGTATTGTCGGCTCTGATTGGCTTGAATCAATTAAATCGTTAATGATGAATGAAGATTGGCCCGAATGGATCAACCGCGGTGTCCACGGTTGACTAAATTATTTATACCGCAATGATTACTCTAGGGGGGGGGGGATACTCTCGGGAAACCCTCGCGAGACCCTGCCTCTGACATCTGGGACGTCTCGCTTAACTAGATGGGTACAGGATGACACCCTGGCGCTGTATGGGACAAGTACCGTGCCTAACCCTTTTGAGGTCAACAATTAAAACAAAAAATAAAATATATCAAACACCTTCATCTGCATTATTTCTCTCTCCACGCCAGCTTATTTCTTCTAAACCCAAGTCCTGTTATGGTCAAAATATAAATTCCACAAACACACACGCCACATTATAATTCTGTGTATTTATGCTTTGTTATTTTTGCTCTCATTCAGGAAAGTCTTAGGTAGTAGTCGGGTTAGGGGAATTGAAAATATTCCTATGCTTTCATGGGTCAATCGGGTGCAATCCCGATGAATCGTAAAACACCGGCCGTTTCAAGGAAAACCATTTCCTGGTATCGCCTCCAATCCTGTGATTTACCGGCTGGAATATTCCCATCCTCCGGGATCGTTAGTTAATACCGCCAAGTCATTGTTCTGGACGCGGCCGAGTTCATTTATAAAAGCTGTCTTATAGCGCGAGCCAGATGTAAAGGGTGGAACGTGGGCAGTAATTTGTCAGGATCACCACAATGCTATTGATATCGACTCTGAGTGGCCGCTTTCGACCAGCTTACTGGACTTGGGATTTATATAAAAAAGAAGTATTTCTTTGGTTTTATCTACCTATTGATTAAATACAGAGATGATGTTTTATGACGTAGAGTCAAGCTCCGATTTTCGGATTATATTGTACAGAATACGAATATAATCGTTATTTGAATGGAATTAACATGTAATCAACAAGATTATAAATCTTGATAAAGTAGTTGATAATATATACTTTGTTATAAGCATTTTAGAATAAGTATCGTTAATGTTTCCGCAGGCATAGAGTGCAACAATATTTGTTAGTAACTCGTCCTGCGTATAAAGCTGATATTGAAAGTTCTGAATCAAGGCTGCTCATGAGATGACAATTATTTAACTCCCAGTTATGACTATTACAATTTTAAATTAGCATCGGTGGCGTGCGATGACGAAGCATTTTTTTTGTTGGAGTCTAACTTCTTATCGGCGATGTCACGCTTCATTGCTATTTTTCCAGCGTTCTCACTGGACTGAGATTATGATGTCATAATAGTTGAGGGCTTTCTTCCGTCCCTTCCATTGACCGTGGACGTGGGTCGTATATATCGTTTTATTGCGGTGATACTGTTATTATTACCGCCGGTTGGGGGTCGCGGAAGAGCGTCTGGACGACCGCGAAAATAGAGTTTACGATGAGCGGTTCGGGAAGTCTCTGTTTGGCGTCGCGCCACTCGTAAAAAATCCGACACCGCTTTATGGTTATAAATGCTTTTACGGTGCCCGTCCTACGCCAGGAGCGTAAATAACCGCGGGCTCTATAGCTTCTCCAGAGGCATTCATAATTTTCACCCTCGGATAATAACTAAGCGTGGTTTCAAGTTTATAAACGCCTATTGCAGGAAAAACCAATACTTCCGGGTATGTCTAAATGGGATGGCGAAAAATGTCAGCACGAATTAATCTATTTGGAGGAATAAACCCTAACTTCAAAACCCCACATAAATTATAAATTCGATGCGATAAATTTATAAACGAATTGAAAATGCTAAAGTGGCGTATTGATACAGGGACATATTGAATAATCTAAGATACTCTATATTATGGTTCCGCCGGTAGGCATAAAGTCATAAGTTTATCGTTTATAGATGGCCCCCGTGGCCTGAGGCATTAACGCCGGACGCGGGTTACTAGCATGTTTACGAGCGGCTCGTTAATATTTTACAAGGAATAGTTCTCATCCCTCTCCCCATCCCGCCCGTAATTATCTCTGAAAACGGCCTAGTGATTCTAGTCAGTTTGCCTACATTAGCTTTTTTTTGTTTTTTTTCACTCTTTTATTGTTACAACTGTAAAATTATACAAGCAACATTTATATAGGTACTAGCTACAATAGTCAACAATTAGAGGAGAAACCCACTGGTTCCCCCCCTTTTTTTTAAATTTTTGTTAGTTATTATATTTTTTATTTTATTTATTTATTTAATTATTATTATTATTATTTTTTAAATTTTATTTATTTAAACATTTTATTTAAACATTTAGGTCGCGTGGCCACTTCCTTTTCAGGCATCTGTAAGGAACTATACAGTCCATATATAAGTGACGTGGTCAAACGTTATTGATTCCGCTTCTTAAATTTTAATTAATTTAACACAAAAATATAACGAAAAATATAAATGCTGTAACTTTTGACACTAATGCTTCACCGTATCCTCCTTTACTTGTAGTAAAATTGTGAGTAACAGTGTAGTGAACGATCCACGCTCCATTTGTATTCCTTCTAATTTAAAAAAAATCTCAAAAAATTTAAGAACTCGGAATTTTTCATATTCCCTGGCTGATCTTATTGATGTTACAGAATCTGTTTTTGGGATACGCACGAATCGATAATTAGCCTCCAGGGCCTAGTTGGAGCTGGAAAATAATTTTAGTTGCACGGAAAAACTCTGTCAAATTAAAAAAAAATAAAATTAACTTATGACAAGGCACAAGTTTGTGAGCGGTTGAAATCATTTAAAGGTCAGAAATGACCCGGTAGTTAGGGTGCGGTTTATTTAGGTGAAAAGTATTTGATTTCCTCTCATTAATGGATTCTTCTTAATTTGAACCCTTTTTTTCGATGCTTCTTCATTTAAAATATTGCGTCCCGGGAGAATTTTTTCATCCGAGTGCGATTCTTGTCCCTGGGGCTGGGAGCGGTGATGGAAAACCTTTTCCCTGTGCGGGCGGGCCGTGGGAAAATCGGCGAAGTGTTTTCCTCCGTGAGGTCGACAACTCGAGAGAGAGAGAGAGAGAGAGAGAGAGAGAGAGAGAGAGAGAGAGAGAGAGAGAGAGACAGGCTGGCTACATCTAAACATCATCACATTTCAACCACGTCCAGTTAGGCCGTATTTAATAATAATACATTAATAAGACTCCGATAAATCATTTCAAACCCTGTATCCAAAAAGGTAGTAAACCCACCTAGGTAGTATTACTACGAGTGCCAAGTAAGGGATACGATTTAAACAGCAGATATAGTAATAATCCGGGTTGACCGATAATCTATGTGAATTTCCTTAACTTTTTAATTTTTTTTACATACACTAAATATCAAAAGTGTTAGAGGTGTCTATATATTGTTGATTACAAAAGTACTTCAGATATTTGTATACCTTAAACTGTAACATTTCTAGGCAACAGAACTGAATCTGAGATGGGAAATAACCGCAGTCCTATTTTCCCGTACTTGTGAATGTCTTTTTTCAGAAAACAATGAACATTTCAATTCGAGTTTTACCAAGCCTGTACTGCGTTATACAAGTGGAGGGCATTTTTTTTTTTAGAGCGCATTGTCACCGAATGTGACCGCAATGGCGACAGGCATTAAGTATCGCTGATACGCCAAATCCCCGAATGAAAAATGAATGAGGGCTTTGTTATAACACGGCTAGCCTGCGGCTATCTATATATCAATGTTTCATTACATTCAGAAACTACTGTATTGGATTGCGTACATACATTAAAACATGTGCAATACGTTTCAGTGTTTAATGTTAATGAGTTCAGTTTATAGAATTACGTTAATTACATTATTAAGTTTTTTAATGTGTCGTTTGTCAACTGGTTTTTTTAGAATGTAGACCATTTATATTATATTTTTCTTTTAAAATATAGATTCCTATTTATTACAATTATATGTCTAGTAAGTTTAATATCTTTAGAGAGAAGGCTGGTAGTGAAAACGGAAAGAACATGAAAAATAATACAAAATGAGACAAAAGGAAAGAAAATGGCACGTTTGATGGGCGATAACGAGAGAAAAATAGCGGAATGTTTCCCGAGAGAGAAAAATAACTTTATATATACTGCCTTTTGGCTGCTGTTTTTATTAGCCATATACACCCCACAAATCCTATCATACGATCACTACTCTTCGTAATCCCGTTTACTGTACGGAACGTATTCCCCGCGTCTCAAATCTCGCGATGTCAATCAAAATGGCGTACGACTACGGGTAAAATTCTATCACAGTTGTGCAATAATGCAATTTACTCACGATTGCTATTTTTTGTTTCCACCGTATCTGGTATCGAGACCGGTTTGGGCTTCTCACCATCGTCGGTAGCATTTCGACAGGAATTTTCGTGAGGTATACATCTCGCCTGTCGGTGAACCAGCACTAGAGCACTAGCTATAGAGAGATCGTTAGAATGTTTACCTCACTGTACTACCGAATGAATGCTATCTGGGATAGCACAGCCGGGGTTCTAGCTTAAGGTAAATTATGCATTTAATTTTATGTACGTTGCAATTAACTTTCCGGTTTGCGTTGTTCCGCGTTTAATGTAATATAAATTGGAATTGTTGAGAGAAGAGGTCAGTATAAAGCTGAAGATGCGGAGTGGACCGGCGGCACCTGGACGAGGATTGATTGAGCTCGCCAAGTCGATGGACGAAGAAAAATCGCCCCCGGCGTATAGGCGCAGCCCGCAATGCAGTCCTGCATGCAGCTACGCCCACCGCCCACAGCCACCAGTCAACGGCCTAATATTCCGGGCCCATTTCCTTTTCAACTTAACCGATATTTACGGATTAAATCCAAATTATGGCAATGCACAGAAGAAAAACAAAAGTTAAAATTAGGAACGCTTGCAGGCGATCTGTCTTACTTCAACAATCTATAAATGTTTTCGACCGTTTCTCCTATCCTGGCTCCTAGTTTTCTTCTTCGACGGAAGAAGTTATCGCATTCGGTTTTCCCGTTACATAAATCTGCAACAGGCTTACGAATTGTAAAATTGCGGTGGTTGTGTCCAACTTTGAAACTGTTAAATTTAAGGTAGGCTATATATAAGGCATTTTAAGTTTTTATTCCTGAATATTGGGCCATTCAGATTATCAAATACTCCCCGTTTCAAGGTTCGGCCTGAGGTGGAATATCGCGAGGGCGATAAATAATTCAAACCTTCTCCGTTCTGCTTACAATATTTTCAGTCGGTTTTATTTTTGCCTTACTTGGGGCGGTATTGTCATTTGAAAACAGGAGGGTGAGAGAAGGCGTTTCTCATTATCGCCACCGGTCTTTTCAAGGGGGCGGACTACCGCCCCCAGCCGCTCGATTTACCTTCGATCTTGGTGCAGCTGCTGCGGTCCCCTTCAAAACGATCCCACTCGACCTCTATTTGAAATTGACTCCGTCGCAGCCGTTAAAGGCCGACCCGCCACTATGTACATATAAAGGGCCCGCTCCGTTTTCTGGTATTGGCGTGACGCGAAGAAAAATAACTAGTTTTTTCTTGCAAGTCCCCCGCGCTTAGTTGAAGTCTCCCTCTGCCGTGTTCTCTCTCTCTCTCTCTCTCTCTCTCTCTCTCTCTCTCTCTCTCTCTCTCTCTCTCTCTCTCTCTCTCTCTCTCTCTCTCTCTCTCTCTCTCTCTCTCTCTCTCTCTCTCTCTCTCTCTCTCTCTCTCTCTCTCTCTCTCTCTCTCTCTCTCTCCGGCCTCATTATACGGCTCCTTTGTCTTTCGACTCCTTTTCTTTCCGCGTGAAAATTTATCCGCATTTTCGCCCCTCCCCCTGCCGCTTTCGTCCACTTCCGTGGCGTATCCTCTTTCCTTCCCAGGCGGGCCGGGGCCCACGCACTGCTGAGGAGGGGCCGTTGTCGTTTGATTTTCTCAATTTCGTCCGCCCAGATTAGAAGCACGTTCCAATTCAGCCTAAGTGAATGAAGCCTTTGCGAATTCGTGCCGCGTTTAAGATTGGGCGCCGTCGGTTTTATGACGTTATTCGTCGCTCTACAGTAATACCGTAATACTAAAAGAGAACGCAATATGAATCCAATCCAATCATCGACATCAATAATATTATGAAAAAGAGATGCTTGGGGATCAGCGAGGATTTAGATTATCATCGCTTTTCACTTTGAATATCTTCCCACTCACTGATTTGATCCAAGTCAAGTTTTATGTTTTTGGCCATCGTCAAGTAGCGTTATCAATACTTATGTGACTGCAATATAGGGGTTTCGTATATATAGAAGAGTACTCATGCACGGTAATCGAAAATTATCTCGACCCTTTTATGTAAACTAAAATAAATTTAAAACGCATTCCGTATTTTTACATCCACGACAATACGGATACGAAGGCGGGTGGGATCCAATATCGGTGTAGGGTCGGTGTGCTATCAACAAGTGGGCCATAGTGCTTTCCCTTTCTCTGGTTCCCGTATCCATTACCCGCGTCATTTTGCGTCCCTTAAACTAATTCTTTAACGTCGTTCTCCGTCCTGTAATCATGCGAGAGGAAGAGAAAGAGGAAGAGAGAGCTACAGTGATAGAGAGAGGGCCAATTTGCTTTAGGTCACGCGCACGAGTCACCTCCGGGAGGCTTTACTGCAATTTTCGTCGTCTCAGTGTCGGCTTCTTTGCGTCCATATGTTAATCCGAATCTGACTTCTACTTTCAAGTTACACGGAGTTACAATGGAACCTTAGATAAAAAAGTGCTATTCAGATTCACTCGTCTATCTGATCTCACGGTAAACAAGTTCTGTGTTCAAACGTTCAATATTCTGTGTAGTGAGAGGGTTGATAGGATGCTCGATCGGCAGTACGCACTATCCTGAAACAAATTCGGCTTAGGTTGAGAGTGGCGACAGTACGTCGGAAAAGTGTGGACGGCCCAAATCCCGACTACATCTTAGGAGAAAGTAAGTGGTATTAGTAGCATCTCCGCAGCTTCATGTTTGGATGGGAAAGGGCGGCCGGAATATATGCAGAGATGGCTTTGTTACACGGGTGGGTGTTGCGTCCCGTGCAATAAGGGCTCGTGTCGGGGCGGCGGTCGTGTTCAATGCCGGCCGATATCAACAAGTGGTCCATATCCCCATGGAACTGTCTCCGGTCCTTATCCTCCTTCTTAGCCCAGAATTACTCCCCCCCTGTCCCCCACTCATCCCCTTCAACGGGGCTCAAGTCTAGAGCTTAATTCTCTGGGCCTTGCATCTGCTCAACGGCCCAATCCTCCCATCCACAACACTCACGACCTACTAACTAGTCCCCTAAACTAAATATGAACCCTGGGTCCACTGTATTTACTATATACGTCCCTTAACACATCCGCAAGTATACCAACACAAATGGTGAAGAGAGAAAAGTAATACTGTAGATTTGTTGTGTTTCTGTCTCCTCTCGCTGGTTTGGTCTTTTGCTAGACCGGTTTCGACTGCTCGCCATCTTCAGTAGCGGTGTTAGTCACTATGGCACTTTGAATGTTTTTCGGGTATCATCACTGCACTATCACTGTCACGTGTACTGTGGTGGTTGTCAGTTTGCCGTGTATATATATATATATGGCTTGTTATTGTGTTTTTTGGGGGGATTTTGGGTTGTTCGTCTTATTTGAGTTCAGGGGAGTGGGATTTTGTTAATCCACTTAAGTGTATGTCAGATTGTCGATCATAAACGGGGGAGGGTGGTGGCGGTTGGGCGGGTCTTATAATAGGATTATTGCGGCAAATATGACGTCGGAGTATACATCGGCCAAACCGGACGGAAGATG
Source organism: Lethocerus indicus (assembly GCA_019843655.1). NCBI lineage: Eukaryota > Metazoa > Arthropoda > Insecta > Hemiptera > Belostomatidae > Lethocerus > Lethocerus indicus. The sequence continues at coordinate 12,577,244 of JACDQD010000008.1, forward strand.
GAGGACTGATACAAAGAGCACATCAAGGCCATAAAATATAAAACAGCATCTAATTTCGCCAACCACATTATCCACTCCGGACACGAGACAATGAAAATCAAAAAATCCCTAGTTATTACACACAGGGGCAAGAAAGGGTAGGAAGAGGAAGGAAGGGGTAGGAAGGTTAGGAAGGGGCAGAAAGAGGCAGGAAGGAAGGGGAACAGGAAGGGGCAGAAGGGGGAAGGAACTGGAAGGAACAAGGAAAGAAGAACCGGGAAGGAACCTGAAGTGAAAAGGAACGGAACATGAAGGAACCGGAACCTGAAGGAACCCGAAGGAAGGAAGAAGGAACCGAAGGAACCGAAAGGAAACAGAAGGAACCCGAAGAAACCCGATGGGACACGAAGGAACCTGATGGAACATGAAGGAACCCGAAGCAACCCGAAGGAAACCAACGGAACACGAAGGAACCCGAAGGAACCAGCAGGAACCCGAAGGAACCCGAAGGAACCCGAAGGAACCCGAAGGAACCCGAAGGAACCCGAAGGAACCCGAAGGAACCCGAAGGAACCCGAAGGAACCAGAAGGAACCAGAAGGAACCCGAAGGAATCAGCAGGTACCCGATGGAACACGAAGAAACCCGATGGAACACGAAGGAATCCGAAGGAACATGAAGGACCCCACCGGAACACGAAGGAACCCGAAGGAACCAGCCGGAACCCGAAGGAACCCAATAGAACTAGAAAGAATCGAAGCAACCCGAAGGAACCCAACGGAACACGAAAGAACCCGAAGGAAACAGCAGGAACCCGAAGGAACCCGTAGAAACCCGAAGGAACCCTAAGGAACCCGAAAGAATCAGCAGGTACCCGATGGAACCCGAAGAAACCCGATGAAACACGAAGGAACACGATGGAACATTAAGGAACCCGAAGGAACCCAACGGAACACGAAGGAACCGGCAGGAACCCGAAGGAACCCAATAGAACTGGAAGGAACCCGAAGGAATCAGCAGGAACCCAACGAAACCTGGAGGAACCCGATGGAACACGTAGGAACCCAATAGAACAAGAAGGAACCCGATGGAACACGAAGGGACACACAGGAACCCGAGGGAACCCGAAGGAACCCGAAGGAACCCGAAGGACCCCGACGGAAATGAAGAAACCCGGAGGAACCCGACAGAACACGAAGGAACCCGATGGAACCCAAAGGAACGCGAAGGAACCAGCAGGAACCCGAACGAACCCGAAGGGACCAGCAGGAACCCGAAAGAATCCGATGGAATCCGAAGGAACCCGTTGGAACAGGAAAGAACCAGCAGGAACCCGAAGGAACACGAAGGAACCCGCAGGAAAGCGGTATAAGGACCTAGAGGGAGGGGTAGAATCAGGGACGGAGAACTGTGGACGGAAGACCGACTAGCGGGGGCCTGGGTGAAGGGGACGGTCGCCCGGCGGGTTGCGGGCGGTCGGGAGGACGCGGAAAGTCCGTTAGAGGGGCCCGGAGGGAGGGGTAGAATCAGGGACGGAGAACTGTGGACGGAAGACCGACTAGCGGGGGCCTGGGTGAAGGGGACGGTCGCCCGGCGGGTTGCGGGCGGTCGGGAGGACGCGGAAAGTCCGTTAGAGGGGCCCGGAGGGAGGGGTAGAATCAGGGACGGAGAACTGTGGACGGAAGACCGACTAGCGGGGGCCTGGGTGAAGGGGACGGTCGCCCGGCGGGTTGCGGGCGGTCGGGAGGACGCGGAAAGTCCGTTAGAGGGGCCCGGAGGGAGGGGTAGAATCAGGGACGGAGAACTGTGGACGGAAGACCGACTAGTGGGGGCCTTGAAGAAGGGGGAGGTCAGGAAGGGTCGGAAGGAGGAGGACGGAAAGTCCGTTAGAGGGGCCTGGAGGGAGGGGTAGAATCAGGACGGAGAACTGTGGAACGGAAGACCGACTAGCGGGGGCCTGGGTGAAGGGGACGGTCGCCCGGCGGGGTGCGGGCGGTCGGGAGGACGGGAAAGTCCGTTAGAGGGGCCTGGAGGAGGGGCAGAATCAGGGACGGAGAACTGTGGACGGAAGACTGACTAGCGGGGCCTGGGTGAAGGGGACGGTCTGGGGGTTGGGGGGTCGGGGAGGACGGGGAAAGTCCGTTAGAGGGGCCCGGAGGGAGGGGTAGAATCAGGGACGGAGAACTGTGGACGGAAGACCGACTAGCGGGGGCCTGGGTGAAGGGGACGGTCGCCCGGCGGGTTGCGGGCGGTCGGGAGGACGCGGAAAGTCCGTTAGAGGGGCCCGGAGGGAGGGGTAGAATCAGGGACGGAGAACTGTGGACGGAAGACCGACTACCCTGGGTGAAGGACGGTCGCCCGGCGGGGTGCGGGCGGTCGGGAGGACGCGGAAAGTCCGTTAGAGGGGCCCGGAGGGAGGGGTAGAATCAGGGACGGAGAACTGTGGACGGAAGACTGACTACCCTGGGTGAAGGGACGGTCGTCATGGTGGGCGGTCGGGAGGACGGGAAAGTCCGTTAGAGGAGGGAGGGTAGAATCAGGGACGGAGAACATGTGGACGGAAGACCGACTGAAGCGGGGCCTGGGTGAAGGGACGGTCGCCGGCCGGTTACGGTGGGCGGTCGGGAGGACGGAAAGTCCGTTAGAGGGGCCTGGAGGGAGGGGTAGAATCAGGGACGGAGAACTGTGGACGGAAGACTGACTATGGGGCCTGGGGGACGGTCGCCACGGGTTCGTGGGCGGTCGGGAGGACGGGGAAAGTCTGTTAGAGGGGCCTGGAGGGAGGGGTAGAATCAGGACGGAGAACTGTGGACGGAAGACTGACTAGCGGGGGCCTGGGTGAAGGGGTCAAGGTGGACGGGGAAAGTCTGTTAGAGGGGCCTGGAGGGAGGGGTAGAATCAGGGACGGAGAACTGTGGACGGAAGACTGACTAGCGGGGGCCTGGGTGAAGGGACGGTCGCCCGGCGGGTTGGGCGGTCGGGAGGACGGAAAGTCCGTTAGAGGGCCCGGAGGAGGGGAACTAGACGGCGAACTGTGGACGGAAGACCGACTAGCGGGGGGCCTGGGTGAAGGGACGGTCGCCTTCGGGTTGGCGGTCGGGAGGACGGGAAAGTCCGTTAGAGGGCCCTGAGGGAGGGGTAGAATCAGGACGGAGAGAACTGTGGACGGAAGACCGACTAGGGCCTGGGTGAGGGGACGCATGTCATAGTGGCGGGGGGGAGGACGGGGAAAGTCTGTTAGAGGGGGGGAGGAGGGAACAGGACGGAGAACGGACGGAAGACTGAAGGGGGCTGGGGTGGAGTGGGGATTGGTCGCCAGAAATGAGGACGGGGGAAAGTCTGTTAGAGGGGGCCTGGGGGGTAGAATCAGGGAATTAGAACGGTGGATTTGGAAGACTGACTAATGGGGCCTGGGGTGAAGGGGACGAGACCGTTAGAGGGGCCCGGAAAAGCAGGGACGGAGACTGTCCAAGAGGGAAAATCAAGAAGGGACCGCCTGGAGGAGGGAGAGGGCCCGGAGGAAATCAGGGACGGAGAACTGTGGACGGAAGACCGACTAGCGGGGCCTGGGTGAGGGGATTGTCGGTCGGGTTGCGGGCGGTGGTCGGGGAGGGGAAAGTCCTTAGAGGGGCCCGGAGGAGGGGTAGGGGACGGAGAACGGTGGAAATGGGGCCTGGGTGAAGGGGACGGTCGCCGTCGGGTTGGGCGGTCGGGAGGACGGGAAAGTCCGTGTTAGAGGGGCCTGGAGGAGGGGTAGAATCAGGGACGGAGAACGGTGGACTTGGAAGACTGACTGAAGGGGGGCCTGGGTGAAGGGGACGGTCGCCGGCTGGTGTGGCTGGTCGGGAGGACGGGGAAAGTCCGTTAGAGGCCTGGAGGGAGGGGCAGAATCAGGGACGGTGGAGAACCGGTGTACGGAACCTGACTAGCAGGGGCCTGGGTGAAGGGGGACGGTCGGCGGGTCAGACGGGAAGGACGGAGAAAGTCTGTTAGAGGGCCTGGAGGGAGGGGTAGAATCAGGGACGGAGAACTGTGGACGGAAGACCGACTAGCGGGGCCTGGGTGAAGGGACGGTCGCCGGGTTGGGCGGGGCGGTCGGGAGGACGGGGAAAGTCCGTTAGAGGGCCCGGAGGGTAGAATCAGGGACGGAGAACGGTGGACGGAAGACCGACTAGCGGGGCCTGGGTGAAGGGACGGTCGCCGGCCGGGTTGGGGCGGTCGGGAGGACGGGGAGTCCGTTAGAGGGGCCCGGAGGGAGGGGTAGAATCAGGACGGAGAACGGTGGACGGAAGACCGACTAGCGGGGGCCTGGGTGAAGGGGGATGGTCCCGGCGGGTTGCGGGGTCGGGGAGGACGGGGAAAGTCTGATAGAGGGGCCCGGTGGGAGGGGGGAATCAGGGACGGAGAACGGTGGATTTGGAAGACCGACCAAAGGGGGCCTGGGTGAAAGGGACGGTCGCCGGCCGTTGTATGGTCGGAGGGACGGGGAACGGAAAGTCCGTTAGAGGGGCCTGGAGGGTGGGGTAGAATCAGGAACGGACGGAGAAGGGGGCCTGGTGGAAAAGTCCGGTCAGGACGGGAAGACTGACTAGGAAAGTCTTAGAGGGGCCTGGGGGACGGAGAACCAGTGGACGGAACTGGAAGGACCGACTAGCGGGGGCCTGGGTGATGGATCCCGGCCGGGTTCACAGGCAAAATCGGGAGGACGGGGAAAGTCCGTCGTTAGAGGGCCTGGAGGAGGAGAGGGTAGAATCAGGGACGGAGAACTGGCGAAAGACCGACAGGTGGGTGATTTTAGAAGACAGGTCGTCTGGCGGGTTGAACGGTCGGGCCCAGGAAGGGAGTCGGTCGTTAGGGAGGGCGGAGGAGGGGAATCAATGGAGAAGGTGGACGGAAGACTGACTAGGGGGCCTGGGTGAGGACGGTCGCCGGCCAGGGTTGCAGTCGGGGGAGGATTCGGGAAAAGTCCGTTAGAGGGCCCCGGAGGGAGGGGTGAATCAGGGACGGAGAACGGTGGACGGAAGACCTGACTAGCATGGGGGCCTGGGGAGGGACGGTCGCCGGTCCAGGTTGCCGTGGGCGGTCGGGAGGACGGGAAAGTCCGTTAGAGGCCCGGAGGGAGGGGTAAATCAGGACGGAGAACGGTGGACGGAAGACCTGACTAGTGGGGGCCTGGGTGAAGGGGGGACGGTCGCCGCCAGCCAGTTGGTGGTCGGGGAGGACGGGGGAAAGTCTGTTAGAGGGGCCTGGAGGGAGGGGTAGAATCAGGGACGGAGAACGGTGGATTGGAAGACCGACTAGCAAGGGGGCCTGGGTGAAGGGACGGTCGCCGGCGGGTTGGTGGGCGGTCAGGGAGGACGGGGAAAGTCTGTTAGAGGGCCTGGAGGGGTAGGGGTAGAATCAGGGACGGAGAACGGTGGACGGAAGACCGACTAGCGGGGCAGGGTGAAGGGACGGTCGCCGGCCGGTTGGGAGCAGTCGGGAGGACAGAGAAAGTCGGAGGGAGGGTAGAAGGGACGGAGAACGGTGGACGGAACCGACGCAGGGAAGGACGGTGATAAAGCCTGGTTTGAACAGTCGGGAACGGGAGAAGTCTGTTAGAAAGGGGCGGAGGGAGGGGTAATCAGGGACGGAGAACGATTAAGGACGGAAGACCGTGAAAGGACGGTCGCCTCAGCCAGGTTACGGGCAGTCAGGAGGACGAGAAAGGAGGTCGATTGGAGGAGAATTATCAAGGGACGGAGAACGGTGGACGGAGAAGGGAAACAAGGGGCATGGGTGAAGGACAGTCGCCGGCAGGTTACGGGCAGTCAGGAGGACAGGGAAAGTCCGTTAAAGGGCGGAAGGAGTAGAAGTCAGGACGGA